>JASPKZ010000034.1:2355000-2955000 GCA_030220185.1 Diploptera punctata | reverse complement strand
ATTAATTAATTAAAGGGAAAAGCTTTATATATATATATATATATATATATATATATATATATATATATATATATATAATGAATAACGATTGTAAAATATCTTTACTTTGTTTAAAAGCAGAAGGCATATCAAGATTATTTAATTCCACTGATAATGTAAAATGTGTCTGATTAATATAAATTAAGACAAGTTAATATGTAACTTCATTATACAAGTAAGTCCCGGAGTATTACATCGCTCCATACGGACAGTTTCTCGCAGTGAACGGTTGTGGTCTAGTGGAGGAAGCTTCTATTTCCCATGCAGGAGGTCACGTGTTCGATCCCGCTGTCATGCTTTTCTCTCTCTCTCTCTCTTCTCTCTCTCTCTCTCTCTCTCTCTCTCTCTCTCTCTCTCTCTCTCTCTCTCTCCTCTCCCCTCTCTCCTGCTCTCTCTGTCTCTCTCTGTCTCTCTCTCCTATGTCCTGTCTCTCTCTCTCTGTCTCTCTCTGTCACTCTCTTCTCTCTCTGTATGTCACTGTCTCTCTCTCTCCCTCTCTGTCGGTCCTCTGTCCTCTCTCTCTCCTATCTCTGTCTCTCTCTGTCTCTCTCTCTCTCTCTGTCCTCTCTTCTAGCTCTCTCTCTCTCCCTCTCTGTCTCTATCTATCTATCTCTCTGCCTCTCTCTCTATCTCTCTATCTCTCTCTGTCTCTCTCTCTCTGTCTCTCTCTCTGTCTCTCTCTATCCTCTCTGTCTCTCTCTGTCTGTCTCTCTCTGTCTGTCTCTTCTCTCTATCTCTCTGCCCACTCTCTTCTCTCTCGATCTCTGTCTGTCTCTCTCTGTCTCATCGTCTCTCTCATCTGTCTCTCTCTCCGTCTCTCTGCTATCTCTTCTCTCTCTCTCTCTCTCTCTCTCTCTCTCTCTTCTCTCTCTCCTTCTCTCTCTCTCTGTATCACTGTCTCCCCTCTGTCTCGTCTCTCTCGTCTCTCTCTCTCCTCTCTGGATCACGTCTCCTCTCTCTCTCTCTTTGTTGTCGCCTCTCTCTCTCTCATCTGTCTCTATCTCTGTCTCTCTTCTATCTCTATCTCTCTGTCTCTCTTCTCTTCCTCTCCTCTCTCTCTCTCTCTCTCTCTCTCTCTCGTGTCCTTATCTCAATTAATTTCTTTGTTTTGTTTTATTTTTTTGCTTTTGTTTTATTACAGCATTTACCGCACTACTTATTTACGCGAAGTTATCTTCCATTGCACGACACACAACGAAATAGAATGGATTTAGTTTCTCAAATAGTTGTATACTTTGAACCAAACAACTGTCCTCTGATCATGCGCAGTGGCTTCGTTTTGGGACTTGAAAATTACCTGTGCGCCAACAATTATTTCAAAGGCTGTACCTTGGATTAATTATAGTTCCGCAGCCGTTGGAAAGTGAAGTATAGTATGTACAAGCAACTTCGACGGTAATGCGCGAGAAATCAGTCCCGTTTCGTCGGTGTTAAAAATGTCTCTTAGGCATGTATCCTGAAATTAAAGTACGCAGTTTCGGTTTCTACTCACTAACTACACTTTCGTCCATATCCTTTGATTCCCCGCAAATTTCATTCCACACTATATTGTGTCTTTTTTTAAAACTGGCCTTCAAATCGTTATTCCCTATGGATATAGCAACAGCTCGAAGCTTGACTTTGGAGCACCGGTCCGGAAAATTGGAGATTGTGTTGATTTTTTTTCCCCTCTTTATTTGACCATTTCATTGAATCCATGCATTCCTTGTTTTTCTTTGTGTTTTTAAAATCTCATAAAAAAAAACTGTTCTACATTTAAATTTAGTCATTATTTCCGCGTACTCATAGTTTGTTTTCTTTATATTCAATCATTTTCACTTTTTCTTTTAATGACAATGATACATACGATTTAGCCATCTTTATTCCGTAACGTACATTCAGAATGCTACCTGTAAAAGATACGTACACAACCTGTCTGATCTTAAACTAATTTAAGATTTTACAATGCACTGGTTATTTGTAAGACAGATGTCACACACCAAATATTTGTTAAACCAATCTGTATTTCGCAAAACGGGTGTGCAGTGAGGCCGAAAGAAAATTCCAGATACAAGTAGAAACTTCACAACTGCGGTAGGAATCATCATTATTGTTAATTCTATTAACGAGAATTGAATGAAGTGGAAACTAATTTATTTCTATGATGATCTTGAAGATATCCGGGCTGTAGGCCGTGGTCTCGAGGCTTGAAGTTCCCCGACGTTTCGCCAGAGACAGCGTCTGGCATCATCAAGGGTCTCAGACAACCCTTGAGGATGCCACATGCAGTCTCTGGCGAAACGTCGGGGAACTTAAAGCCTCGGGACCACAGCCTATAGCCCGGAAATCTTCTTCAAGATCATCATCGCAACTCCGGCCGTGAAAGCCTAAGTTAATACATTAATATATTTCTGTCTCTATCTTTCCGCCTTATAAACTTTTTTCATGCATTATTGTTAGCAATAGCCTTCCGTTTCCGCGTTGGACAGATTCCGTTTTACACAAAATAAATAATGTAAAATTACTATTATTTTGCCGGGACCAATAAATTTGTTCACATTGGACAGATTTCCGCATTATTCACGTTCCGGATTTAACAAGTTTTACTGCTAATATCTCAAAACGTATATTTTTAATTGTGCCCATATTCCATTCAACTCCTCAATTAGGTCACATAAAATTAAGTATTAGTGATATACTTTGCTTTCATATTTGTTTATTCACGAATGAGGGTTGTTTTTATTTTCCGCCTTTCGTCTAGAAATATAACTCATATATTATCCTATTTTCTGGGTTTACCATTAACTCGTAACATGCCACTCTTTCACGATTTGAATTTAGAAACCTTTCCAATAACTGACGCCTCCTATATTCTAAATCGTTACTTTTCGTAGTATATGTATTTCGTCTTCAAAGTTCCCGCACATTAAACCTATTCGCATATGTTAATCATCGGCAATTTTTAGAAATTTCCATGCCCCCAACCTAAACCAGACAAGCCCTGATCTATCTTTAAATCCTAGTTTGAACATATATGATTCTTTTCCCCAAACTTGTTTTAGATCTCTTTGCAAACATAGTGAATGTTTTCCCGTATAATCAGCGAAAATATCTTGTTGGTTTATGTCCAAGTACCTCCTCCTTATATCTGTGGTAAAATTTTAATGATGTAGCAGTTCATCCTTCACGTTGCAGTTAGCCTCTTATTAAAAGTAAGAAATATTAAATGTTTTAAAATAATAAAATATACAGATCTGACATTGACATTTCTAAATTTAATAGTTAGCTATGCAACATCCTTGTGTGATATTTGCGTTGTTATTTCGTTCATATGTTATTCATTGAATATTGACAAATTCAATTTTCAGCTCATGTCATTCTGAAACAATTACAGTCGACTATCACGGAAATATCGTCGAAATGAAATTATCAGACCTTATACGCAAGTGTTTCTGATTTGTAAGCTATAGAAACCAGAACTCCATTCTACAGAAACATTGTTACAGTAATACCCTCAACTCGTGTCCAACTGAGGGATGTGGTGAGATTAATTCCCTATATTTTTAGAGATCTCTGAACGGTAAGGGCCGGTCGACCATCCTTGACGCACTGTCACAGGGGCGGATGATTAAAATTAAACTAAATGGATGACAAGAGTTTGGATAAAAGTTGGAATGAATTTTTTGGCAGGAGAAAACGGGTGAAACGCGAGAAAACCTGCCCAAGCTCCGTTTCGTCCACCATGAAACTCACATAGAGTGATCGAGATTGGATCTCGAGACCCCAGCGGTGAGAGGCGATCATCTAACCGCTTGCGCCAACCGAGCCGCCTGTTACACAATAATTTCAGTATTACTTATTTCCATTTGATTAATATAATTTATTAAGAAAATATTTACCAAATAATTTACTTTATCTTTAACAATTTGATATCCAGTTTAATATTTACTTGACAATTTGAATAGCTGTTTAATGCTGATACGACACTTCAATAATCCTGACTATTTAACTCATGCCCCAAATGGAAGTCAATGACCAATCACGTTTCAATGAATTTTGTTTTACAACCAATCACAGTCGTGTTTCACCTCGCTAATTACACTGGTCAACAAAGTTTTCTTCATAAGAAATCTAATTAGTGAATCTAGTGCATTTTTTATACTGAATTCAGAAATGTAGTCAGAATTTTTCCATCACGCATAGTCTTTTTTGTAACTGTAAAGGAAAGAAAGAAACCCCAAATGTGGAAATATAAGGTATATTCCATATAGAACCTAAGAAACTAGTTATACTGATATAATGAAGAGACTTGATCCTATTACCAACATTCAACTTAGATACTTCAAACCCAACTCAACGCCCAGTAATACTAACAAAAATTACTAAGCTACTTTTTTAAAATCTGATTTTAGTATTCTCTTTAACCTGTCTTAGGAACCTTTACCTTATACGTAGCGATTTTATTCAAGATGTATTTAAGGACATTATGTATAACATCATGCTGAAGTACCAAAAGAAAGACTGTACACGTTAATTCATGCTTTGACATGCTAAACCCTGATAATCTGACATTATGATGTATCAGTCTCACTACGTTGGAAAATCATGGCCTAAACGTGAATCTCTTATCCCTGACCAGAAAAATGTCACATGTCCCTTTATTGAATCCTGAAAAAAATATTTACCTCCATTGCATATTAAATTAGCGGTGATGAAAAATTTCTTCAAAGGTGTGGATAAACGTTCTGGTGGATTATTGTAGCCTACTTGAGACCGAAATTAACCAACGTCGGTGATGCTAAACTGAAAGAATGAATTTTATAGGAGCACAAATACGGTCATTAATGACTGATGAAAATTTAAAAGACTGTTAAATCCACTTGAAAAAAGGCAACCTGAGAGTCTTTCAAAAATGTACGTTCTTTCGAAACTATAAAGCAGAAAACTTTCGTGGCCTAGTGGCTTGCATTCTTATAAAATTATACGGGATATGTCTTTAAAAATTCACTTCTTGGACTCTCATTTAGACTTATTCCTCGAAAATCTTGGGGCTGTCAGCGATGAGAATTTTCATCGTCAAATTCCTATAATGAAAAACAGGTACCAAGGCAAGTGAAGTTCTAATATGCTGGCTGACTACTGTTGGACTAAGAAGAGAGATATTCCAGATGCAAACTATGCCCGAAAATCACTATCCACCATTTCTAGGTAGTATTATAAAAATATATGAGTAGCATTATAAAAACAATTCAAATGAATATCACACAAAAATCTCCTACCTGATGGGGAAAAACTGAAATGATATTTGAATTCAGCATGAAAAACACTTCTATTTTTATTCTTGTGAAAGAAAAAAAACTACATTTTTGTAGATCGGTGTTATCGAATTTTGATTACTAAAATAAAGAAAGCTCCTCCTTTTTAATATTCTGAACAGATTAGAGCATGATTTTGCATTGACTGACTCTCTAACAAATACGTTGAATACAGCAAATAACGAACAGATTCCTTCGACCTACACATTTGATAATTGTGTGTTCAATAATTGTGTTTTTAAATACTGATTTTACTGAGTTGTTTCCGAAAAATTGAATTATAACCTATAATGTTGGTTATAATATACAGTTTGATGTGTTGCATTCTTATAATATTGCGATCCTATTTGGCAATAAATAGAACGATCAAGTTGCAGTGATAAATAAGTGAAATATAACCACACATTTCTGATTTGTTTTCAAACATCGCCGTTTACATTAAATATATAAATATTTTAAAATAACTATATTTAAATTATGATTTGTGAGTAAACAGATTAATTTTATTCGTTAAATAATCATAACAAATGCCACTCTTGATTTCAAAATTCTCTAGATAAATTGGAAATCACTCGTGACATTACTTATGAATATTTAACTCATGCCCCAAATGGGAGTCAATGACCAATCACGTTTTAATGATTTCTGTTTTACAACCAATCAGAGTCGTGTTTCACGAAATATTTATCAGTGTTATAATTACCATATTAAAGAAAGCTCCTCCTTTTTAATATTCTGAACAGGTCTGACCATTATTTTGCAGTGGCTGAGCCTGCGAGAAATACGGCTACTAGATTGTATATATAGTGCATGAATGTCAACACATGCCGCATGCCGGAGTTAATATAAAAACATTTGTAGCAATTGATATACCACCAAAAAAAGAAACCACTGTTTGCACTTTCTTAAATGTATTTTTCCCAGGTAACAATCCAGAAAAATAGAATTGTCATATTTACATTATACATCAGAAATGAATTAATATACAGTTTGATGTGTTTCATTATTTCTCCACTAGAGAGCATTCGTGCAATATTGCGTTCCTTTGGCAACACATAGTATGATCTGGTTGCAGTGATAAACAAAAGAAGCAGATGAAGCGTACCTATCGTTTCTCATTTGTTTTCGAACATCGCCGTTTACATTAAATATATAAATATTTTAAAATAACTATATTTAAATAATGATTTGTGGGTAAACAGTTTAATTTTATCATTAAATAGTCCTAACAAATGCCACTCTTGATATCCAAATTCTCTACATAAATTGGAAATCACTCGTGTCATTACTTATGATAAATACTAACATGATATTTTGACACCCCATTAATGCAGATTTGATGATTAACATTCCAGGCTTTATATTACAGTACAAAGTAATGGTTATATCTAATACTCCAATGACGTGATATGACCTTGATGTTCATAATCGTCATCAGCATCAAGGATTAGACCTAAGTTCTGTTCCGATCTCGTGTAGAATTGATCTGTAGACTATGTATTTTACTGGATCTTCCTATATTTCTTCGTCTTGATGGTCTGTAGTGAAGAATCTGTTTCGGGATTCTGTTATACATTCTATTAAAGGTGTCCATTTATTCATCTCTGTATTGTGCAATCATATCTAATAGCTTGATTATATTTAGTTTCTGTTACTATATTTTTATATCGTGTCCAATCTGCTATTGTATAGCCAGCTACATCTCTCAAAAATCTCATTTCCGAAGTTTCGTTTCTGGTTTTTTGTTAAGACCCAGTGTTTATACAATATTAAGTGTGCATCTTTTCTATTTCCCTTGAGATTTCGTTTCATGGTGCCACATACATGATAAATTCATTTATTTTGTTAGGAATGTTTTCACTTTTTCTATACGACACATTGTATGCCAGATAAATAAAATTACTCCCTTGTTCTATTGCTTTATTCTCTAATGAGCTTTTGCTCTCAGCGGTTCATACCCTCGAAAAGCCAAAACTTTTATTTTTAGTAGATATTTTCAAGTTGTATGTTTCACATATTTCGCTTAATTTGTAAATTGCTCGTTATAAGCCAAATTCTGTCTCAGATATCACAACCTTATCGTGTGCAAAAAGTAAAGTATCTAATAAATATCGTTAATTTAAAATGCTCAGTTAAAACGATTTGCCAATTCTGTATGATATCGTATATATATATATATATATATATATTAAACTGATTGCCAAAGTGGGCATACCTGACCTTGATGTTAAAGCATCTAAAAATAGCATTAAAACACTGTAGGATAACATTAATGTGACAATTTTACGCTCCGTTTTAATATTATATCACACTTTAACACCCATGATAGATATTTTCGTGATATTTTGACATCCCTTATATGCTGATGTGATGAGCGAATATTCTGATATAATAGCAACATGATAATTTGACAACCCTGTTTAATTCTCGCAACAAGTGTATACACCCCTGTTTAATACTGACCTTATTTGGTTATAAAAGTATCATGACGATAGAATTGGAAACAAAAGACAGGCGGGATAAAGCCCAGCTTTCGAATGTGTTTTATTTCTCTGTAAATGAACTGAAACAAAAGAAAGGAGCAATCCTCTTACTGTTGCCTTATTATGAGTTGCTAAGCCGCTTATAAAACAACTATAGCGTGCCCAAAAATTTAATAAAATTCAAAACCATTATGCTTTTTGTAATTTTATTCTTGCACTAGAATTAAACTTTGGGCATTCAGAAATGCATACGCTTGTGTTTTCGTTGATCTTTTTGAACTTATTGGGGATCAGATGGTCGCGACTTCGATCCCGGTTAAAGTCAACAGCATGTTTAGTGTAAAGATAATCCAAGGAAAAGGCTTTCTTCGGAGCGGAAGTTTATAGTCGCAGTAGCGTATCACATAAATGAATAACAAGTTCTGCTGTACAGTCTGCAAGACACTTTCCAAGAGTTTCTGTAATTATTCCTGTATGTGTATAATAATGCAATTGTTTGCTTAATTGCATAAATATTTTAAATTTATTTTGTAAAGTAAAAATAAAGAACATGAAATCGGTCCTGAGATCTCAGTCGTCCTCAATTATATAATGTTGTGAAATATCCAGGCGCGAGGACATAAGCTCTCCATACATCCCTATCCTGAGATGATTTCCAATCATCCCCTGTATCATCTACTTCCCTCAAATCATAGTTAATGTTATTCTCCCACCTAGGTATTTGAATTCAGCCACTTCCTCAAAATTTCCCTCAATTGTCATTAGCTGTACATTTCCATTATATAATGTATTTCTATGTGTGACCATATATTTAGTTTTATTGATATTTACCTCCAGTCCCAATTTCTTAGTGTTACTCAGTAGTGTGTGCGTGTTGGCCTTTAGTATCGCCTCGCTATCGCCCAATAGTATTACATCATCAGCATAAACTAACAACTTATTAATACCATTGAGTTGTAGGCCAATATATAGAGATAAATATAGATTGTGGTGAATATGTACAAACAATGCCAAATAATCTGTTCATCAAAACATACATTTCTTCAGCCTTCAGGTCTATAATAATACACTCATTAAATCGTATAAGAATTGTTTACCGTTTGCTCTAAGAAAAATGTTAGTAGAAACACTTGCAATGCCCCATTTTGATTATTGTGATACCCTTTTTACTGACCTAAATACTGTTCTTACCCAAAGACTTCAACGTGTTCATAATTCTTGCATACGATTTATTTGTGGTATACGTAGATTTGATCACGTTACACCATCCCTGGAACAATTGTCATGGCTTCGTCTACAAGATCGTAGAACCATCCATTCCCTATGCCTTCTCTATAACATATTACACACATCATTACCTTATTATTTATCACACCGCTTCACTAGACTCTCTGATACACATAACTTAGATACCCGATCCCTTGAGCAGTGTCCTTTATATCCCTTCATCATACTACCTATTATTAGAAATCTTTTACAGTTTCTCTTGCTAGAACATGGAATTCACTTCCACCCTATGTCAGAGACTGCCAAACTTTACCATCTTTCAGAAACAAATTGAAAATAAAATTACTAACAGAAACAACTCACTAATATTACTTTTTAAGAATTAATAATGTGTTTTTTTTATTTAATAAAGATAGACTTAAGATTTGTTAATATATTTACCTAATGCCTTGTATAAAAAGCATAGATTAATTCATTGTAGTTTATTACTTCCTTTGTATTTTTTATTTTCTTCTTATGTATAGTAGATTCGAGCTGTTATTCCTTTTTGTATTCATTGTATCATTAATTTAATTTTAATTTATTTTATTTCATTGTATTATTAATAATTATTTTCATTATTATTCAATTTGACAGATAATTAATTGTTTAATATGACTATTATTGTAATTTTTTTTGTATTCATATGTAACATATGTTTGTCCTGGTGAGTGGAAGAGAAGGCCACATGGCCTTAACTCCACCAGGCTAAATAAATCTATTCTAAATTCTAATAAGTAAGAAGACCGAAACGACGATGGAATCTGTAACATATTGTGCAGCGGGGAGCGGAACGGGGCAATAGGCCCATAACTTGAAAGTGGTGACGATGTTCATATATTATTATCGCCATTATATTTTTTCTCCTGATTTTACAGATTTTATTGATGCATTTTATTTAAAAAATTGCCCTGCATTACTATATAATGCGGGGATACTCTAACCTTTTCATATACATATTTGTAAGTGAAATTCTATATGAAATGTAAAACACTATTAAGACATCGTATGTAGATATATGTAATATAGATGACGCCGTATCTATATCGAGTGAATCAATATGCTTTTTCCGTTTACCAATGATTAGCATTTATACAGACGATCACTTGCTATTTATCTTGATCTGGATTTTACCAGAACCTAGTTTAATTCTCTTAATAACCAGTTACTTACAAGGTATTAGCCCATTGCCCAGCGGTGTCCAGGTATATATTTACCCCAATATTCTTGGCACCAGACGCTTAGATATCTCGATAAATATGGATTCGTCACTAATATCAGATAGGTGAATGGAGAAAATTGCATAATCTTCTCTTCTTCTACTACAAGGTTTAGGCTATGCAGCCTGTTCCGGCGAAGTTAAAAGTGGAGTCCATCTTCTACGTGGTCGGCCAACATCTCTTGTTCCTCTGGGATTATACAGGAAGGTTCTTTTTGGTATTCTTTCGTTGTTCATTCTCATTAAGTATTCTCTCCATTTCTTATTATTTTCGCTGATTTTATCTTCAATTTTATATATATTTAATTCTTACTAAAAAGCGAAGGAGAAAATTACATAGTAATGAGATTAATGACTGTGTGTGAAGCCAAATATAATATTATTGTCTCGCTAATCGTGTGGACAGCCAACAAAAAATCGCCGCCTGATTAAAATTAATTGTAGAAGAATTGACTGATTGACGGTCAATCGGTTACAATTAGCGGTTTTGGCTATAGCTTTAAACATGTGACGTCACTTTTTTAATTCCTTCATAAACTCCTGTCATTGTATTCTTAGGGTTCCATTTTTTAAATCATTTCCCACAGTGATTTTTACATTTTTCTAACGATTATTTCAATATATTTTTGTAGGATATGGGCTATGTATAATTTAAGACGTGGCAGCCATATTTATTTTAACGAATATTCTAAGCAAACACAAAGTCGTGTTCCAGTGCAAACCAACCGTAGAGTATGTACTAATTTACTGTACACATGTACTTCAGAATTTACCATTTATTTTTGGGCGTTGCTTTCTGCTTTCTTTCACAGATTAGAGTGCTTATATTGCGTTAGGTTAACTTTTAGGTTGTGTATATGTTGGCTACATCCTGTGATTCCATACTGTAAACCGCTTCGCGTTTGTAGCCACATGCTATGGTGTATGATTGGAACTTAGACAAATTTTTCGCGTCACATGTTGTAAAGAATCCCCGCGTTTTTTATTAACTTTTAATAATACCACAAACGTTATTAGCAGAGGAAAGAGTAAGCCTCCCGTCCAATTCTATCATTCAATCATAATAACATTTAAATTTCATAGATTGCGATGGAAAGAACATATGACACACAGGAGAATAAAAATTGGCAAGCAAGATTTTTTGTAGGAAAGCCAGACGTAAACACTCACAAGGTAGGCAAAGAATGAGATTGGAGGACAACATTAATCATAATTTGAGGGAAGCAAATTATACAGGCTTTTTAACTCATACCCCAAATGGGAATCAATGACCAATCACGTTTCAGTGAATGTTGTTTTACTACCAATGACAGTCGTGTTTCACCTCGATATTTATCGAATTCTATCTTCAAAATAAAGAAAGCTCATTTTTAATATTCTGAATAGGTCAGAACATTATTTTGCAGTGACTGACTCTCCAACAAATAGGTTGAATATAATAAATAAAGAACAGATTCCTTCAAATTACACATTTGATAATTCTGTGTTCAATAAGTGTGTTTTTAAATAATAATTTTACTGAGTTGTTTTCTAAAAAGAAAATATGAACTTCTAATGTGGGTTATAATATATAGTTTGATGCGTTTCATTTTTTCTTCACTAGGGTGAATTTTCACAATATTGCAATCCTATTTGGTAATAAATAATATGATCTAATTGCAGTGGATGAACAAATTATACATAACCAAACATTCTCTTTTGTTTTCAAACATCTCTGTTAACATTAGTTATATAAATATTTTAAAATAACTATTTTTAAATAATGATTTGTGAGTAAACAGCTTATTTTTATTCGTGGTAGTCCTAATAAATGCCACTCTTGGAGGCGGCTCTCCGTGGCGCAAGCAGTTAGACGCTCGCCTCTCACCGCTGGTGTCCCGAAATCGAGTCTAGGTCACTCCATGTGGGTTTCGTGGTGGACGAAACGAAGCTTGGGCTGGTTTTTCTCGGGGGTTTCTCCAGTTTTCCTCTGCCATAATATAATTCCACCATTTCTCCATACTCATTTAATCCATTTAGTTTCATTACGTTCATCTGCCCTTGTGATGGTGCGTCAGGCGTAGTCGGCCGGCACCCTTGTCATTCACAGACCTCTATATAAGGGGCTTCATCTCATCTCATACCTCGACTCGACCCTGAGTTGGACACGAGTTGATATTTATTTATTTAAATGCCACTCTTGTTTTCCAAATCCTCTAGATAAATTGGAAATCACTCGTGGCATTACTTATGATTTATTTAACTCATGCCCCAAATGGGAGTCAATGACCAATCATATTTCAATGATTTTTATTTACAACCAATCACAGTCGTGTTTCGCCTAGAATTTACCAACTAAAGTTTATCATAATAAAGAAAGCACCTCCTTTTTAACATTCTGAATATGTCCTAGCATTATTTTGCAGTGACTGACTCTCCAAGAAATACGGCTACCAGATTGTATATATAGTGCATGAATGTCAAAACATAGCGCATGCGGGAGTTAATATAAAAACATTTGTAACGATTGATTATACCACCAAAAAAAAATAAACCACTGTTTACACTTTCTTAAATGTATTTTTTCCCAGGTAATAACATTCCAGAAAAATATAATTGTCATATTTACATCATAGGACATCAGAAATGAATTAATATACAGTTTGATGTGTTTCATTTTTTCTCCAATAGAGTGCATTCTTACAATATTGCGTTCCTTTGGCAATAAATAATATCATCTGGTTGCAGTGATGAACAAAAGAAGCAAATAAAGCGTACCAATCGTTTCATATTTGTTTTCAAACATCGCCGTTTACATTAAATATATAAATATTTTAAAATAACTATATTTAAATGATTTGTGAGTAAACAGCTTAATTGTATTCGTTAAATAGTCCTAACAAATGCCACTCTTGATTTCCAAATGCTGTAGATAAACTGGAAATCACTCGTGGCATTACTTATGATAATGGCTCGGAAACATTAGCTCAGGAGAGAGTTATCACCGCGGGCATCAAATTCCGGGTTCGATAGTGCTAGCAAGTTAGTTAACCATCCTGAATTCTATAACTCTCTATGTACTGTAGCAGGCTGCCGTGGGATCATTGCCACGTTGTTTTCTTAAAGAAACAACAGATGGCCGCGAAAAGTTCCACAATAACTTTATTTGATTCTATAAAAGTTTCAGTGACATTTCATTCACAAATTACTATAATAATTACTCTTAGTTTATAGTTTATCTATCACACAATTATAATATTATAATGATATTGTGAAAATAAAAACTAATGTGTGAACCAGGAATCGAACCATGGACCTCTAGTTCTCCAGACTAATGTCCACACCTGGCACAAGTGGTAATAATTATTGGTGTTTGTGCCAGGTGTGGAATGGTGTAGTGGGCTGCACACTAGTCTGGAGAACTAGAGGTCCATGGTTCGATTCCTGGTTCACACATTAATTTTTCTTTTCACAATATCATGATAATGTGATTCATTATTGGAACTGTGTTAAAATAACAGTGCTGGAAAATGTTAAATATCACACAATTGTTTTTACGGTTTCTAACGTTTTCACTTGCCACAGTTTATTCCGATCGCAGTCACTGTATCGTCTTCATAACACAAAGTAACTTGCTCCCGTTTCCGGCAAAAGTTTATGGGGAAGGAAACTTACCGGAGTCCAGTAGAGATTTTTCTAGTATAGACATTTCTGGCACCGAACTTTCCTGACATGGAGGGTAGAAACATAGAGAAAATTCCGGAAGAGAAGTCCAGACACATCGATAATTCTGCACAGGTCTTTCAACTCGCCAGTTAGTGACTCACTAATCCATTTCTACCAATGCTAAACCTTACTGCCGCCGTAACCCTCCTATTACAATGTCTCACGAATAATAACTGTAAACACGTAAAGGTAAAGCGATCCCATTACAGGCCATGGGAGACCTTTAGTAATAGGAGATTAAGGCTCCCACTTTTTGTAGACAAATGGCACTTGATGTAAGTCCTGCATGATGGTCATTTTTACCCCAGAACATTTGTTAGTTTGTATTATGGTACTCATTTCCGGTAGAGGCTGAGTCTATCCCAGGGCCATGGTGTCACCAGAAGGTTTGGGTCAGTTTATAAATCCTAACTCCACTGGGACTCGAACCCTCAACCTTACAGTTTGTAGCGTATTTCCCTAACCAACTACGGCGTGCTCCCAATAACTTTGTAAAACTTTGAGTTAATAACTTACGTTAGTGAGGTCCTGGAATCATTAACTCAAATTGTTTGACAGTAACTTATCTATAATCATGTAGTAACTCTAACGGTAATCTAAATAAATCTTAATATATAAAAATTACGTGTCACGTTGTTTGTCCGCGATGGAATCCTAAACTACTGAACCGATTTTAATAAAATTTTGCACACTGTATACTGTTTGATCCAACTTGAGACCTACGGTTGTTTATAACTAAATTTATAGTCGCATTATTTTTTATTGCAAACTATTTGTTTATTATTTACAAAGAGTTATAATTATCTGTGAGTTCCATACGATTCTAACAGATGACGGTGTAAGGTAATTGGTTTATTATTTAACCAGGTGGTGTGCTTTTTGTTGCAACCGCGAATTTCAATTGAATTACAAATATTGATTATTTCATAATTTAAGTGTGTTCAATGTTTATTTTATTTTCAATATTATTAATTTCGTGTGTAAGTATTAGTTTTAAGTAATCTGGCTGAAAGACAGCAACTTAATTAAAATTTTTAACGTATACCTTAGCCACAGCAACGGGTGGCCGGGTCTTCTAGTTTGGATATATAATATAGCCTATACGTTCATTATCTTCTCAGAATTTTTGCAAGGACACGTTGAGGACATGTTCTTAATGTCGCATCGGGAGAAAGTTGAAGTTTACCGATAGTTTTGCAAATGTTTAGCTAAGTTAATGGCAATTTACAGGACGAACAGAGCGTGAATTTTTATGTCAATACTGCGATTCCAAACAGAACATGACATAATGCACTATCTGCATTATTATCGCCCTAATCTGTAGGCATTTTCTCCAGCTTCTCTGCTATGCTGCCAAGTCTTATCGCCGTGTTGCAGGGGTTTACCATGAAAAGTATTCTAAGCTGTCTAATTTTTTTATTATTATTATTCTACTTGAATTCCACTACTTATGATTGTATATTTTTATTTTAGTTTTTATTTTACTATGTATAAATCAGATGCTGTCGTCACAAGTTATATATGTCCACCGCTGTGGCCTCGAGGTAGCGTGCTGCCTTGTCACGCAGTGGGTCCGGGTTCGATCCCCGGTCGGGATAGTTTTTCTGGGTGAGGTTTTTATCGGGGGTTTTCCTCACCTGTAAGACAAATGTCAGGAAAACTTTAAAGCCCAAACGGTCCACGAAATCATATGGCCATCATCATCATCCTTACCATTATCATCATCCTTCACCGGTGTGGAAAGCAACGGGAAGCTACCACACCT
This sequence comes from Diploptera punctata, assembly GCA_030220185.1. Taxonomy (NCBI): domain Eukaryota; kingdom Metazoa; phylum Arthropoda; class Insecta; order Blattodea; family Blaberidae; genus Diploptera; species Diploptera punctata. The sequence goes on along the minus strand of JASPKZ010000034.1, from coordinate 2,939,229 downwards.
ACAATTCCCTAGTAAAGCTGCAAAGCATAGCATGTAAATGCTATAATTGCAGTGAAATACCTGCCCTCGGGCAGAATTACTATGGATGGATATATATATATATATATATATATATATATATATATATATATATATATATATATAAAGGATCGGATTAAAGTGGGAACTTGGAATGTCAGAGGACTAAACACAAAAGAAGAAGAACTAATCAGAGAACTAAATAATCAAAATATTGATATATCAATACTTACTGAAACAAAAAAGAAGTTGAAAGGAACAAAAGATATTGGTAATTATATACTAATATACAGTGGAGTACCTCAAGATAGAAGAGCTTGCAGTTGTGTAGCTATACTAATTAATAGCAAATGGAGATCAAAAATAATAAGCTACAAATATGTGGATGAGAGAATAATAACAGTAAGGTTGAAAATAGATCGGAATTACTTAAACATTGTAGGAGTGTATGCACCAGAAGAAGGGAAAATTGAAGACACTGTTATTTTCTATGATAAATTACAACAAGAAATAAATGGTATTAAAAACACAGAAAGTAGCATCATAGCAGGTGACTTAAACGCCAGAGTTGGTAATCTCTCAATCCCAGGAATAGTAGGTATATTTGGAGAAGATGTAATAAATAGAAATGGGGAAGAACTTCGACAATTTGCTACCTATAATAAACTAAAAATCACGAATACTTCCTATAGGAAAAAGGACATACACAAGTATACATGGTGCGCTAGAAACCAAAGATCTTTAATAGATTACATAATGATAGACTCAGAAATCAAATACAAGATGTAAGAGTATGCAGAGGATGTGACATATATACAGACCATTATCTATTGGTAGCCACGATACTTTTAATAGCCAAATGGAAAAAACCGAAAACTCAAGAAAGAATAAAAGAAGAGGTTTTTAAAGTATATCTTCTAGAAGAAGAAAGTATAAGACAATTATACCAAAAAAGGCTGCAAGAACACTTAGAAAGAAAAGCAATTAATGATAATCTAAATGAAGAGTGGGAAAATATGAAAACATGTATTATAAATGCTGTAAATGAAGTTATAGGAAAGAAGAAAAAGATTCGCAACAAAAGAGGATTAAAGATATGGAATGACGAAATAGAGGAAGCTGTGCGAGACAAAAAATTAGCTTATTTAGAGTACTTACAAAAGAAAACTGAAGAATCTAGAACTATATATAAACAAAAAAGAAATCGAGCAAAACAAATAACTCGAACAGCTCATAAAGATTCCTGGGAAAGATTTATTTCCAAAATAGAGCACGATGTACATGGCAGACAATCGTTAGCATTTAAAGTAATGAAACAATTAAATACAACAGAAAAAGATACTGCAAAACTAAATACCATTGATCTGAAGACATGGGAGAATCACTACAGAGAATTATGGTGTAACGAAGAAGAATTAGTTATAAAACGCCCTTCTGAAAGTGAAAATAAATCAGAAATAGACAGAATTACTCTAAGCGAAATGAGAGAGGCATTGAAAGAAATGAAAAATAGTAAAGATGGTATAAACAATGAACTGATAAAGTATGCAGGTTTATTTGCAGAAATAAGATTATTAAACTTAATAAACGAATGTTGGAAGACATGTAAAATACCTGAAAATTGGAAGATAGGTGAAGTCATATCCCTCTTCAAAAAAGGAAATAGATTAGATAGTAAAAATTATAGAGGTATCAGCTTATTGAACTCCACTTATAAATTATATGCAAAAATAATAAATAATAGATTGAAGAAGATATTATCTGACACACTCTTAGAAGAACAGGCAGGGTTCAGAAAAGGAAGATCCTGTAGTGATAATGTGTTTATTATAAAGAGACTAATTGAAAAGAGAAGAGAATTTAACCTGCCAACATATTTGTTGTTCATTGATTTTGAAAAGGCCTTTGACAGAGTAAATAGATCTATACTATGGGAAATAATGAAGAAACGAGGATATCCACACCATCTAATAAAATCAGTCCAAGGCTTATATGAAGAAACTAAAGTTGTGATAAAAACTGATGGAAAAAGGTCAGAAGAAATTTTAATAAATCAAGGAGTTAGACAAGGGTGTGGTCTATCGCCCACCCTTTATATATATATATCGACGACATTATGAAACAATGGAAAATTATAATGGACAATGGCCTTAGATTGAACAATAACTCAAGTATTACTAACTTACTTTTCGCCGATGATTGTCTTACTGCACCATGATGAAGATCTGTTACAATTGGCTGCTTACAAACTAAATGCAATATGTAGCGATTATAATTTTAAAATTTCAATAAGTAAAACAAAAGTAATGACATTTTGTGGAAGAAATACTCTGCGTGCAAAAATAGTAATTAGAGATGAAATTATTGAACAAGTATCCCACTTTAAATATTTAGGATGTGACATCAGCTATGGGTATGATAAAGATATTGAACACAAAACACATCAGTTTCAAGCTATTTGTGGTACAATAAATAGAACATTGAATAATAAAGCCCATAAACAAACAAAATTAAAATTTTATAAAACAATGGCTGTCCCTGTCCTTTTGTATGGGAGTGAATCTTGGATTACCACTACCAAACAAGAAAGTAAAATCCAAGCAGCCGAGATGAAATTTTTAAGAAGAGTAAAAGGCTGCACTAGAATGGACCAGATAAGAAACGAGGATATCCGTGAAGAACTGCAGATCTACTCCATAAAAGAAAATATATTTAACAACAAGATACAGTGGAAAGAACATGTAGAAAGAATGGAAGAAAGTAGATTACCAAATAAAATCTTCCATTATTTTCCAAGAGGAAGAAGAGATGTCGGACGTCCTCGGAAGAGATGGTCTTAGATCTATTAGTGAAGACGGAACCAGGCAACTCTTGCCTAACCAGGAAGTGAAGAAGAAGATATATATATATATATATATATATATATATATATATATAATAATTTTCATATCTTTTGATAAATAACAAACTTTAACAATCTGGTACATCTTACTTACTCACTGGCACTATCGAACCCGTAGGTTCATGGCTGCGCGGACATAAGCTCTCCATACATCCCTATCCTGAGGTAATGCTTTCCAATCATTCCCTGTATAATCTACTTCCCCCAAATCGTAGTTAATATTATTGTCCACCTCATTCTTGGTCTACCAACTGGGGTTTTCCCACTGGCTTTCCTACAAGAAGCTTCCATGCATGTCTTTCATTCCCCATATGGGCAACATGTCCTGCCCATCGCAGTCTACGAGACTTAACTGTTCTTATTATATCTGGCACAACAATCGTAATAATAATAATAATAATAATAATAATAATAATAATAATAATAATAATTAATAAGTTTATTCAATGTCCCAGGTTGTCATTTCGACGTTCTGGAGAGCCTTGATTTCATTCATTGAATAGACCAATTAGTAGGATTAACAACAACACAAAACTAATAATTAGTTGGGGGAAAAAGTTAAATTTACCCCCGTGAACATAATTAAACATTGGCGTAATTGAAACCCACTTCTGAGGTTGAGGCTCCTTGAAGGAGCATGATATGAGTGATGATGATGATGATAGTGGTGCGCCAGAAGAGTCCTAAGTCCTAAACTTAATCCAAGGCGAATATCAATAATAATGATTATGATGGCCATATAATGTTTGGGAAGTTACCTGACATTTGTCTTACAGGCGATGGAAAATCCCGAAAAAAAAACCTTACCCAGGAAACTTGTCCCGACCGAGACTTGAACTGGGACCCGCTGCGTGACAATGCAGCACGCTATTTAGAGACTACAGCGGTAGATAAATAATAATAATAATAATAAAATAATAATATTGATAATAGTGCATAATAATAGTAATAATAATAATAATAATAATAATAATAACATTAATTAAAGAAAAGACAGAAGAAAGAGTTCCATTTCGTAATAGAGATAATAATAATAATAATATTATTATTATTATTATTATTATATTATTTTATTATTATTATTATTATCTTATCATTAACTAACTCACTGACTCCATCGAACACGGAGTTTCATTGCTTGGCAGACATCCTTCTCCTGAGCTAATGTTTTCCAATCATTCCCTGTATAAATTTGCTCCCTCATATCATGATTAATACTTTTCTCCCACGTCATTCTTGGCCAGCTTACTATAATCCCTTTCCTACGATAAGTTTCCATGCTCTTCTTTCATTCCCCATTCGCGCCACATGTTCCGACACCATTAGTCTACAATACTTACACTTTCTTATTACATCCGGTTACCCATAAAGATCATGTATCACGCTGTTATCAAATTTTCACCATTCACCTAATCTGTTCGTTGCTCTTTGGTCCAAAAACTTTAAGGACTTTATTCTTAAATACCCTTAATATATTCTCCTCTCTTAAACTAAGAAGCACGTTTCGCACCCGATATAAGTATAAATCGGGGAATTACCGTTCTATACGCGTACATATTAGTGTAACTTGTTTTGTGGGACGTTTATTATTATTATTATTATTATTATTATTATTATTATTATTATTATTATTATTATTATTATCTTTATTATCATTATTATCATCATCATCATCATCAATTTATTCATTTCATCCGCTTATGGTTTGGGTAACAACTTTCTTGACGGTTTCAAATTTTACTTTGCTGCAGAATACTTTAATTCGCTGGGTTGCTCTTGATCTTTTCTCTCTGAGAATGCATGGATATTGAAGAGTTTCTGTTTGCTTATTTAGTGATTTAACATTGATGGTTTCTGTTGTGAGACTAATCGCACATCTGAAGATGATTTTCAACACCTTAAAACATTGTCTGACATATGCGTTCATATACGAAATTGTTAATCTCCTACACATATGTGACAACATTGACATTTGGTCGGATGTTATACAAACAAATAAACGTATCGCCAATTGGACCTGACGATTAAAGTGGTAATACTAATATACAGTATTTGCAACACATTCAGGTAATTTGTAAAAAAACAAAATTTAAACCACGATCCAACTGAATACCCATAACGTCAAGAACTAAATCAAATGACTGACTGTGGTTTTAAAACATTGCTGTCTACTTTCAGTTTTTATAAGCGTCATGGGAGTGATACAATTAATCAAACCGTGATCTAATATCATGTAATATTTTTCATTGTGCTTATGTATATGTTGAATATATATATATAGAGGTCAGTGGCCTGCTGGTCCTTATGATAGGCTAATATACATCATTCCATGAAATTCTGAATACATAAACGAGAAGCTCCCTTTTTCAAAGTATTTGAGTTCACTCCACAATTAATTTTTTTTCTCGATTAAATTCTAGGACATGCTGTATGAATATGTTTATAAAATAAAGGAGTAATCAATTGAGTTGGTGTTTACTTGATGAAAATCCATATTTATTAATTAAATAAAAATAAAACGTAGTTTTATTTGATTTTCGTATTTATTATATAATTCAGTGACAGCTGTTTCGATACACTGTACCTTCTTCAGACATGTTAACAAATTATGATATATGATATATAATTTGTTAACATGTCTGAAGAAGGTACAGTGTACCGAAACAGCTGTCACTGAATTATATATAAATATGAAAATCAAATAAAGCTACGTTTTATTTTATTTAATTAATAGATAAAGGAGTGTCCGTCGCCGTGGCGTAGTCGATAGAGTCCCTACCTTCCACTTCGGCGACCCGGGTTCGATTTCCGGCGGGGTAGGGGATTTTTAATCTCCACCTTGGGTCTGGGCGTGTGTCCTGTCCTTGTGTCTATATGTGAGAATAACAGAAAAGTTAACAAAAAAGGTAAAACAAGAAGGAAAACAGTGTAAACGAAAAGAGGGGAAAGAAAATAATAATAATATTTCTGCTAACGATGTAGCATGAGGTGAGTAGGGATGCCGGTAGATGTCAGGCAGTAGTCATTAAGCTATTTCCAGCAGAGATAATTAAACTTTGATATAAGAAGAAAATAAGAGAGAATCCAGGCGTGAAATAGATATCTCCATGTGAAGTGAACTTCCTGTAACAACTACGTAACTGCCACATATATCGAGTAGCTATGACAACCATTACACAGACGGCCAATATACAATATCTAAAAGGAATATAAACATAAAAGCTAGCAAAAATCCTCAAAAATCATGATAAAAACATTAAAATGCCTGCAGAACAAATACCAAACATAAATAATATAATTTCAAATAAAGTAGAAGAAACAAACATATATAAAAATAAAGGAGTTTATAAATTGAAATGCAGTATATGTGATAAATTTTATATTGGACGAACTACTAGAAACTTCACTACAAGATTTAGTGAACATTTTAGAGATTTCATGATGAATGAAGGTAAATAAAGTTTTTCAAAACGCATAGTAGAAGCACGACATCAATTTAATACAATAGACATTGTATTATCGATCTTGCATAGAGAAAACGATACATCGAAAATCACCGTTTCAGGAAGAGTTAGAAATTATCTAGAAAATTATAAGTAATGCCACGAGTGATTTCCAATTTATCTAGAGAATTTGGAAATCAAGAGTGGCATTTGTTAGGACTATTTAACGGATAAAATTAAGCTGTTTACACGCAAATCATTATTTAACTATGAATGAATGAATGAATAAATAAATAAATGAATGAATGAATGAATGTAGCCACTATGTCCCATGAAGGGCTAGGTCCTCCTACAAGAGGGGGGCTCAATTTTAAAGGTTCACGTGGTGAGCTAATTCACGTGAACATTATGTTTATAGAGTCTTTCACTTGTGCACTTCACTGCAGTTTATTAAGAATTTAGTCCATTTTTAGATTGTTCGCTTGTTGTTTCCACTTGTTCCTGTTGCGGGTTGTGGTTGACCAATGTCCTCCCAATATCAGTTTGAACGTGTCTGCCCATCTTCTTCTTGGCCGACCTCGTGTTCGTCTTCCAATGTAGGGGTCCCACATGGTGGTTTCCCGCGCCCATCTGCCTTATTTATATATTTAATGTAAACGGCGATGTTTGAAAACAAATGAGAAACGATTGGAATGCTTCATTTGCTTTTGTTCATCACTGCAACCAGATCATAATATTATTTATTGCCAAAGGATCGCAATGTTGTAAGTATGCACACTAGTGAAGAAATTTATAACCAACGTTATAGGGATTAATTAATTTGATGTCCTATGATGTAAATATGTCAATTATATTTTTCTGCAACGTCATTTCCTGGAAAATAATTCGTTAAAGAAATGCAAACAGTGTTTTTTTTTGTGGTATAATCAATTGTTACAAATGGTTTTATATTATCTATCGCATGTGCTTTCTGCTGACATTCATGCACTATATATACAATCTGGTAGCCGTATTTCTTGGAGGGTCAGTCACTGCAAAATAATGCTATGACATATTCAGTATGTTAAAAAGGAGGTATTTTCTTTACATGATAAACTTTAGTTGGTAAATTTTAGGCGAAACACGACTGTGATTGGTTGTAAATAAAAAAATCATTGAAATGTGATTGGTCATTGACTCACATTTGGGGCATGAGTTAAATAATCAAAGAAACCACAAACAGTAAGTCCTTCCCTGGATGGGAAGACTGTCAGCGATACAGTGAGCTGAGACGAGAAGAAACTGTGGCAAGTGGAATCATAAGTTTTTGGAAATAATTTGCGACAAATACATTGTAAAGCAATACTAATTACTGCAGCAATTTGTCCGTGAAATGTCATTGAAAGTTTACGTGATCCAAATAAAGTTATTGTGAAATTTTTAAGTGAACATTTGTTGTGTTTATTACAAGAAAACTAAGTGAGAACTACCCCCTGATATCGCGGGACAATATTTTGAACTTGAACAACATTCATGTTTGGGGAGACTAAAACCCATATACGCAAGTGATTAATACTAATCAACACAGGTTCAATCTAAACATAGGAGCTAGGCATTTGGTGACAAGATAATTGGACAGTATACATTTCAATATGACTGACAGGGCCGATTTACCTTTTTTTTCTCAATAATACTCTTTCTACTCTGTTAGATGTGGTCCACTATGGGTTCGTCAGTAAGGGTCGGTTTCACTAACAGAGGTAGGCATAACTGTATTACGCCATTTTAAGCTATGCATTATACACGGAGAAAACTGGCGTAATACAGTTACCTCTGTTGGTGAAATTGACCCTTAGTGTGGCTACTAAACGAACTAGATTAAATTCCACTTCAGTGTAGGCGTAAATGTGCGGCACTGTCTGGACGCCACATACCCATATCGATGGATTGGTAGAGGGAGGTCTGTTAATCACGTTCACCATATCTACACCTCTTTATTACTTTCTGTGTGATATTATGAATATTAGTCATTCAAAATATCTCTGCAGGCGGAAGAATTACGAAGCTCTGTTTGTTGCTACACGTGACGTCATATAAGGCAGTGTATACTGTCAGCGTCCCACGTCCCATTCCCCTCCGCACTCATAGATAGCAGTGTCACGTGTTCTATTCCTACATAAACACGACTGCAGTGCCCTCCGTCAACAACTGCACTTACTCCTTAAACGGGTAATAGTAGTAGGACTTTATTAGACAAAAAGTAAGATATTCACAATATTATTTACAAATATGCCGTACGCCGTACGTGCTGTTGACAGTCCGTTACAATAAAGTAATAATTGGTACTACTGTAAAGAAAAATAAACAACAAAAAAGCAATAACATTACAATTACATAAAGAAATCACAATAATATTACAATTAAATAATAACACAATAGCATTATACACTAAAAAAACATTAACATTACAATTACATAAAGAAAACACAATAATATTACAATTAAATAATAACACAATAGCATTATACACTAATTAATTTATATATAATTGTTAATAATTAATGGTATTGCATTTTGATAACATATATTTATTCATGAATGAATGTTGTCCTTATTTTCCGCGTTTTGTCCAGAAATTTACCGAGGTTTATCCAATTTTCTGGATTTCCCAATAACTCGTAGCATGCCAATCTTTCCAATTTTTTGAATTTAGAAATCTTTCTGGTAATAACTGACGTCTCCAATATTCTAAATCATTACATTTTCCTAATATATGTATCTCATCTTCAAAGTTCCCGCACATTGGACATATTCGCATATCGTGATCGTCGCTAATGTTTAGAAATTTCCATGCTCCTAGCCTAAACCAAGCAAGCCCTGATCTCTCCTTAAATCCTAGGTTGAGTATATACGATTCTTTTCCCCAGACAAGTTTTAGGTCTTTTTGTAAACACAGTGAGCGTTTTCCTGTACATTCGGCGAAAGTATCTTGTTGGTTTATATCTAAGTACCTCCTCCTTATTTTTTTCCACACGTTCTTGCGATTTTCAGTCCCTTTTTCCCCTTATCCAGCCCATCCCAATCTTTTGGAGTTCTCTCCTAACCTCGTCTGACCAAAATTTAACATCTATGTTTTTAATTTGGTGGTCGTAACAAATTGCTCTAAGCATTGTTTGTTCATCTTGGATTACTCGCAACCAGTATTTGAGTACACGAATTTTACAGTTTATGTCGTCCTGGAATGACCCGAATTCATATAAAATTCCACAGTTAGAAACGGCCTTACTAAGTCCTGTAATATATTTTAGAAAATGCGTATATACCTTATTTAGTACTTCCGTTCTTTGGAAACCCCAAATCTCACTACCATAGTGCATAACATGGCGTATGCTACTCTTGTATCGTCAGAGCAGGACTTCTACGGAGAATTTCCAAATTATCGATAAATTCACGAAGTGACGAATGAATTTATATAGAGAATTTGAAAATCAAGAGTGGCATTAGTTAGGACTATTTAAAGAATAAGATTAAGTTATTTACTCACAAATCATTATACACTGCTCAAAACAATTAGAGGAACACTTGTAATAAATTGAATAAGTAATTGTTTTTTGAAGCTGTGATGCTGAAAGTTGGACAATATGTAAATTGAATTATCAATTTTATCATTGGATACAAAATTTAAAGATCCATGGCCTAAATACAGAGAAAATACCTCAAATAACAAATATAGAGATTTTTTTTATTTTGGAAGGCACTGGCCACTTCTAATTTGTAAGCTTCCTGATGTTGCTATAGTGACGAATGTTGATTATTGCCTTGTTTATTGAAGTCTCTGACAAAATGAGGCATTTAAATGAGTTTGAAGTGTATCATGCTCTACATCTTTTACGACAAGGTCAATCTCTGCGACAAGTGGCTAGAGAGCTTGGGGTTTCGCCTTCCGTGGTGTCCAGGTTATGCAACAGGCACAGAGAGACAGGTCAGTATTGTAGAAGACGTGGCCAGGGCTGTAAATTTAAAACAAGCCCCCAGGATGACAGATACATTGTTCTTTCTGCTCTTCGACAGCGTACAAAAACTGCAAAAGACCTGCAGAATGACCTTCATATGACTTCCGGAATCCGGGTTTCAGACCAAACCATAAGGAACAGATTAAGGAAAGAGAATATTCGTCCAAAAAGGCCCGTTAAAAAACCACGCTTAACAAATGGGCATAAGGCAGCAAGACGTACGTATGCTGAAAACCATGGTGATTGGAACCTGAACCAGTGGGAGTCTGTGCTCTTCTCGGACGAATCCAGGTATCGTCTTACACGTTGTGATGGTCGATTGAGGGTGTGGGGACGGCCAGGAGAAAGATTTTCTGCAGAGGCTGTACAGGAAATTGATAGATTCGGAGGAGGTTCCATAATGGTGTGGGCCGGAGTTATGTACAACAATCGTATGGACCTTGTACTTGTTCCTCAGCGACTGAATGCTGTCCGGTATATCGAGCACGTTCTGGAAGACCATGTAGTACCTGCTGCCATTGGAGTAGGCCCTGGATATCTGTTTATGCAGGATAATGCCAGGGCACATTCTGCGGCTGTCACCAGGGATTTCCTGAGGAGGAATGAAATTGAGGTAATGGAGTAGCCAGCGGTCAGCCCAGACCTCAACCCTATTGAACACTTGTGGGATCTTCTAGACAGGAAGGTCAGGAACCGACATCAAGCTCCACAAACTCTGCAGCAACTTGGAGATGCTCTGAAGGAGGAATGGGAGAATATCCCGCAAGAGGAAATCCAGAATCTTTATTGGGAGCATGCCACGAAGGTGCCAAAGTGTCATCGAATGTCATGGAGGCCATACAGGATACTAACTCTATATAACGAGTGTTTAACTTTGAAAAATAAGCACAAGATTCAATTGCTTACATAGCGGAATTTATTTGAAAAGTTAATTGTCAGCGTTATTCATTTGTTTTTACTGACATGAGCAATAAATAAATAAATAAATAACACAAATAATGTACTTTATTAACTTCATGTTTGTATCTTTATCCAATGAAAAAATATTTGCATATTTCATAGTGTTCCTCTAATTGTTTTGAGTAGTGTATAAATATAGTTATTTTAAAATATTTATATATTTAATGTAAACGACGATGTTTAAAAACAAATGAGAAACGTTTATTAAGTTTCATTTGTTCATCACGGCAATCAGATCGCATTATTTATTTCCAAACGATCGCAATATTGTAAGAATGCATCCTAGTGGAGAAAAAATGAAACACATCAAACTATTCATATCCAACATTATAGGTTATTAATTAATTTCTGATATCATTTTTATGATGTACGTAAATTTGTCAATTACATTTTTCTGGAACGTAAATACCTGGGAAATAATACGTTTAAGAAAGTGCAAACAGTATTTTTTGTGGTATAATCAATTGCTACAAAAGTTTTTCTATTATATCCCGCAAGCAGTATCTGTTTACATTCGAGCACTATATATGCACTATATATATATATATATATATACAATCTGGGAGCCACTTGCATTCTATAATTCTTACATCTTAATATATAAAATGTTATATTCAACGTATTTCTTAGAGAGTTAGTGACTGCAAAATAATGCTCTGACCTATTATTATTAGAATGTTAAAAAGGAGGAAGTTGATTTTAATATGATAAAATTTAATTGACAAAATCGAGGTGAAAAACGACTGTGATTGGTTGTAAATCAAAATTCATTGAAATGTGATTGGTCATTGACTCCCATTTGGGGCATGAGTTAAACACTCACACAAACCCACGGTGCGACTGAAAATCAGCATTTACTTGACTACATGCGTCAGCCTAACAAGGGAACTGTCAACCATTGTATGATGAAACCTACCTTGAAATTTCTCCCCGAGAAGCGTTGAGATGTACCAAGGTCGCGTCCAAATATAACTGACGTATTTAACTGCAAGGCACAGAAATCGAAGCCAAAATCCAGCAATGGCAATCCATTATACATAACAGATGAACTCCCTGCATGAGTAAGAGCGGAGGGAAATGAGGTAGGACGCGGCGTGGACGGCAGGTAGTGAGGGTTATCCAATATACCAATTCAGGAGTTGTATTACTTCCCTGTAGTTTAAATGAGAGATTTGGCGGTGTATTTTACTGTATTTTCAGTTAAAAACGGCAGAAATGTTGTGGACACTACCTTGTACATCACAACGCCTCTCTGAAATAAATTGCAAGATAGGTTTCGGCATCCAATGGTTGACGGTTCCCTAATAAGCACCATCGATGTACTCCCTGATACAAGTAAGAGGTCAAAATTGTGAACTCTTTTTGTAATTTTATTGAACTCTACGATATTCATGAGTTTCTTAACGAACTGCAGAACCACGTTCATCGCCGTATCTGATCATTTCACAAACTTAGGCGCCGAGCAGAGCCCCAAAATTACGAATTTTTGATCATAGATTTCCAACGTACGAGTATTGAGCGTTGTAAATGTAGCCTGTTTCTACATTCTTACACACCATGCAAATACAAATATATTTCTCAAATCTCCCAATCCCGTTGGAATATAGACTGTTTCCACTATGAAGGATTCTGGGGATCGAAACAAGGCTTGGACCGCGGTTGATCGCAAGACCTGTAGGTACGTATTTCTTCCTACTACTAGTATTTGCTGCGTATGGAAACGCAGTTTTAAAACATATTTTAAAATAAATATAACAACTGTAAAAGCTATTATTACGTAAATTTTAAGAATTATACAATCAAAATAAGAATGATAAATGAGCCCTTGAATATTAAAATGAACCATGTCCGTTATGTCAGATTTCGAGAACACAGTTTTTTTCTAAATATTGGTTTGAATGATATATGTAAATAGTAATACAAAGAACAAATATTATATTTGTTTTAATAGACACTTCGTAACACAATAACAATTCAAATATAAACATAAATACATTCTGAGGTATCAATAGACGTGCTCACTTGTAAATTAACCAAAAGTGGACATGGCCCGATTTTATACTCAAGGGATCAAATGAGAATAAGGTAATGTATAATCCCATTAATGCCCTTAATCAAGAATCCTTAGTGTTTTATTTAGAAATCCTTCAACATTTTTGGTTATGTCGCGCCTATAATATTTGGATTATATGGTCCACCGCTGTGGTCTCGCAGCGGGCCCGGGTTCGATCCCCCGGTCGGGACAGTTTTTCTGGGTGAGGTTTTTATCGGGGGTTTTCCTCACCTGTAAGACAAATGTCAGGAAACCTTTAAGGCCCAAACGGTCCCCGAAATCATATGGCCATTGGAATCATCATCATTCATATTAATCTTAGGTTAAGCTTAGGATTAGGGACTCTCCTGGTGCACCATTATCATCATCGTCATCACCCATCATATCATCGGGGCAACGTAACCCCGCCTTCCAGGCGCCCCAACCTTAGAAGTGGGTTACAAGTACGCCATGCCAGGAGAGAGCCAGGAATATCGAAAGACAAACCTGGGGCATTTGAAAAAAAAAATGCATATATATTTGGATTATATCACTAGATTATATCAGTCGGCCGCGGTGAACTAGTGGTTAAGCCCGTTGCCTCTGGTCCCAAGGGTCGCGGGTTCAATGGATTTTTAGGACGGAAAAAACCGAGAAACAAGTCCTCCGGGAGGGACTTTTAGCCGTGGGTCCCGAATCTGAAGATTTTCAGGCTCGTAAAATATCGTTAAGCCTGAATAAAAAGGCTTCTAAGCACACGTCCTAGTAATACCTTGGTTGCCTGCTAGATGTCTCATTGATTCGGTGTGTTGATCGCATGCTATTCCTGATATCTAAGGTAACTAAATTAACTTATATAGCCTTGGCAGGACAAGTAGAAACTTTAACACAAGATACAAGGAACACCTCAAAGATTTTATGTACGCGGGTGGTAAATCAAGTTATGCCGAACATATAATTAACGCTGTCACCGAATGGACACAACAAAAAACACTAACGATAGTCCACAAAGAAAATTTTCCAGCTAAGATAAATGTATCGGAATACATTGGAATTATAAAATAAATCAACAACACCTTACTACTCAATGAGAACACACCCCAATCGTACAACCCATTATACAGATCGTTTAAAACAAATCAATTGCTACTAACGACACTTCTAATCTACAACGTCGTAAACAACTACTAGTAAAGGTATTCATTCTGCTGATGATGGAAGTTAACTTCCGAAAGGCCTCCAGATAATATTTTAAATACAATATTTTAACAGACTTGAGGATGATGGCCCCTGCAAACAAGTATATATTTAATTGTTATCTTATGAATTAACTTGGCCTAATGACTCTTGACAAGGGAGAGGCTATGGCTTAACACTGGCCTGCACCATTATAGATTAGTAGATTATATCTGTTATGTGTATTCTCATGTGTAGGTATTGCCTAATTATTATGTATTTATGTTCTGTGTAAATTGATTGTATGATGATAAAATTCGAACTCGGTATTTGCCTTCACAACTGAGGAAAACCATACATTCGTACGCCTTGGATTTGAAGTGGGAACCTCTCGAGTACGAGTCTCATTTCCCTCGGTAGTTTATATCTTACACTATATTTAAAGGGAAATTATGCCTTAAATGCTTGAATATTTTTAATAATTTAAATCCGTATTTTGTTAATAATACTAACGGATGCGCAGAGTGGTATTTTCTGCGTATATTTCTGACATTTGTTAATTGAGTCTCTGGTTTGCTAACAAACAATCACAGCTGATGGAGTTGTCTCGCTATAAATCGATACCGGTGTGTCCATTCTAGGGATGTACAAACTTATCGCCTCATGCTACATTCCATCCAATGAGGAAACATATCAGATAATGAAATTTTCTCTATCTAACTTTCTTTTAGCCATTAGAGGTTTTATGCAAGATGATGGCTACACAAATTCTAACAAAAGCACATATTTACGTTATATAATTACCTAGAGGTGTATATCAATATGAGCTTTTATGCACAAAACATAGATCAGAAAATGACGTTAAAGTTTTATTTTTGTCCAACGCCACTAGATTTATCCCTTATGACATTTCTGGCTGTATCCCCTGACATTGGTGGAAATGTAATCCATTTCTTAAGTTGGGGTACCTGGAAGATGGAGTTACGTTACCCGATAATATTATGGGTGATAAATGATAATGAAGTGCCAGGGAAGTCCTTAACCTAAACTTAACCCAAATTCCAGAACGTGGGAAACCACAGGAATAATTCCATTTAAGGTAAAAATTCCTATGGTCAGACTGGGAATCGAACAAGAGACCTCATGAACTATAGTCAGAAACGCTGAAACTAATTCATAAGGCTGGTTAAATTGCCTTAAAAGTAAATTAAAATAAATCATATTATCATTAGAGCATGTATATTTTCATTGCTAAAACGGAAAGCCACAGTATGAAAAACACGCTAACAAAAAAGGAGTTCGCCAATACTACCTTACATAATCTAACCTCTTAATCTACCTACTATTCCTATGTAACCTCCGATCCGATTGAGGGTCTTTCCACTTTTCAGCGGTTGCCCTTTTACCAGCCGGCTGCTGGCCCTTCACATCCACATGTGTCAATCACAGAGGTAGATGATCAACAGCCAGTGTAGGGGTGACATGTGGTTAGCATGTCGAGTCCCCCAGCCGTTATAGCTGGTCCTCAACCTGGAGCCGCTACTTATTGTAGCTACCCAATTGCCTCACGATGCTGGGTGGGCACCGGTCCCATACTGGCCGAAATACCATGAGAAAACTTCTTCCCCCATGGAGACTCAACCAGTGCAAGTCCCGTAGCTCTGCGCCAAGGCTTCCTACCGCTCGGCTACGGCGCGGGACCCTATGTAACCTACTTAATCTAATTTAACCTAACTAATCTAAGGTCTTCCACTCACAGACAAACGTATTATATTAGAATACACAATCACAATTAACTGTAATATTAAATGCCTACTAAAGTGAAAATGTTATATATAATGTAATATATTATTAATTAGGTCGATAACATAATAATAATAATAATTATTATAATTATATGATGATGATAATATAATAATAATAATAATAATAATAATAATAATTATAATAAGACTAAAGCTAACAATAAAATGTAAACAAGTAAGATATATTTGTTTGGTACACTTTCCTTATCTTATAAAAAACAAAGAAAAATTAGATATAATAAACTTAATTTTGGGTTAAATAATATTTGAAACAAACAACTGAAAAATATGTGTATCTCAATGCTGTTTTCATAAAATAAATTAAATTGGATGTGGCGTAAACTTGAATAAACATGTTGGTAACTATCGTTGTAGTTTGTAACTAGTGGTCCGTTACAAGATTCATAGGTGCATATTTCGTATAGCATACGCAACAATTACATTGAATTTATGTTTAAAAGTTGATTATATCTAATATGAACAACATGTGAATACTTTTACATATTAACGTTAACTTCTTAATGATTATACGTCATAAATGGCACATTATTCTTAAGACTATTGGATTTAATTGTTATTGCATGTTTTGACATAAATAGTAAATATTGACTTTTTAAATTTATTGACCGCTTCTGCGATTAGCGACTAGTGTTCAAGGACCCTAATTTTGATTACCGATTATAACATAGGCATTTTTATTTGTGTGTAGGGCCTGGAAAAATGTTGCTATTTTATTTAACAATCTATCACTCGCATCCCTAATTTGTGCGTGAAAGAGCCGACTAATATTAGTCCGAAGCATCTTATTTCAGGGTTGAGTTTTTATTACGTGGTGAAAATCTAAGGCATTGAGACCCACATCTTACCTCTCTTACAAATGAGTTTAACCCCATTAAAAAATGAATCAACTTCTGTCGGATATGACACTCAATTTCGAGAAGACTATCAACTTTATAGTCTATGAGAAATAGAAATCTGTTAATAAAAATTAAGTTTAAGTTACTCAAATTGATCCTTTAACGGCAGCGATGGCAGTTTTATAAAAGATCACACCCTGTCCAAATCGAAGGAATTCCAAAATTTAGCTAAGAATCCTGGTATAGTACCTCTTCCCCGATCATGAATCCTGTGACAGTTACACCTATCTAATTGGTATTATCTTTGTAATAGTCAATTGTTGGCTCATATATGGTTTCTTTTCACAGTCAACTTCCTCAGGTTGGCCACTGTGAGACTCCAAAACGAATTGTGGGATCTAATACCATACCAATTTTAGAAGATGGTCTAATGCAATAATATCTATTCGTCTGTTACTTCCATTAGTGGCCACACCATGAACTTCCTCATGAACTGTGTATCCATAATCTCGCAAGGCTTCTGCCATCATATTTCCAATAATGTGCTGCCGAATGTTTCTCAGTGATTCTCCAAACGGACAGGCCCCAAGGACGTGTGCAAGGGTTTCGTGCTCTCTGCGACAACGTCTACAGATGGTATCGTCCCTAGACCTGCCCAACAAAGAACGCACCGCCGATACATTGGCTTGCATTTTAATCGCGTCTCTCCATTCGGAACAAGACAATCCCTGATGTTCATGGATCTATTGATTCGCTTAGTGTATAGTCATTGTAGAGAAGAGAACACGCCTTCCTTTATGAGGAAGTTGACTCCCAGGAGAACTGCTTCTTTGTCTCTGTTGTTTCCTGAGTTTCCTTGCATTTGGTAGAAGACTAGCCTATATGTTCGAATATAAGGTGTAGAACCGAATATTCAAGGTGTGAGAAAGTAAAAAAATAAATCTAATATAAAGTTAACCCCAAAATCAGAAATGTATACCCTTAGACAAAAAAATGAGTCATCTCTTGATTCTATCAACCGATCGGGGAACATCGTGAGCACTCGCAGAAGCCTTATTCACATTAACACACGTTTTCAGTAATTGTACCGTGTTGTTTGCTAGCTAACGCAGTGCACACTCAAGTAACACAAAAGAGAAAGCTTGCCTTTGTGCGTTTTCCGTGGTCGAGAGGTTTAACACACAACATCTGCGTTCGTAACTTCACGGGTTCGATTCCCGTTCTACTTTTTTTTTACTGAATGTTAGGATCGCATTTCGCCTGTAATATAGTTTCATATTTAATTTTATATTTGAGTTTTATGGCTTTAATGCACACACAAAAACATAAATGAAAACCTTCTAATAATTAAATGAAGAAAGAAAATAATATATTCTAAAATGAAAACTTTAACAAAATTAATATCGGGTGTATGAACCCTCAGCATCTATTACGGCCCTCAATCCTCGGGGCATTGATGCAATCAAATTTCTACAGGCACGTGGGCAATCGTCTAGAGCATCCCATGCGTCTTGAATTTGTGCCATAAGCGATCTTTCGTCTTTCGTGCATCTGCAGGCCAATTAGAGTTCATCTCTATTTTCATCTTAGCTCACACATTTTCGATTGGATTCAAATCAGGTGAACAGCGAAATTTGATTTGCCTTCTCCTTTAACAATAAAATCAAATTTAGCTAAACACATTTCAGAAAGCGGCCATAGATGAAGCATGCATCGAAAGGCCTAAAGTGAAAAATCAACGAAAATTTTAAATAGTTGAGGAAGACGGTAGTATACAAGGTAAAAATAAATAATAGTTTAAAAAACTAAAACAACACGCTTTATTAGAAAACCGAACTAAAAATGAAAAATAGTTTTAATTTCCAATACGCTTGGGATAAAATTAAAATTGTCAACAAAAAATCATCTCCAACATATCTAGAATAAAACTAGAGTTATCTACAAAAAAAATAATTTTACCATCAAAAGCGTGGGGTGCCCTATATCAATTAATATATTTTATAATAAACAGATATTGGTAAAAGTAAAGTCTCTAAGAAGAAAACGTAAAAACCATAAAAAGCACCCCACGCTTTTGATGGTAAAATTATTTTTTTGTAGATAACTCTAGTTTTATTCTAGATGTGATGGAGATGATTTTTTTTGTTGACCGCTTTAATTTTATCCCAAGCGTGTTGGAAATTAAAATTATTTTTCATTTTTTAGTTCGGTTTTCTAATAAAGCGTGTTGTTTTAGTTTTTTTTAAACTATTATTTATTTTTATTTCTTAGTTTGGATTTCTAATAAAGAGAGTTGTTCTAGTTTTTTAAACAATTATTTTTTTAATTTTTAGTTTAATTGATTGTCATAAACCGGAATCCCACGAAAATGTAATTGCTTAATACTCTTCTAAAAAATCCTTCGAGCCGGATTTGAACCAGCGACCTATGGATTACTGAAATTATATACCACTACAGTCCACCGCTCTACCAACTGAGTTCTTACAACGATTGACTAAAAAGTCGGTAAGTCCGCAACCTATTACACCGGTTTTTATTTTTTTTATTTTCTGATGATTCTGGCCAGGATTTTAGAAAGAAAAAATGAAATGATTGTATTGTCATGGATCCTCTACAAGTATACAACGTTTCAAGTCGATCCAATGTTTTTAATTGGGTGAAAATCGTGTTCAAAGATTCCGTTACATAGATACAGGTCCGTTACATAGACAGATACAGGTCAAGTTACGTACTAATACAATTTTCATATTTAATACCGTGAAAGGCTATCAAATAAGCATTCTATTTCTTCATAGAACTCATCCTTGGAACTTGTCATGATTATAAAATCATGTCGTTTACCCTTTAGAATTATGTATGATATCCTATCACTGACAAATTTAATATATCGGATAGCGGACAGGATCCTCCTTATGACTAAAAAACCCGTTCCAAATTCAGGTCTCTCTGCACCCCCGTAGTATAATGGAAAGCTTCCTGATTCCTGACTATCTTCTCCTGGCCATCTAACTTCCTGTAAAGTGACTATATCCAAGGGCGATTTATCTAATTCCCGCGTTAATATCTCTAGTGCCCCGCTATTGTATAAAGTCCTAACATTCCATGTTCCTAGGAACATGTCCCTAGTTTTCAAATATCTAGAAAAAATAATTACAAATAGTGTAAAAGTACCTATAAATGGAGAAACTAAACAAAGATAAAGAGAGGCAGAGAGAATATATTTAAATGTAATTAATATTCCGTAATAAATATAGTTTTTATGTAATATAATTTGGTGTGTACTACATTTCTCTCAAAGTCGCTTGAAGATAGTAGTGCGCCCAGTCCCCCGGTTTATTTATGGATATTTACCAAGTATCAAGAAATAAACCGTATTACTCCGTTGCCTTTGACATTGGAAGGGTATCCCAATCCGCCGATTGGTCATTGTCGCTGGTTTCTAATATCTTCAGCGACATAAGCGTCAAATTTGGAAAATGTGTGTATTAACAAATACCATAATTAATTAGGCCAAGATCGTTCGTTTTAAACTGTTAAGATAACAACCTGAATCCCTATCTCAATTCTGTAGTAAACCTAACTTACGGACACTGTTACACTCGCGAGGATATAAAACTCCTGGCCGACCTGTTGTGGCAAGACCCGGGAAATTTCGCAATCTGTGGCCCAGCAGTGCCCGCCTGTCACTGTTTTACATGAGCCTCTCAATAAGTGGGCTGCGCCAACGCGCTGAGATAACCACAAGCTCACTAACTGTGTCCTGGGGACTCACTGACCAAATGACAGCTGCCAGATACTCGGAACTAACCCTATCTCATGATAAGCATCTATCCCCACACCACACATGTAAATTAACATCAGCGGTGCGTTTAATTCCCCTCTGTGGAAGAAGATGGTTCCACTTCATAAACCGAGATCACCACAGACAATTTACTGGTCCCGCCCTGCGGTCAGAGCCTTTACCGGAACTGGATGTTATCTCACAGTTTCTTAAAACTAAATTATCCTAATGTAAATCATTCCTGTATAAATATATCCCACATTCTTCTGTTAATATCTTCTTCGTTGATGCACTTCCATTTCGTGATTTCGTCCATAAAATACAATCTGAAATAACAGTTGCTAGGAAATGTTTCCATTGTTACGTAATTGTATAATGATTTTTTTTACATTTTTATTTGCAATTCAGTTACCAATGAACAAATAGTTATATGTCAAATCTCCATTTATTTTCATTCCCTCGGATATTAGTTGTTACGGAAATTTCTTGTTATATTCTTATTTTATCATAATAATTATAATCACCTTCACTTCAAGGTTTAGGTGATTCGTCTGTTCCGAATTCACAATGATTCCTTCCATCTCTTCCTATATCCCTTAATCCCTTTGGTTTATAATGGTATGCTATCTTGGGCAATCTTGTTTCTTCCATTCTCTGAACTTGCTGTTCCCAGCCAACGCGGTGTTGTTGAATTCTGTCATTTATTGAATACATATTTCTAATTCATTTCTTATGTGGTCCAATTTTGTGGATCCTTTGGTCCTTCTTAGAAAGGTCATTTCTGCACTTTGTATTCTACTCGAACTTCTCTTATTTGTTACCCAGGACTCACTACCGTATAAAAGTACCGGTACCGCCATTGTTTTGTAGAACTTCGATCTTGTATCCTGGAGTTTTCTTGCGAACATTTAATACGTCTTTATTAATTAATTTTATGGTAGAAACGTAACTGATATTTTTATCGTCTGGCCATGACACGAGAATTGAACGTTCGGACAGGACAACTTCTGCCGGGTCCGCTATTAAATAAATAAATACATAATAATAATAATAATAATAATAATAATAATAATAATAATAATAATAATAATAATAAATACTTATACGAATGTGTCTAAATGGCACAAAGAGTAGGGTGCGTGTGGGCAAACAGTTTTCGGACACTTTTGAAATCCAGAATGGGTTGAAGCAAGGACATGCACTATCTCCTCTACTATTTAATTTTGTACTAGAGCATGCCATCAAATCTTTAGAGGATGAGGAAGGCCTACAACTCAATGGTATTAATAAGCTGTTAGTTTATGCTGATGATGTAGTACTACTGGCCGATAGCGAGGAGATACGAGTAATATAAAGCGTATAAAAATACATACTTTAACAATGTTATAACCTCAACGGTATAAAAAAATTATGAACTTAAAAAGTATAGATTAATTCAAATGACGAAATAAAATGTATTTAATTCATAAAACGTTTTAATACAAATATCACGAAAAAAAGCGTAATTGAAGACGCGAACTTGCGATCTTCACTAACAGAAACAGTGACCGCATGCTTTACCGCTGACCTATCAGGACACGTTGGAGAGTCTTCAGTTTATGTCACATAACACAGTAGCTCAGGGACTGCACAATTATGTCTAGTTTCCTAGTTTGAACCCAGCGCTGTACCGAGTGTGACTTAGACGAAATGTGAGTTCAAGAGATGACTCTTTTTTTTTTGTCGAAGGGTGTACGTACGTCAGAAAAGCAAAGAGTTACGATCAGATCGCAAAAATATATCTTATACATCATAAGTTCATAAGTTTAACGTTCTGACTTTTGTTGGTTATGCTGTTTTTTTTTTAAGTTTGCTATCAAGCATGCATTGTTGGGAGTACTTCAGTCCCTGAGAACAACAATAATAATTACATTACCGGTAGCTAATAATAGAAGAGAAAAATTAAAAAGACAAATGAGTGATAAGATTTAGTTTCTATTTTAGGCTACTTATAGGCCTACAGTAAAAGCTCAAGCTCCTTATTCGCCGTTCCCTTATTCGCACTTTCATTATTCGCGGTTTAAAAATTTCGACAAAGTTCCTGTATCGCGGCTAAAAAATTCTTTATTCGCGGATCCCGTCGGTATATTAGAAGAATTAGTATCCTTTATTAACGCATCAGAAACTTCTTTTACTGCAAGCACGTATCAAGGCGGTTTTTATAAGGAACGATTCAAACCAATTGGATAAATCAATATTAAAGTAAAACAGGCTTTATTTTCACTAAGCCTAAAGTTCGTTGTTAAAAGCCACCGCCTCCCTAATTCACATGCCACTATGTCCGTCGATAAATGCCGCCCACGCCACGATCGGTGTTTTATTGTTTCAACTTGTCATTCGTTGCGATAATTTTCATTGAATAACACGTGTCTCTTCTGCTTTGTTGCCAATTTATAATGTCGAGTAAAAGGAAAGAAAATTAGTTCCGAAGCGGAAAAAAGTAGTGTTGCTGCTTAAAGTATAGGCTACATAAATGTTTGACCGTTTACATATTGCTGAGTCGTTTGCATCTATATCACGCTATTTCAATGGTAATGAATGAGCTGTACGATTCTTCAAGAAATCCGACGACAAAATAAGAAATTCTATCGCTGAATTCAAAGCTGAAGGTCATCTGAATTCAAAGACCTTTCAAAAGCGGCAAAACAGGAAAAGATTACTAAGTTCTTTAAGCCCTTACCTAAGCCTGACAGTAATAATTAATAGAAATTATTCAAAATCTCTCATTAATTGATTTTATTTATTTTATTATTTTTTTTATTTTACTTCGGAACCTTGGAACGTATCCCCTTATACCCATACGAATTACCATTCCATATTCGCGGTTTCAGTATTCGCGGCATATTTGCGGAACATATCCCCCGCGAATGAGGAGCTTTTATAGTAATAGAATGTCTTTCGGTGTGAGTTTAACAAGAAAAGTTATCTTACAAGCCGAAAAATATGGAAACCGATATGCTAGTCGTATGTTTGGTGTTGCATAAACAAATGTCCGACGATGGAGACTTAGCATAACCTAAAATTTTATCATATATGCGAATATAAGACGCACGCAAATATAAGGCGCACCCGACTTTGAGGGCCATATAATTCGTTAAAACTGCGCCTTATATTCGAAAATATAGAGTAGTATTTTATTTAAATTGTATATTTAACCACTTTGGGAATTAGCGTCCCAATGTATATCTGGACGTGAAGGGGTGACATATTTTGTTGAGAAGGCTTCTTTTTTAAGGCTTCAAATAATTTTACATGTCTTAATCTGCAACACTGCATTCATAGCTTTAGTTTCTTTTCGAATGAAGCCATTCTCGCGATTTTAGCCTTTAAAAATCCAAAGATCTTGGCTAGTTTAAACGATTGAACTTCGGAAGCAGATACAAATATGTTGACCACTAGTTTACAAGGATCAACAAATTAAGTTTCAGGCATTCCAGAAAACTAATCACGGGATATCCATCTTCTATTTGCCAATAAACAACAGTCACTTGAGTGGGTCTTGGCTCTTCGGAGTTATCGCCCCATGGATTAATTAATAGGTTTATTTATTTCTTTAAATCACACATTTTTTAATTACTGATCTAGATGTTTACTAGAAAATGGTATTCATATTAAAAATAGGTGCTAATAATAATGTAATAATAAAACATTGGTGACATAACAGTTTTCAATAGTACAGTAGTAGAAGTGGTAGGGCCTACTTGTAGTAATAAAAGTTTTTTTTTTAGCTAATGTAACTTCCCGCTTCTAATCGCCATTTTTCGATCTAGAGCATATTTTTCCTCCCCAAATCAATAATAATAATAAAATAATAATTATAGATGTAAAAAGATTACCAAAATAATTAATTCATTGTGGACATATTCACAGTTATTCCGCTGTGCCATGTTCTCCTTGTTCTATCACAGTTAATTTTTCTCATTTTGCGTCTTGTGCAATATTTTCGGCGCCATAGTTGTTCGCTCATCCTCATATGTTCGTAACTTGAAGAATTTTTTTTTTTTATTCAACGGAGTGAAACAGAGCTTTGCCGACAAACTTTCGTAAGTTAAAGGATACTGGTTAAGTGTTTTGACATAAGTTACTCATGGGCACAGTTGACTTAATACAGACACATGTAGCGCTGATGAGTTAGATATGTAACAAGTATATGGGTTGTAGTGCAAAGAACTACTTGCTCTATATATATATATATATATATATATAGAGAGAGAGAGAGAGAGAGAGAGAGAGAGAGAGAGCGAGAGCGAGATTTGATCAGAGGAAATTATTAAAAAATAGTGGAAAAATGCATAATTGGAAATAAATATAACCTAAAAGACGCAATATAAAAATTTTGGATCGTGCAAAAATAGCTATGAATGATGTTTAGAACAGAATTGCCATTATGGGCTTATGGGAATGTTCGTGTTATCCGAAGGTCATGTTACCTCAGTCGATCTTTCGTAACGAAAGCTAAATATACCTGTAACTTTACTAACCTAACCAATTCTAATCAAATATAGCTAAAGAAATATAACTTAACACAACTTAAGGTATTTACTTTTAAATACTTCTTAAAGGAAAACGACGCTGTAAAACGTAGTACCGAATGTCAGTGGATATCACAAAAAATAAATAAATGTTGACAGCAAGAGATCTAGTCAAAAGTTTAATGGATATAATGGATAACAATCGATATTGTAACCTGTGGTCCATTGTGACATTCATTTGCAGTTATTAGCGCTACAATAGCCATAGGCCTATGTCCTTTAGACCGTGAAAACCTGGTTCAGGTAGGCCTATAGACTATTTCAAATAAAAGTTTTAATCAACTAACTTTTCTTCTTCATGAATCTCATCTAGGCTGCTCGTAATATTTTCCTTATCGTCCATTCCTCACTACTAAATACCAATAAATAATTAGCCACAATCCTCATGTTGAGTATAAATCGGAGGTAGGTAATTTAATAAATATTTACACATTATCAATTATTAACATAATTATGTAACAATAAATTATAAAATTAACTGGCATCAAGATCTATTAACTTTGGTTGCATTTTGTACTTTATTCCCTGTAAAAATAACTTGATAACGATGCAATAAATTAACAAGGCGTCAGAGTAAGGTCAAGTAAAGTTATATTTTACTGTATTTAAGTATAAGTGTTACTAGGGAAGATGTTGTCTGGACGTGTTAATAAAATAGAGATTGGTTCAAAACAATGCCGATAAAGGCTAGTAGTATATGCTTGCAACTCTGAAAACTGGTCATTTTTTTAAGGAAACTCGTGACCGAAAATGTGTTGTTTGGTAACTATGGAATATCAAAGTTTCTTCATTTACTAGGCCAATGTATTGATTAGTTCGGTAAAGATGAGATAATAATACATTTATATTTTACTTATTCTTGCAGAGTTAAGACCACCAGATTTCTCTCTTCCAATCAACCAGTATATATTTTCAGTAATCAAACTAGAGTGAGTACAAAATACACTTTTTAACATATAATTATATTAATTTATAATCTCTCCATTTACAAATATTTTACATGCCCTACGCTATACGAGCTGTAGGCTATACAGAGTAACGACATTTCAACATATATAAAAATAAATAATAGTTTTAAAAAACTAAAACAACACGCTTTATTAAAAAACCGAACTAAAACAATGAAAAATAATTTTAATTTCCAACATACTTGGGATAAATAATTTTACCATCAAAAGCGTGGGGTGCTCTTTATCAATTAATATATTTGATAATAAAGAGATATTGGTAAAAGTAAAGTATCTAAGAAGAAAATGTAAAAATCATGAAAAGCACCCCACGCTTTTGATGATAAAATGATTTATCCCAAGCATGTTGGAAATTAAAATTATTTTTCATTGTTTTAGTTCGGTTTTCTAATAAAGCGTGTTGTTTTAGTTTTTTTAAAACTATTATTTATTTTTTTATTTTTTAGTTTTAATATTTTACAGAATAAGAGAAAAATGTAAATATCTTTAAATTCGATTCTATTGTAGTATGAGCTGAAAGTAATACTCTTCTAAAAAAACCTCTCAGCCGGATTTGAACCAGCAGAAATTATATACCACTAGAGTGTACCGCTCTACCAACTGAGCTCTTACAACGATTGATTAAAAAGTCGACAAGTCCGCAACCTATTATATCAGTTTTCATTTTTTTGATTTTCTGATGATTCTGGCCAGGATTCTAGACACAAAATATGAAATGATTGTATTGTCACGGGTCCTTTACAAGTACACAAAGTTTCAAGTCGATCCAATGTTTCTAAGTGGGTGAAACTCGTGTTCAAAAATTCCGTTACATAGATACAAAGACACTTTTTTTTATTTTCTGATGATTCTGGCTATGATTTTAGAAACAAAATATGAAATTATTATATTGTCACGGGTCTTTTACAAATATGCAAAGTGTCAAGTCGATCCAATGATTTTAAGTGGGTGAAAATCGCGTTAACAGATTCATTTACATAGATACAGGTCAAGCTAATATAAAGCGTGTAATTAACTTCATTATAAACAACCGTTGAGGTTGTTGTATAAAAAATTAAAATATTAAAACTTTTACCTCAGATCTTAGCCATCCTCAATAAATTAAATTTCGTTAAAATCGCATAAGCCTTTCAGAAAGAAATTCTTGTTCCATCTTCAGCAGTAGATTAGGATTATTATAATCTGTTTTATATTAAAGCATTAATCTGAGGCTTTTTTTTTTCGTTTGATGGAGATTTCTTCAAAAAAAGTGGAAACATTTTCATCATAATACACTACGCATTATTGAGATCCCATAAAATCGAAACCATGCATTTCGAATGTATATCCCTTCTTGAAAAAGAAAAAATGGTTTCCGTCATTATAACGTAACAAGCGTTTTCTTAAATCACAATAGACATTTAATACAGTTCATGGTGCATTTTAGATTTCGGTCACCCCTGTTCAGACAGTTTGCTTGTCTTAATGCTGACTGTCACATATTTTCATTAGATTTGCTGATAACGTGTGAATCGCGCTTCTGTTGTATTCAGATCTTCTGTTCAAATTGAACGCCTTTTGTTTATTATACGCTTCCAATACAGACGCGTAAACATAACCGTTTTATATGTTAGTACAGTCACTTGGTCACATGAGAACGCTAAATAAAATATACACAAACTCTATTAAATTGAAATGTTTGGCTATTTCAATTGGTGCTATTGCTTTTCTTCATTTTCTTTACATCCCAATAGACTTAGAATATTTCTTTCCCATCTTAAATCTATCCTCTGTGTAATTCTATGGAATGATTGCTGAATGTTCTCCATAAGGAATTGGATATTTTCGACTGCCCAAGACTTCATTAAGATGACTTGAACCTACAACTTTACACAGATGTACTACGATGTACGCATTTTGGTTTGTCACGATGTATCGGGCACAAGGTTTCATTCAGGGAGAGATTTATGATTTTGTGACGAAAAATTCTAAAATTAAATGACACGACTTTGGAGGCAAATTTAACCCTTTCGTACTCCAAAGCGAAAAAAATGCAAATACCTACTGATTTTTGTGAGAAAATGTTCGAGGTTACCATTATTATTATTATTATTATTTTTATTATTATTATTATTATTATTATTATTATTATTATTATTATTATTAATTGAGGCCGAAACAGGTCAACAAATGGCCTAAATTCGTGGATGTACTATGATGATGATTATTATTATATTATTATTATTATTATTATTATTATTATTATTATTATTTATTATTATTATTATTATTATTATTATTAGTCCACCGCTGTGGTCTCGAGGTAGCGTGCTGCCTTGTCACGCAGCGGGCCCGGGTTCGATCCCCGGTCGGGGCAGTTTTTCTGGGTGAGGTTTTTATCGGGGTTTTTCCTCACCTATAAGACAAATGTCAGGAAAACTTTAAGGCCCAAATGTTCCCCGAAATCATATGCCCATCATCCTTATCATTATCATCCTTACCATTATCATTATCATCATCATCCTTCACCGGTGTGGAAAGCAACGGGAAGCTACCACACCTACACAATTCCCTAGTAAAGCTGCAAGCATAGCATGAAAATGCTATGATTGCAGTGAAGGACCTGCCTTCGGGCAGAATTACTATGGATGGATTATTAGTATTATTATTATTATTATTATTATTATTATTATTATTATTATTGTTATTATTGTTCTTGTTATTATTGTTATTATTTTTTTTTAATATCCCTGATATTACATTAGGAATTCAACTTCTGAAATCGGGATTAGCAAAAAATTTGACGCTAAATCCAATAAACTTATTTTCTTTTTTTCTTTTTTCAATTGCTTGTCCTTTCTGTTTTATGTACATTGTAGAACACACTTCCTGGGACTTACAAACCATTATTCTTATCAGATCACCTGTAGTCAGGTTACAAAATAATTTTAATTTCACACTGGAAATATAGGCCTACGACTGCAAGAATCTGAGATAGGCCAAATACAAGGGCCACGTCTAAAGATTCCACAGGAACTGCATCCTTGAAGGATGTGATGTACACCACCACGCTCAGTTCAACTGTGCACTTCGCGCGAGAACCTTATTTATTACATTTTACTCTTAATGTCAATTACTAATGCAGTGTCTGTTACCGGTACGTTTAGGCCTACCTTAACTGTTACAAATTAATTGTAATTTCGATTACAGTGCGACCATTAAATTTTACGATTCTTTATATCTAAGAATGAATGTCTGCGAGTTTGAGAGTTGTCTTTTATGGACTCAAAAACTAGTTGACCAATTTGAATTGGGTTTCTACTATCATTTAGAGGGACAATTAACATAGGCCTATATAACATATTACCGTACATACTATAGGGCCGGAGCTGAAAAAAGAAAAGTGCATCGGTGCACTAAAAAGAGTAGCATTTTTGGACGCTTAAATATCTTGCGCTGCCTAAACCATAACAAATACACCAAATTAATGAACACAGAATTGAATATCTCAAAAAGTTCTAAGAAAAAAGTTCGCGAAAGCATATGTCAATCTTTTACGGACAACTCACATTAACAATTTTTGTCTTTCAGCTGATTGATGCCAAGAAGATCGGGATAAGGAGATTCCCGGGCAACGCCGGGTAATCGGCTAATTTAAAATAAATAATTTTAATTATTTGTTTATTTACTCTTTCGATGAGTTTCTTGACGTTATTTAGTAAGCTGTAGTCAGTTGGGTAACAAAATTAATGCAACTTCTGGTGATAAATTTAGAACATTCATACTATTAACTGCAATACTGTATCCACTGCAAGACCCTCAAACACTTTCCACTATAAATTAAGTATTGTTGGGACATTATCTTCTTCTAATCATTTGTAAATGTTTTCCCAGAACATTAATTGATGTTTTGTGATATTTCGATCCTCTAATTAATATTTACTTTACTCGTTTTAATTTGTTTAATTTGAATAAATATTAACTTAAAATTGTTTATTCTATGTTATTATATTAGGCATATATTTATAATAAATTTTTCACTGATAGTGGAAGAGAAGTCCTTATGACCTTAACTCTACGAGTGTGTATATATATATATATATATATATTATCCATTGTAGTTTTGCCTCTCGTGTGATAGGCCTTAGAATGGCGCAAATTATTGGGAGAGGTATTTTAAATTTTGTATAACAAATATACTTTTTTTGCCCACATAAGGACATGGAGGGTCTCCCTGAATGAATGATTATCTCAATCCAAGGCCTCCTCCCAGAAAACACGAACATTTTAAGACAAAACACCACTCACTCACCCATTCTTCCTAAGAATGGGGAATATGATATAGATTATTTTGATGCTAGATGATGTTCGGGACCATTTGATCCTTAAATTTTCCTGACTTTTATTACAAGTGAGGAATAACCTAAAAGAAAAAAAAAACATCACCCAGAAAACCTGTCCCGACCGAGATTCGAACCCGGCTCCCTGCGTACGATGCAGCGATGCTACCCTGAGACCATAGCGGCAAACACAATAACAATAATAATAATAATTATTATTATTATTGTTATTATTGTTATTATTATTATTGTTATTATTGTTATTATTGTTGGTGTTATTGTTGTCATTATTTTTATGTTATTGTTGTTATTGTTATTGTTGTTATTGTTATTGTTGTTATTTTTATTGTTGTGTTATTTTTATTGTTGTGTTATTGTTATTGTTGTGTTATTGTTATTGTTATTACTGTTATTATTGCTATTATTGTTATTGCTATTATTGTTATTGCTATTATTGTTATTGCTATTATTGTTATTGCTATTATTGTTATTGCTATTATTGTTATTGCTATTATTGTTATTGCTATTATTGTTATTGCTATTATTGTTATTGCTATTATTGTTATTATTATTATTATTATTATTATTATTATTATTTATTATTATTATTATTATTATTATTATTATTATTATTAATCGAAATTACTAATAGATTTGAAGTACTGGAATCTTCCGATGACAATGTGGCAAACGAAGAAGAAACTGATATAAATAAAGAATGGGAGGCTATAAGAGATACTATTAAATTGTCAGCATCAGAAAGCATTGGTTGTTTAAAAAAGAGGCAAAACAAGAAATGGTTTGATGAGGAATGTGCCGACATTGTAAAGAAAAGAAAGCTAGCAAAAATGAAATGGTTACACGAGCCAAATGAGGTAAATTTAGAGCAATTGGGTAGTATTAGACGGGAAACCACCAAGCTACTAAAGAGTAAAAAGAGGGAATATTTGAGAGAAAAGATTAATGATCTTGAAATGAATGCAAAAAATAGGATCATTAGAGAATTATATCAGGGAATTAGTATAGAGAAGAAAGGGTTTCAGGCTAGAACAAACATAATTCGGAATGAAAATGGGGATATGATTGCAGATTCCAGGAGTATATTAAATAGATGGAAAAGTTACTTTAATCAGCTATTAAATGTACATACAGAACAGGACATTGTGGAGGATAATTTACAGACGGCAGAAATGCTAGTCGCAGAGCCAAGTGCATTAGAGGTTGAAATGGCGATTGAAAAATTGAAGATGTATAAAGCGTCAGGTTCAGATGAGATCCCAGCAGAACTGATAAAATCAGGGGGAGAAAAATTGATGGACAAGATACGCTGGTTGCTTAGTATGATTTGGGAAAAAGAAGCTCTTCCAGATGAATGGAAGGAATCAATTATCGTTACCAATTTATAAGAAAGGAGATAAAACTGATTGCAAACAACTACAGGGGCATCTCATTACTTTCAACTTCGTACAAAATTCTTACAAATATATTAGTAAGCAGACTTACTCCCTATATTGATGACATTCTAGGAGATCATCAATGTGCATTTAGAAGAAACAGGTCTACAACAGATCAGATTTTTAGTATAAGACAGATTTTAGAAAAGAAATGGGAATATAATGGTACTGTACATCAACTGTATGTACACTTCAAAAAAGCATATGATTCAATTAAGAGGGAGAAGTTATATAGTATCCTGCTGGAGTTCGGAATTCCTAAAAAGTTAGTTAGACTTATATGAATGTGTCTAAATGGCACAAACAGTAGGGTGCGTGTAGGCAAACAGTTTTCGGACACTTTTGAAATCCAGAATGGGTTGAAGCAAGGAGATGCACTATCTCCTCTACTATTTAATTTTGTACTAGAGCATGCCATTAAATCTTTAGAGAATGAGGGAAGGCTTACAACTCAATGGTATTAATAAGCTGTTAGTTTATGCTGATGACGTAGTATTGTTGGCCGATAGCGAGGAGATATTGAAGGACAACACGCACATACTATTGAGTAACACTAAGAAATTAGGACTGGAAGTAAATATCAATAAAACTAAATATATGGTCACACGTAGAAATACATTATATAATGGAAACTGTCAGCTAATGACAGATGAGGGAAATTTTGAGGAGGTGGCTGAATTCAAATACCTAGGAACAATAATCACAAGTAGGAATGAGATGCACAAAGAAATTAAACATAGGCTCAATTCTGGAAATGCATGCTATTATGCATTGCAGAGACTCTTGATGTCCCAACTCCTTTCAAAAAACGTTAAACTGAAAATATAAAAAGAACGATTATTCTACCAGTTATATTATATGACTGCGAAACTTGGACTCTTACTTTAAGAGAGGAAAGAGGATTACAAGTATTTGAGAATAAAGTACTTAGGAAAATTTTTGGACCAAAGAGAAATGAACAGATAGGTGAATGGAGAAGACTGCATAACAATGAACTACATGGTCTTTATAGGAAGCCAGATATAGTAAGAACAGTTAAGTCTCGTAGACTGCTGTGGGCAGGACATGTTGCACGTATGGGGACTGGGAGACTTGCATGGGAGCTTCTTGTAGGAAAGCCAGAAGGAAAACGCCCAGTTGGTAGACCAAGAATGAGGTGGGAGAATAACATTAACTATGATTTGAGGGATGTAGATTATACAGGGAATGATTGGAAAGCATTAGCTCAGGATAGGGATATATGGAGAGCTTATGTCCGTGCGGCCATGAGCCTACGGGTTCGATAGTGCCAGTGAGTAAGTATTATTATTATTATTATTATTATTATTATTATTATTATTATTATTATTATTATTATTATTAAACAATGCTAAGCACATAAAGGAACAAGGATTCGTTATCGAGTTGTCCGTAACCAAACAAAAAATGTACCGTAATTTCAATTAATTCAGCTTTTTAAGTATCGTACTTATAGACGCTTTAACTAATAGGTCATATTGAGTCTTACGATCATTAAGTGTAACCATTAGTTCGTGTTTTTTTTATTGTGTACTGCAATGTGTTTTTTAAACGAAGCTAATATTATATAGCTGATATTATGGCCAGAAGATGTTCATGGATTATTTGTGTCTCAATGTTTCCTGAAATATGCCAAGTGACGAAATCTCCGAAAAACCTCGCCCAGTAAAGTTGTACCGACCGAGGATGGAACTCTGTAGCAATGCGTTTGAAGCAATTTACTATATGACTTCAAGCGTGCGCATTAGATTTTAGACTAAGTAAGAAGGAATTGTATACACATTATTACAAAAGAATATTGTGTCGGTTTGTTGTTGATAGTCATATAAATGCTATGTGTATCTGTTCCGAGCTGTGTACGGCCGTATATACAGACACAAAACAATCTTAGCGAGCGTCTGGTAAACAGAATCTGAAAGCCAAGACGTGTTTGACAAACCAACCGTCTGACAAGGTAGGCTTATATACAGACCGCGTTTAAACGGTGCCACTTTCCTGACAACTATAGTGTGTTGAAGATCAGCTCCTACATTTGAGATTTTTTTAAACTTAAGGTTCCATAATGTACAGCAAGTTTTGTTTTGTGCATAAAAGGATGCAATAAGAGTAATATTTAATTTAAAGCCGCGATTCAAATATGGGAGTGCATATATCAACAATTTTTGCATCTTATTTCAAATTTAAAGTCATTAATATTATTGTTACTAGCTACTACCCGGCGTGCGCTGCTACGTCTAAATAAATGTAAATAGATGTGATTTTATATTTAGTTGAATAATTAAAAGTAAAAATAATTATAAATTTATATTTTTAGATACACCGTGCTGATTACCCGGCGTTGCCCGGGTAATCTTATCCCGATCTTCTTGACATAAATGAGCTAAAATACGAAAATTAATGTTTTTTATGTTTAGTTAAATAAGTACAAGGAAAAATTTATATCGCAATTATTTTTAGATACCCGGCTGTTTACCCGGCGTTGTCCGGGAATCTACTCATCCCGATCTTCTTGGCATAAATGAACTGAAAGGCGAAAATTAATGTAGGCTACTTCTTATGATTAGTTGAATAAGTAAAATGAAAGTTAATTATAAATTTATATCGTAATTATTTTAGGATTTCCCGTGCTGATTACCTGGTGTTGCCCGGGAATCTACTTATCCCGATCTTCTTGACATAAATGAGCTAAATTACGAAAATTAATGTTTTTATGTTTAGTTAAATAAGTACAAGGAAAAATTTATATCGTAATTATTTTTAGATACCCGGCTGTTTACCCGGCGTTGTCCGGGAATCTACTCATCCCGATCTTCTTGGCATAAATGAACTGAAAGGCGAACATTAATGTAGGCTACTTCTTATGATTAGTTGAATAAGTAAAATGAAAAATAATTATAAATTTATATCGTAATTATTTTAGGATTTCCCGTGCTGATTACCTGGTGTTGCCCGGGAATCTACTTATCTCGATCTTCTTGGCATAAATGAGCTAAAAGACAAAATCCGTTATTGTGAGTTATCTGTAAAAAAAATACCCGCCATATACAGCTATACTTGCACAGGAAACTACGTACTTGTCTCGATCTTCTTGGCATCAATGAAAGACAAAAATGGTTATTGTGAGTTATCCGTAAGAGATAAACATATGCTGTCGCGGACGTTTTTGTAGATCCTTTTGAGATATTCAATTCTGTGTACATTAATTTTGTGTATTTGTTATGGTTTAGGCAGCGTAAGCCATTTAAGCGTCGAAAGAGCTATTTTTTTCACGTTTTCCATTACAAAGGGCGATTTTTAAGAGTGTAGGAGTTGAGTATAACAACTGTTTTATAACCTGTGTGCATCCCGGGAATCTCCTGAACATTTTGCAAAAAGCCCGATCACTATCGGATCAACGGTATGGCCGCGCATAAAGTACGAAGGAACAAACAAACATTCATTATTATTCTTGATATTAATATATTTTGATTATTCATTATTATATATTAAATTATATCATTATTAGGCCTATTATTACTATTCCACAGATAAGCTGCCCAGTAGGTAGGTCAAGAATGAGTTGGGAAAATAGCATTAACCATGGGTTAAGGAAAGAGATTTATACCAGGGATTGATTGAAAAATACTAGCTCAAGATAAAGGTGTATGGAGATCTCATGTCTGCGCCCCAATAAACCTTCGGGTTCGTTAGTGCCAATGAGTTGTTGTTCTTGCTATTATTGTAATTATTATTGTTATTATTGTAATTGTTATTATTATTATTATTATTATTATTATTATTATTATTATTATTATTATTATTATTATTATTATTATTATTATATTATTATTATTATTATTATTATTTATTATTATTATTATTATTATTATTATTATTATTATTATTATTATTATTATTATTATTATTATTATTATTATTATTATTATTATTATTATTATTATTATTATTATTACTCATTGATACTATCGATCCCGTATGTAATAAATTGGTAAGAGGCACTCGAAAGAGCATTAAGTTATAAGTTTATGATTTGTCTTTTATGAGTTCGTTCAGTGATCCTGTCCATATTCTGCATTGTTTGTAATGGTATCGCTCACACTTTTGGTCGCATATCTTGCATTCACACGAATCACTCGGTTGGTGGAATTTTGCATTTTTGCACATTTTGTGATGATATCCGTGTGTGTTGCTAAACCTATGATTCTGTGCCTTTGTGGTTGGTTACTTCCAGTCCACTCTCTGTTTACCATGGCATCTGAGGCGTAGAAATCTTCGTCGATCTCTTTTTCTCTCTGTTTCTTTTTTTCGATGACTTTCTTATATGGCTCCGTTGCTGGCAGTAGTATCCTTTGCCTCAGGTCCTCTAGGAAGAAGGTTTCTCTGGCT
The DNA here is from genome assembly GCA_030220185.1 of Diploptera punctata. NCBI lineage: Eukaryota > Metazoa > Arthropoda > Insecta > Blattodea > Blaberidae > Diploptera > Diploptera punctata. Next base: position 2,902,547 of record JASPKZ010000034.1, on the reverse strand, counting down.
AGCATATAGGCCATTCTATTTGGTGTGTATTTGCTTGCACCTAATGCCTTTTTGATGAATCTTGGTTTTACTTTTTCTAACCTCTCCATATCGCTGGCCGATAGTTTCTCCCATATCAGTTCTATCCCGTAGGTGACGATCGGGGTGATCACTGATGCGAATAATTTCATGGCTGTGACTAATTTTAACGATGTGATGTCTTTGATACTGCACATAGCTCTTATAGCTGCTGCTGCTCTCTCCTGCACATGTGCGCTGAAAGACTTTGTTGTTGGCTGCAGTGTTATGCCTAAATATCTGAATTTGTTGACCATTCTTATCGGTTCTTCTCCTAGTTTTAGATTATCACTTGCCGCTGTTCTTCCTCCTTTCTTGAAAACCATTTGTACGGTCTTGTTGCTGTTTATCTTGAACTCATTTTCCATAGCCCATCGTTGTATCCCATCTATGCCTTTTTGCAATTCTTCTTTGTTTTCTGCCCCAATGGCCATGTCGTCCGCATACATTACCAGCGTGGTCCCGTTCGTTGCTTTCCCAATGTCAGCTGTCATTATGTTAAATAGTAGCGGGCTGATGGGATCTCCTTGTAGTATCCCATTAGTTTGCATAACCTCGTCTGATGCCGCAACCTCATCTGTTATTTGTAACCAGTTTCGCCTCATTATGTCGTGTACTATTCCAACAATGGGGTGCTCGTTTCCAATCATGTCCCTCATCTTCGTGAGTAGTTTTGTTCTGTTTATGTAATCGAACGCTTTTTCATAATCTATGAAGACCACGTAGTATTTCCCTTTCGGTCTGTTGAGGGCTGCTTCTATCTCATATAATAATGCGGATGCTGCTTGCAGAGTGGATTTTCCTTTCCTAAATCCGAATTGGTTATCTGGGATGTTTAATTTTGTGATGTCCATCAATCTGTTTGTAAGTATCTTCATAAAGATTTTGAACAGGGTGTTCTCCAGTACAACGCCTCTGTATGAGTTCATGTCTCCCGTGTTTCCTTTACCTTTATACAGCATTTTCAGGGTAGCCCTTCTCCATTGTTCTGGTATGGTTCTCGTCTCTATGCATTTGTTAAACAGTTCTTTCCATATTGATATTAGCACGTCGGCTGATGCCTTTAGGTGTTCGTATGCTACTTGATCCGGTCCTGTGGCTTTTTTTGTTTTTGCTTCTTTCACGCATTTGTTTATTTCATCCTCTGTGATTTCCATTTCCAGATTCAGGGTTCTTGGGTTCCTGGTAGTATTGGCTTCGTAAGCTTCTGTTCTGTTTCCTTCATTCAGTATTTTTGTGAAGTGGTTTTCCCAATCATCTATCGGTATTTCTTTCATCACTCCTCTGGGTTTCCTCCTTAAGACCAGGAAAGGGTCCTTTTCTGCTTCTTCGGCTAGCTGTTGGGCTTTCATTCTATGTAATGAGTTTTCTTGTATTTTATTATGTTTTTGTGCTGTTTTCTTTTCTGGGCGTATCGTACCAGGTCTACTTGGTTTTTGGATTCCTTTGCTTTATTTAGTGCTCTTAGTGTTTCCTTCCGTTCTGTGTAGCACATCCTGTCGAACCACGGTTGTGCTCTTCTTTTTTATGTTGGTTGACAGGCGTTCTTTATAAGGTTGTTAGTGATGTCTAGTGCTTTGTCCAATTGGCCTTCGTTTATTCTCGTTTTAGCTTTATCTATGTTCTCCGTGTTTTTTCGTATTTGTTCTACATCTAGTTTTCTTGATATCCTGTTTTTAGGGGTTTCCTTGTTTTATCTATTTCTGGTCTTTGTCTTTTCCAGTCTTGTTGATATCGGTACGTGTTTCCTGATGGGTGCTAAGTTTGATGACCATAGCCCCTTTTGTTCTATTAATCTTAGATCTTTTCCCTTATATAGCAGTAAATCGATCGCGCTTGTTCCATTGTGCGCTATATATGTTGGCAGTTCCATCTTATTGGTTAGGGTGTATCCCTCTTCTCTCAGTGTCTCTAGAACTACTTCAGTCTTTGTGTTCTTCTTGTCTATCCTGCAGTTGATGTCTCCAACTATTATGACGGATTCGTCTTCTTCCGTGTCTGCTATTGCTGTTATTAAAGTTTCTATCACTTCCTCCGTGGTTGCTTGTGGTCGTATGTATACTGCTACGATTGTGATGTTGTCTGTTCTCACTGTGAGTATGTCTTCGTCTTTGTGTATTACTTTGAAGTTCCCCTGTGATGGCCTCAGATAGCATGATACGCCACCTGTCGGCCTGCCATCCGTTTTCCTTCCGTACGAGTGTAGTCCGTAAAACCCCTCTATGTTGATCTGTTCCGTTGCAAATGTTTCTGTGAATACCATTATGTCATATTCTAGTAGTTCCTCTACTGGTATATATTTCAGTGCATTTTCGAGACCTTCCGCATTCCAATTAAGAACGTTAACAGGCGATTGAGACTCCTTTGTTTCTAAATGTTCTCCGAAAAAGATAGCGTTTTATCAGTACACCCCTTCCGGCCAGAAGTCTGAGCCATTTACTGTCTCCAGGTATTCAAATGGTATTCCTATCTTGAATGCTTTGTTCCTTCTCCTGCTCGCTATTTTCTTCGCAGATCAGATTTCCTTGAATATCGTTGTTTAGTAGGTAGTTTTTTACTGTATCTGGTGTTGTGTCTTCTTTCAGTCTTCCTAGGAAGAGCCAGGCATACCTCTGCGCTGCTTGGATGTCTTCGTTCTTGGTAGTTTTTGTTCCTATCTTCTGTTCAGGCTTTTGTGATTTCTTGTTTCTGTTCCTTCCGTATGTTACTCTGGTCCACGTGTCCACTTCGTTTTCTTCCTCATAGTTTGGTTCTTCGTCGATTCTTTTCTGTTTTTCTTCTGTTGGGTTGGCCATTGTGTTAGTTTTGTTTTATTTGGGCTCCATCTCCCCCCGCTTTTTTCCTCTGTTGTGCTTGTGTTGTTGGATTCCTTTGGTTGTTTATTTTTTCTTCGATTATTTTGTCTAGTTTGTTGTTTAGGAGATCCATAATGTTGTCTATCTTTTGCATGATATCGCTCCTTCCTTCCTCTCCTGTATCTGTTGTTTTGTGTCCTTTTTGCATGGAGAGGTATTGCAATCGATCCCGTATGTACGTGGCCGCGCGGACATAAGCTCTCCATACAATCCCTATCCTGAGCTAATGTGTTCGTCATCCCCTGTATAATCTACTTCCTTCAAATCATGATTGTTATTCTCTCACCTCATTCTTGGTCTATCAACTGGGCGTTTTCCCTCTGGTTTTCCTACAAGAAGCTTCCATGCACCTCTTTCATTCCCTATTCGTGTCACATGCCCTGCTCATCGCAGTCTACGAGACTTACCTCTTATTATATCATACTTTCATGTAGTCAATGTTTTTTTTTTCTCCATTCATGTGTCTGTTCATCTCTTTGGCCCAAACATTTTCCTGAGAACTTTATTCTCAAATACTCGCAATATCCATTCCTCCCTTGAAATATTATCATAAGTAATGCCACGAGTGACTTTCAATTTATCTAGAGAATTTGGAAATCAAGAGTGGCATTTGTTAGGACTATTTAACGAATCAAATTAAGCTCTTTACTCACAAGTAATTATTTAAATATAGTTATTTTAAAATATTTATATATTTAATGTAAACGGCGATGTTTGGAAACGATTGGTACGCTTCATTCGGTTCTTTTGTTGATCACTGCAACCAGATCATATTAATTATTGCCAAAGGAACGCAGTATTGTAAGAATGCACTCTTGTGGAGAAAAAATGAAACACATCAAACTGTATATTAATTAATTTATGTAAATATGACAATTATATTTTTCTGGAATGTTAGAATAGAATAGATTTATTTAGCCTGGTGGAGTTAAGGCCATGTGGCCTTCTCTTCCACTCACCAGAACAAGCATATGTTACATATGAATACAAAAAAAATACAATAATAGTCATATAAAACAGGACAAACATATGTTACACATGAATACAAAAAAAATTACAATAGTAGTCATATTAGACAGGACAAACATGTTACATATGAATACAAAAAAAGTTACAATAATAGTCATTGAACAATTAATTATCTGTCATATTGAATAATAATGAAATTAATGTCTAATAATAGAATGAAACTAAATACAATTAAAATTAAATTAATGATACAATGAATAAAAAAAGGAATAACAGCTCGAATCTACTATGCATAAAAAGAAGAGAAAAAAAATACACTACAATGAATTAATCTACGCTTTTTATACAAGGCATTAGGTAAATATATTAACAAATCCTAAGTCTATTTTTATTAAATAATGCAAAAACGCATTATTAATTCTTAAAAGTAGTATTAGTGAGTTGTTTCTGTTAGTGATTTTATTTTCAATTTATTTCTGAAAGATGGTAAAGTTTGGCAGTCTCTGACATAGGGTGGAAGTGAATTCCTGTTCTAGCAAGAGAAACTGTAAAAGATTTCGAATAATAGGTAGTATGATGAGGAGGGATATAGAGGACACTGTGCTCAAGGGATCGGGTATCTAAGTTATGTGTATCAGAGAGTTTAGTGAAGCGGTGTGATAAATAATAAGGTAAAGATGTGTGTAATATGTTATAGAGTAGGCATAGGGAATGGATGGTTCTACGATCTTGAAGACGAAGCCATGACAATTGTTCCAGGGATGGTGTAACGTGATCAAATCTACGTATACCACAAATAAAACGTATGCAAGAATTGTGAACACGTTGAAGTCTTTGGGTAAGAACAGTATTTAGGTCAGTAAAAAGAGTATCACAATAATCAAAATGGGGCATTGCGAGTGTTTCTACTAGCATTTTTCTTAGAGAAAACGGTAAACAATTTCTTATACGATTTAATGAGTGTATTATTGAGAAGATAGTTTTGCAAGTGTTATTTATTTGTTTATTCCAAATTAAATGTTTATCCATAAACACTCCTAGATTTTTTACTGTCTCACTATAAGGGATCTGAACCCCATTAAGTGACACATGGAATACTGCATTTGTGTAATTGAGGATAATGTCTCTAATGGCCCATAATGATTGCTTGTGTCTTTCTAGGATTTAATTCAAGTCCATATTTCTCTGTCCACGCCGTTAGCGAGTCAAGGTCCTCATTAATTTTGGTTACCGCATCATTTAAAGAATATTTGTCTGAGTGAAGGTAGATCTGCATGTCGTCCGCAAATAAATGATGTTTGCAATGTTTTAGGGAGTCAGATATGTCGTTTATATAGATTGTAAAAAGCAATGGGCCGAGCACCGAGCCCTGTGGAACTCCAGCTTTACGGTAGGTCCAAGAAGAGCGTAATGTAGAATTTCCTACAACATATTGCTGGCGCTCACGAAGGTAGGAGTTGAACCATTGCGTGACACTGTCAGAAAGTGAGAGGTTTTTTAGTTTAAGCAACAATAAGTCCAAGTCTACCGTGTCAAATGCTTTACTAAAGTCAAGTAGTGTAAGAATAGTAAGTTTTCGATTATCAGATGCTTCGCGTATGTTTCACATATATTTAGTAGAGCAGTATTTGTATTGTGTCCTGTCCTAAAGCCTGATTGGTATTGATCTAAAAGGTCGTGTTCAGTTAGGTAGTCAGTCAGTTGTTTGTGGACTAATCGTTCCAAAGCTTTTGAAAGGGTAGGTAATATACTAATGGGTCGAAAATCGTTAGGAGTTAAGGGAGTTTTTACTTTCGGGAGTGGGCGTACAATTGCTTGCTTCCATAATGTGGGATATATAGAGGTTTGTAGTGAAGAGTTGAAAACATGAGTTATGGTAGGTAGTATAACGTCGATTATTTTGTTAAGTAGAGTGATATTTATACGGTCAGTACCTTCTGCTTTGTTTTTATTCGTTTGAGAGCTTTCTTTATGTCATTTTCTGTAAGATATGAAAAATGGAAATGTTCTCTGTCTGGTGGATTTGTCAATAGTAGTTCACTTATTGTATGTGTTTTGTCTTTAGGAGTAAAGAATGTGCTTGTAAAATGGTTATTAAGTGTGTTCAGAGAAACAGGTAGTTTTTCTACCTGTGTGTGTTTCCTACCTACACCCATTTTATTCAGATTTTTCCAAATATCTGGGTTATTGTTATTAGGTTCAGTAAGGCTGTATAGATATCTAAGTTTGGCGTTTCTGATAGTTTGTGTAGTCTTGTTTCGTAACCGTTTATAGTGATTAAGATTTATATCAGTTTTGTCAACTCTATATTTCCGATATGCTGCGTCTCTTTCAGTCATCAAGTCACGAATGTTAGCAGACATCCAGGGAGCAGGGTGTCGTTTCACTAGTTTAGTATGTTATTACCTGGGAAAAAATAGATTTAAGAAAGTGCAAACAGTGGTTTCTTTTCTTTTCTTTTTATTTATTTTTTTTGTATAATCAATTGCTACAAATGTTTTTATATTAACTCCCGCATGTGCTATGTGTTGACATTCATGCACTATATTTATATATAATCTGGTAGCCGTATTTCAGAGAGTCAGTCACTGCAAAATAATGTTATGACCTATTCAGAATGTTAAAAAGGAGCTGCTTTCTTTATTATGACTATTTAACTCATGCCCCAAATGGGAGTCAATGGCCAATCACGTTTCAATGATTTCTGTTTTACAACCAATCAGAGTCGTGTTTCACCAAATATTTATCAGTGTTATAATTACCATATTAAAGAAAGCTCCTCCTTACATTATTGCGTTCCTTTGGCAATAAATAGTATGATCTGGTTGCAGTGATAAACAAAAGAAGCAGTAGAAGCGTACCTATCGTTTCTCATTTGTTTTCAAACATCGCCGTTTACATTAAATATATAAATATTTTAAAATAACTATAGTTAAATAATGATTTGTGAGTAAACAGCTTAATTTTATTCGTTAAATAGTCCTAACAAATGCCACTCTTGATTTCCAAATTCTCTAGATAAATTCACTCCTCACTTCGTGAGTCGTGAATTTATCGATAATTTGGAAATCACTCGTGGCATTACTTATGATAAACTTTAGTTGGTAAAATCTAGGCGAAACACGACTGTGATTGGTTGTAAATAAATCACCATTGAAATGTAATTGGTCATTGACTCCCATTTGGGGCACGAGTTAAATCGTCACTGTTAATATTTTGTCTTTTTGTCCTCGTTGTTGTAACTTGCTGTGTGTCCAAGCGATGAGACTGAGTGGCGACTTCGTGGGATCTATGAATATTTACTTCACCATATGCAATACATTATATCAGGCATGTCATAATTCAGACCTCCAAGTTTCGTGCGGAGCGCGGTACTAACTCTATAGCATGAATTCTACTTCCTACTTCACCGGCGGGACCTGTAGGAAAGACTACCATTGTCTTGAACGCTTATAACAGAAGGAATCGCAATATAAAACAACGCACAAACAAGAGTAAAACATTTATTAATTAATAATATTAACTGGTTTACAGTATTAAATAATACCTCAAAAGAGTTTAATCTGCAGTATTTAATATTTTCCTGGAAAATACATTAAGGACCAACAGGCCTCTACGTACAAACTAAACAAAAGATAAGAATACGTTTAAAATGTTCATGTATTTCTACACCATTTTAACAAACATGATTTAATATTTCTTGGTATAGAAAAAAAAATAGTGGGTATATCTATTGTTCCTTCTGTAGGAAAATAAATAACCTCTCATCAGAGTGCTACCTCCCGGGCATTCTTACTTGACACATGACGTTTTTTTTATTTTGTTGCATTTTTTTATATAAAACGTTCCTCATTAGAGGATTGTCATAAGGACAAAGTGATACAGACAGTTAATTTTCGAAATTGATAAAATACATTAAAAATTTTCAAATTCTAATTGAAGTATATTCTATGAAGCAGAAATTTTGTGAACATGGTTTCTTAAAATTGAAATTGATCCTTTAATGGCAGCGATGGCAATTTTAGAAAAATAAACTCTGTCCAAATCTAAGTAATTCCAAAATTTAGCTACGACTCCTGGTATAGTACCTCTTGCCCCGATCATCAAGCCTGTGGTAGTTATACTAATTGGCATTAATCTTTGTAAGTCAACTGTTGGCTCATATATGGCATTCTTTATCAGAGTGAACTTCCTCAGGTTGGTTACTATGAGTCTCAAAACAGATTGTGGGATCTAATATCATATCAATTTTTAAATATGGTCTAAATGCAATAATATTTATTCATATATTACTCCCTTCTAGACCACCAAAGAAATTCAACAATAGCCAGAGAGTTAAACATCGTACCTATATCTGAATACCTCCAAGAATATAGAAACAATTGGGTAGCCCATATTCAGCGTATGGATCGTCACAGAATACCAAAACAAATTCTTCACTACATTCCTCGAGGCAGAAGATCTGTGGGTCGACCTTTTCGGAGATGGCGGGAGACCGTAACGGGCCATTGGGCCTAATACTTGAAAGGACGATGATGATGATGATGATATTACTCCCACTTACGGATTTAATATTAAAAATTTAAAATTGGTACCTGATAAACCAGTCATCCTCATCTAAAATAAAGTTCTGTTTGAAAACTTCGTCAAACAGTTAAAAATATTATGGCCTTTCAAAACAATGTTTCATCTTCTGCATTTCAACAGGTATTATCGCCTCACTATGATGGTTGTCCGTTTATATAAAAGCGGGTGCCGCGCGACAATGCTTAACAATGATTAACATGCGGAAATATTATAGTGGTGTGGTAGTCGGCATCTCTGTGTTTAATTATATATAATACCTGCGGGGAAACAAAGCGAGCCGCTGGACAACCATAATAGTGAGGCTACAATACTAATGTTGTTGTATAAGTTGTACAACGGGTTCAGGTCTGCAGGCGTGTTCTTGTTGAGCAAGTATTTATTTTCAGCTTCTTTTAAAATTTCTATGACTTCTAGGATTCTAATCTTGTTTTTGTTATTCATTCTGTGTAATTTTGACATAGTATTTTCGATCGATTTTTTCGAACTGATGGCCCGTTTCTAGTATATGTTTGGCAAAACTTGATTGTTCTTCGTTATTAATGCATTTTTTGTTATGTTAACATAAAAAATAACATTACATAAAAAATTACACAAAACACCTGTGCCTGTCTTGGATACGAGGGCACCAGGGCACTGTAGGAAATGAACGTGCTGATCAGCTAGCTAAATCCGTAGCATCTTCTGAGCGTCATTATTCATTTCAAAGTGTCCAATATCCTACGTTAAAAAGAAAATGTTGGACTATAACATCACTGATTGGAATGAACATTGGACAAGGAGTGCAATTGATGCTTTGACTAAAGAACTTTTCTTTTCTACAGTACACCATAGGCTAAATATAAAACATTTAATTCCAAATTTCATTTTAACACAATTTATGACTGGCCATGGAAAATTTGGAAGTTATTTTATGAGACTTCATATTAACCCAGATAGTGATCATAATTGTAAATGTCAAGGATCAATACAATTTGTAAATATGCTTTATTTGATTGCCCTATAATCGAAAGATAACGAATCTGGTTAAACTTACTTTTAAATGATGATGAGGCTTCTACCTCAACGTGTGAAGTGATTTTTAAGAACCAAAATTATTATAAACATTTTATGAAATTAATAATACACATTCATAACAATATGTAGTATTTTCTAAGACACTTATTGACGATTTATATAATTCAAAACACTCATTCAAAACCATAAGATAATATTTCTGTTTTACAATGTATAGAACTCCCTGTTTCCCTGAACACACTTAATAACCATTTTACAAGCACAATCTTTACTCCTAAAGACAAAACACATACAATAAGTGAACTACTATTGACAAATCCACCAGACAGAGAACATTTCCATTTTTCATATCTTACAGAAAATGACATAAAGAAAGCTCTCAAACGAATAAAAACAAAAGCAGAAGGTACTGACCGTATAAATATCACTCTACTTAACAAAATAATCGACGTTATACTACCTACCATAACTCAAGTTTTCAACTCCTCACTACAAACCTCTATATATCCCACATTATGGAAACAAGCAATTGTACGCCCACTCCCGAAAGTAAAAACTCCCTTAACTCCTAACGATTTTCGACCCATTAGTATTTTACCTACCCTTTCAAAAGCTTTGGAACGATTAGACCATAAACAACTGACTGACTACCTAACTGAACACGACCTTTTAGATCAATACCAATCAGGCTTTAGGACAGGACACAATACAAATACTGCTCTACTAAATATATGTGAAGACATACGCGAAGCATCTGATAATCGAAAACTTACTATTTTTACACTACTTGACTTTAGTAAAGCATTTGACACAGTAGACTTGGACTTATTGTTGCTTAAACTAAAAAACCTCTCACTTTCTGACAGTGTCACGCAATGGTTCAACTCCTACCTTCGTGAGCGCCAGCAATATGTTGTAGGAAATTCTTGGACCTACCGTAAAGCTGGAGTTCCACAGGGCTCGGTGCTCGGCCCATTGCTTTTTTCAATCTATATAAACGACATATCTGACTCCCTAAAACATTGCAAACATCATTTATTTGCGGACGACATGCAGATCTACCTTCACTCAGACAAATATTCTTTAAATGACGCGGTAACCAAAATTAATGAGGACCTTGACTCGCTAACGGCGTGGACAGAGAAATATGGACTTCAATTAAATCCTAGAAAGACACAAGCAATCATTATGAGCCATCAGAGACTATTATCCTCAATTAACACAAATGCAGTATTACATGTGTCACTTAATGGGGTTCAGATCCCTTATAGTGAGACAGTAAAAATTCTAGGAGTGTTTATGGATAAACATTTAATTTGGAATAAACAAATAACATTTGCAAAACTATCTTCTCAATAATACACTCATTAAATCGTATAACAAATTGTTTACCGTTTTCTCTAAGAAAAATGTTAGTAGAAACACTTGCAATGCCCCATTTTGATTATTGTGATACTCTTTTTACTGACCTAAATACTGTTCTTACCCAAAGACTTCAACGTGTTCACAATTCTTGCATACGTTTTATTTGTGGTATACGTAGATTTGATTACGTTACACCATCCCTGGAACAATTGTCATGGCTTCGTCTTCAAGATCGTAGAACCATCCATTCCCTATGCCTTCTCTATAACATATTACACACATCATTACCTTATTATTTATCACACCGCTTCACTAAACTCTCTGATACACATAACTTAGATACCCGATCCCTTGAGCACAGTGTCCTTTATATCCCTCCTCATCATACTACCTATTATTCGAAATCTTTTACAGTTTCTCTTGCTAGAACATGGAATTCACTTCCACCCTATGTCAGAGACTGCCAAACTTTACCATCTTTCAGAAATAAATTGAAAATAAAATCACTAACAGAAACAACTCACTAATACTACTTTTTAAGAATTAATAATGCGTTTTTGCATTATTTAATAAAAATAGACTTAGGATTTGTTAATATATTTACCTAATGCCTTGTATAAAAAGCGTAGATTAATTCATTGTAGTTTACTTTCTTTGTATTTTTTATTTTCTTTTTATGTATAGTAGATTCGAGCTGTTATTCCTTTTTTATTCATTGTATCATTAATTTAATTTTAATTGTATTTAGTTTCATTCTATTATTAGACATTAATTTCATTATTATTCAATATGACAGATAATTAATTGTTCAATGACTATTATTGTAACTTTTTTTTTGTATTCATATGTAACATATGTTTGTCCTGTTTAATATGACTATTATTGTAATTTTTTGTATTCATGTGTAACATATGTTTGTCCTGTTTAATATGAATATTATTGTATTTTTTTTGTATTCATATGTAACATATGCTTGTTCTGGTGAGTGGAAGAGAAGGCCACATGGCCTTAACTCCACCAGGCTAAATAAATATATTCTATTCTATTCTATAATATTGTTATAATTAAGCTACAACTCTAATATGCCTTGTGGCGAAATAGGGTTTCAAAATATTTGGAGATTCAATAATAATAATAATAATAATAATAATCCATCCATAGTAATTCTACCCGAAGGCAGGTCCTTCACTGCAATCATAGCATTCTCATGCTATGCTTACAGCTTTACTAGGGAATTGTAGGTGTGGTAGCTTTCCACACCGGTGAAGGATGATGATGATGATGATGATGATGATGATGACCATATGATTTCGGGGACCGTTTGGGCCTTAAAGTTTTCCTGACATTTGTCTTACAGGTGAGGAAAACCCCCGATAAAACCTTACCCAGAAAAACTGCCCCGACCGGGGATCGAACCCGGGTCCGCTGCATGACAAGGCAGCACGCTACCTCGAGACCACAGCAGTGGACATATAATAATAATAATAATAATAATAATAATAATAATAATAATAATAATAATAATAATAATAATAATAATAATAATAATTAATACTAATAACTGATTTCTTAATGTTCACTTAGTGATCAGTTTATCTTGTATAAAAATTTCTTGTTGTTCTACCGATGTAAAACTTATCGCAATTTTGTACTTTAGTTTATAAACGTCTTTATTTTCGTGTTTATTTGTTACTTCAATTTTGTTTGATGTTGTTGAGTTTGTTATTAGTTTTAAAGACGATTTTTATGTTTTTGTCTTGTTTTTTCATCAAATTAGCTAATTTAACCGTTTCAAAATTGGGGAGAGATATTCTGTGCCAAAAAAATACGAAGGCTTGATTCTCGCAAAGTCTCCTTACCAAACGTAGCCATGCTCATCATTGCATTTGACGAGTGAAACTGAACCAGCAGAGCGCTCCTGGTTATATATCGGAGCGCACCGTCTCACGGAGCTCGTGTTTTACATCGCTGCATTATATGTTTGATAAAACTACGTTTCCGTACACTAGCGTTTTTAATCTAGTTATGGCATCTAAAAAATCTCTTGTGTTTTAACAGTGTATTTAAAGATTTATAAAATTTATAGGGGCAGGCCGTAGCGTAGTGGTTAAGGCACTGAGCTACAAGCCGAAAGGTCGAGGGTTCAAGTCCCAGTGGGTCAGGATTTTTAAACTGACCCAAACCTTCTGGCGGCACTATGGCCCTGGGGTCGACTCAGCCTCTAACGGAAATGAGTACCAGACGCTTGTTCTGGGGGTAAAGGCGGCCGTCACGCAGGGCTGACAACCCGGCTGACATCAAGTGCCGATTGTCCAGAAATAGTGGGAGCCTTAACCTCCTACTACCCCAAGGGCCTCCTGAGGCCTGTAGTGGGATTACTTTATTTATAAAATTTATCAAATCCGTGAGTGAAGAAACAAAATGGATAAATTATCCCGTTCAGTAAAACAACAGAGCGTGCAGCAGTAATGCTTAGTTAGTGTAAATAAATACCGGTATACTAATAGTAAAATATGTAAAGGTAGAACAAGAAGGTAAATATTTGACAACATAGATAGATGGAAAGCTCTGCGGCCATCACTTAAGTGTTGGCGGTGAGCGATCCATTTTGGTCCTCCTTAATAGGTAGAACCCCGGGTTCCTGTAAAATACATTAGCCCCGGTTTAAATTTTGAATTTAATTTTGAAGTTAATTAGCTGAAGTCGGAAGCGGACCTTTTGGGGTTCTATTCCAGCATTTGCTCTTTGGATTGAGGGAAACCGCTTAAAACCTCAATCGGAATAGTCGATCACGCGGGATCTTGCCAAGTTTGGCTTTCGATTGACTCTACATTGGGAGGGCATCCAGACTTCTCTTTATTTAAATATAATGTGCGTACATTTCAGATTATTACAATTAATCATACAATTATGGTAACGTGCATTTTTTATTTTATTTTTTTTGTATTCTTCAGTTGTTGCTGTTCTATCTGTAGTTGTCAGGTGATGTCAGTTTCTCTGGAACTGGTGGGATGAACCTGTGGCAGTAAGATTAGTTATTAGTTTTTAATTTGTTGTGTTAATATATTTTATTAATGTACATTATATGCTAATGTTGTAATTGTAATTGAATAATTGTGTAATGTGTTTCTGTGTGTGTGCGTGTGCGTGTGCGCGCGCGCGTGCGTGCGTGCGTGCGTGCGTGCGTGCGTGCGTGCGTGCGTGTGTCCTATCAGCTTTCACCGGTCAAGTGTTGTCCAGGATCCATTTTGGACGATTGTGTTTGTTGTTGGCTGTTTCATAGGTTCCCAGCGATGCCACGAGTGGATTATCATGGCCTTCACATGTATTATAAAATTTAAGAGCCATGCGTTTAATATACTCTTCGATTGTTTCTACACCCGTTTGATCGTGTAATATGTCAACCGGTGTTACACACGGTAGTTTTGTAATCATATATAATAATTTGTTTTGTAAAACTTGCAGTTTCTTTATGTGAGTTCTCGAAAATTTGAAAAATTGTGCCTATAACTAAACTAGAATAGATTGTTACGAATAAAAGGATTATTCGAGAGCGATTTAAAAAAAATATTATATAGTACTTGTGGAACTACCAACTTTGAATGAAGTACTGCAATTTTGTAAAACAGAGATTGGTTTTATAGGTTGCAGGAAAACTCTTAGAAAAATAATTGCATCTAAGGGATTTAAACTTCAGAATAATAAAAACGAACTACATAGAAACGCCAACTATTATTGCAAAACGATCAACTTATCTTCGTTTTTTGAAGACGAATTGACAGAATGACAAAAGAGCAGTGATGTATTGGAGACACGGTACGCATTACACAGTATATAAATGTTGGCACGATGTTAATGTATCAGGGGTGTTCACAAATGACAGTACAGGACAAACTATCACATTTGCACATGTAGGTGGTGAGGATTCTTTTTTCTAGGCGAAAATAAAAGTGGTGATTTCCACAATGAAAAAAATGATCGCCGTAAACTTCACTATATGGATTGTTAAATCAAAGAATTCCAAAATTTCCCCCACAAAGCATAGTACGAGGCTAAATCCGAAGGTTCTGCACACAAAATTATGGAATTGAAAAAAAAAACTTTATTTTACAAAATAACTTTTTTTGCGCGAAAGTGCGTTTTGTCGTACTTACAGCAATGGTACCATGATTGAAAGTTCAATTTCCTACATTTCGTGGTTGCCAACCTAAATAACTATACTGCGATATTACATATTACAAACCTCGTGCGGGAAGTAAAACCACTGCCCTTTATGTATATTACGTACAATGTATATACATTGCCCACACTGATAACATTAGTCAGTTGTTTATAATGAACACAAATATTTCCAACAAATATTTTATTATTTTAATACTATTTATTAGTCCACCGCTGTGGTCTCGAGGTAGCGTGCTGCCTTGTCACGCAGCTGGCCCGGGTTCGATCCCCGGTCGGGACAGTTTTTCTGGGTGAGGTTTTTATCGGGGTTTTTCCTCACCTGTAAGACAAATGTCAGGAAAACTGTAAGGCCCAAACGGTCACCGAAATCATAGGGCCATCATCATCATCCTTATCATCATCCTTCACCGGTGTGGAAATCAACCACACCTACAATTCCCTAGTAAAGCTGCAAGCATAGCATGAAAATGCTGTGATTGCAGTGAAGAACCCGCCTTCGGGCAGAATTACTATGGATGGATGGATTCTTTATTATTATGAAAACACCATCGCGCAAAAAATAATGGGCAACGCACGTTTGTCAAGTGTTTACATAATCTCGGAAATTAAAAACCTCGCTACCGCTCGGTTTTTAAACATTTTCTCCCTTCTGTAAAAATGATTTCCCAACCTCACATCGTAATATACTATTACAGGCTTTCAATACATACAACATCTCAATTATCCCTTATAAGAGCTTTCCAACATTTTGGTAAACTCTGTATTCCGGATAAGACATTTTCACAGTTGAATTGATGATTCGGATCAACTCATTAGAAATGTCAATGGAATCTAAACGTTTTCCACAGAGTGTTTCCTTCAATTTTGAGAACAAATCAAAATCTGGTGGACTAAAATCAGGATTGTATGACGGGTGGGAAGTGCTTTCCATCCATATTTGACAAATGTTTCTCTCGCTGTTAGGGCAATATGTGAATATCATATTAAAGAAAGCGCCTCCTTTTAAATATTCTGAACAGGTCAGTGACTGACTCTCAAACAAATACGTTTAATATAGCAAATAATGAACAGATCCCTTCGAACTACACATTTGGTAATTGTGTGTTCAATAATTGTGTTTTTAGATAATGACTTTACGGAGTTGTTTACTAAAAATAATTAATCACCTGTAATGTTCGTTACAATATACAGTTTGGTGTGTTTCATTTTTTTTCTCCACTAGGGTGCATTCTTACAATATTGCGATCCTATTTGGCAATAAATAGTATGGTGTATTTGTAGTGGATGAACAAAGGAAGCATGACCAAACATTTCTCATTTGTTTTCAAACATCGCAGTTTACATTAAATATATAAATATTTAAAAATAACTATATTTAAATAATGATTTTTGAGTAAACAGCTTAATTTTATTCGTTTAATAGTCCTAACAAATGCCACTCCAAATCCTCTAAATAAATTGGAATCGTTCGTGGCATTGCTTATGATAAACAGAAGTAGATAAATATGGAGGTGAAACACGACTGTGATTGGTAGTAAAACAAAATTTATTGAAACGTGATTGGTCATTGACTCCCATTTGGGGCATGAGATAAATAGTCGTGCACAATGAGGACTCCAAATCATAATGTGTTTCACCTTCAATTTTTGGCGGTTGCATTTTCTCAGGCGCGAAGATTCTGGTGTTTCTATAGAAACTATTGATTCTTCAGTTCTGACTTAAAATATCGTATCGTATCCAGGTTTCATCTATTCTAACAATTCGTTTTAGAAACTGATCTTCTTCTGTTTGGTAATGCTGAAGCAATTCTCTTGTGTGGTCAGCTTTCTACTCTTCACTTAGATGAAGAACCAACCAGGCAAAATCTTTTCTCATCTGTAAAGTTTTAATAATAATTCTGGAGTTGAGATTCTGGCCTCATATGTAATTTCCTCACATGTTTTTCGTGAATTTTCTTTCAAAATGCCCTTAGCAATAACTCAGATGTGTAATCTGTGGTAGTTGATTGTCTTCCACTTACGGGATTCTCTTCAGTGCTTACTCGACTGTCACGAATACGAACAGACCAGATCTAAGGTATCAATTTTACTTTAATTAAATACGAATAAAACTTAAAGTTTTATATGATTTTCATATTTATTAAAGTATAAATTCGTAACAGTTGTTTCAGTACTTTGTACCTTCTTCAGACAAATTTTTCATTTGTAATCATGATAAAATTCGTCTGAAGAAGGTACAAAGTACTGAAGTAGCTGTTACGAATTTGTATTTCAATAAATATGAAAATCATATAAAACTTAAGTTTTATTTTTGTTTAATTAACATAAAAATGAATTTATATCAAGTAAACGCCAAACCAATTAAATTTTTCTCCATGTCATAAATGTAACAGACGAGTCCCTCGGCTCTATGTTCCTTTCTAAGGAAACCATTTACACATGTTTACGCCCTGATTAAAAATCCGTTGTCCGAACTTCATAACCAGAGATGATCATGGTAAGGCCACTAGTCCATCGGCATCGTCTCTTCAGGATATTGCTTCCATTTAATATTTGGTCGTGTTGTTCTAAAGTGATTCCCATTTTTTTCATGTGGGATTGAAATGCCAAATACCAATTAGTTTCTAAATAATGTAATAATTGAAAAGTGTTTATGTAATAAAACCAAAATAATCTGTATTGAATAAATAAAAATTGGCCTAAGAAGAAATTAGTAATACGCCATACAGCCTACTTTTTTAAGTAACGTAAATATTAATATTTCAAAGAACACGCTATAATACTAATTTAAAACTTAGATTAATTTTTATGTTAAAATAAGTTTTGTTTGGGGAGAATTGCTTTAAAAATTTAAAAAAGTCTCTCACTGATGTCTAATCGAATATTAATGGGAACAACTGTATATGTAGTGTTGTCTTGTGATTGAAGAGCGTTTCCATTATTTGTTTAATTTCCGAATGTCGAAGATACTAATAACGTGTCCTCTTGTTTTGATTTTGGTTACTAAGTACATTCTTTTGTAATAGAATTTACTTTCTTCATTTATATGGATATTCAGTTTTGATTGCCCCGCGCCGTAGCCGAATCCCTAAAGCCTTACTTAGAGCTATAGGATTGTGTGGCGGTTCGATTTCCCAAGCGAAATAAAATTGCTCATATATTTTCGGTCACTATTGGAACTGTGCCCATCCAGCATCGTAGGAAATTCGGATAGCTACAATAAGTAGTAGCTTGAGGTTAAGAAAACCAGCTGTAACTGTCGAGGAACTTGACATGCTCACCACATGCCACCTTTATACTGGCTGGATAATTGTCCAATTCTGTGATGACACATTTGGATGTGAGACCTGAACCTGACTGGTAATCCAAGATGACTGTCAATATGTGTTTATTTAACAAAATATCCAATTAACTCCAAAAAGAGCACTAAGTACAAATTAGAAACACCCTTTTAGAACTATGATTTAAAAGTCACAGATAGAAGAGAAGACTGTGCCACCAGTGAATATTCGATCGGGGAATAAGTGACTTTTAGCTTCGTGTTGGTCAATGTGGTAACACATGTTCCCGCTAGAGCCAATTTCCAACATGTTTGCTCACATATAAGGGGATTCTATCCCAAGAGTCCACCTACATTAGGGGCAAGTTAGAGAGAAAATGGGCGAGTTAGTAGACCAGGTTAGTTGGCGTTCATTTGTTTGTTAACAGGTTTTAGTCATAAGCTGCTACATTGTCTGAGCAATGACTAATACACATGTTACATAGCAAAGATAATAATTATATGTTATTTTGAGCTCAACTTCTCAATTTTAAGACTTTTTCACATTTTTGGTAAAAGTCAACATATATATTTCTCTCGGCTAATTATTCACATATTCCAACAATAAATTGTCTTAATATTTAATTTTAGGAAGTGATATTTTGAGGTTATCTTAATTATATTATTTTTAGTCTGATCATCTTACCTCAATATTAATGTTGATTTGTTCTTGGACATGTTTCAAAACAATTCTGTTTTATCGTCAGCTTGTCCAGACTGGTTTGATTTATGTTGCATTATGTTGCACACCCTGGATGTCGATGTCAACATTAATATTGGGGTAATATTATCAGACTAAAAATAATATAAATAAATTATCTGTTTTTTAGTCTTTTATTTACATCGGTGGTATGGTGGCATGGAATTCCCTAAAAGAAAGTCGTTTAATGTGATGTGCTCATGAGACTATCGAAATAAATTGAATTTTTGAATATTTATCCAACTAAAGATTAATCGAATCTAAGAGCGGGCGGGCTGAAAAACCATTCTAAAATATAACTCATAATTAAAAAAATTAAATAAAAATATATAATAAGATAAAGTGAAAGTACAATAAATTCTAATCTTAATAATGTAGACAATAAATGTTTTCGATTTGAAGAAAAGACCCAAATCCCACAAGTCAAGTCTTCGAAAAACGATAACACAAAATGCTTCTAAAAAAATAAGTCCAAACGAACATTAAGCATATGAAAATAAATAAAATAATCGGTAATCGAACAGAAGGCTTCTATAGAAGTAATTACATGGATAGAAGTAATGAGCTGTATCAGGTGCTGAAACGACTTAACGACTCTCCAGAGAGCGGAGAATTACTTGTGTTTTACACACCATCTGTTGGGTACTTCCCAAAGTAATTGCGAATACAGCTTTCCTATATTTATATGTTCGTTTAATTTTGAACAATATATCCACGAATTGTCAGAATAAGCATTATAGCATACCTTTACATCTATGACACAATGGCTCTGATCAACTGAAGTAAATGCTGGCAATAGCTAGCGTGATACAGTATAACTAGTAATTTACATCCCTTGAGTTGAGGTGTGTTGTAGCGCAAATGATGTATTGCCTTAATTAAAAAAAACAGCAAAAACAGATCAATTATTGTTGTAAAATATAAAATATATTTTTTGACTAAAAGAAAGTTAAAAAATAGCGATAAAAATGAATTAGAAGTGGAGGTTGCGGTTTCAAACCCGGCCGGGGTCGATGGATTTTTTTAGGATGGAAAACTCCAAGGAGCAAGTCCTCCGTGAGGGACCGCCGTGGGCTCCGAGTCTGAAGATTTCAGGTAGGTAGGTAGATGGATCAATGGATAGGTAGGTAGGTAGGTAGATGAATCAATGGATAGGTAGGTAGGTAGATGGATCAATGGATAGGTAGGTAGGTAGATTGATCAATGGATAGGTAGGTAGGTAGGTAGATGAATCAATGGATAGGTAGGTAGGTAGATGGATCAATGGATAGGTAGGTAGGTAGGTAGGTAGGTAGGTAGGTAGATGGATCAATGTATAGGTAGGTAGGTAGGTAGATGGATCAATGGATAGGTAGGTAGGTAGATGGATCAATGGATAGGTAGGTAGGTAGGTAGATGGATCAATGGATAGGTAGGTAGGTAGGTAGGTTTGTGGGTGGGTGGGTAGGTAGGTAGATGAATAGGTAGGTAGGTTGATGGATCAATGGATAGGTAGGTAGGTAGATGGATCAATGGATAGGTAGGTAGGTAGATGGATCAATGGATATGTAGGTAGGTAGATGGATCAATGGATAGGTAGGTAGGTAGGTAGATGGATCAATGGATAGGTAGGTAGGTAGGTAGGTTTGTGGGTGGGTGGGTAGGTAGGTAGGTAGGTAGGTTTGTGGGTGGGTGGGTAGGTAGGTAGATGAATAGGTAGGTAGGTAGGTTGATGGATCAATGGATAGGTAGGTAGGTAGATGGATCAATGGATAGGTAGGTAGGTAGATGGATCAATGGATAGGTAGGTAGGTAGATGGATCAATGGATAGGTAGGTAGGTAGATGGATCAATGGATAGGTAGGTAGGTAGATGGATCAATGGATAGGTAGGTAGGTAGATGGATCAATGGATAGGTAGGTAGGTAGGTAGATGTAAATAACCTAAAAAAGGTATATGCCTATCAACATTGTGGATCGCGCAAAGATAGCTATGGATTGTGGTTAAAACAGAATTAATAACTTAGGGTTGGTTCAAGTTCAATGGCTCAGACAGTTAGAGCGTTATGCTAGTACTCTAAAGATGCTGTGTTCAAACCCCCTTTCAATTTTCCGTCGGTCACTGTGGCGTAGTCGGTAGAGTCCCTACCTTCTACTCCGGCGACTCGGGTTCGATTCCCGGCGAGGTAGAGGATTTTAAATCTCCACCTTGGGTCTGGGTGTGTATCCTGTCGTTGTGTTTATGTGTGTGAATAAGGTAAAAAATGTGTAAACGAAAGAAACGAGAAAAAATGGGGGGAATTCATATCTACCAGCGAATCTGGATCAGTCCCCAACTAAGGAATCTTGAATTCCATCAGGGCGGATAGATAATAATTGTGTCCTCGTTGAGATGAGCACTTTTCCAAGCTAATTAAAGCCTAACCTAACCATCCTACCATACTTAAGGTAACTTCAGATGTAACTTGTCCTTTATTTATTATTAGTTTAACCGCCCTTTTAGGTACTTTTACAGTTAAATGTTCACCCGGCCCATAACTTAATCTAACTAACGGTCAGAATATTGATTGCTGAAACAATATGTTCCATAAATTAAATGCCATAACAGTATAGGCTGAAAAAAAAAAAAACAAAAAATTAAATGTACAGAATATGTTGCAATAGATGGAGAAAAAACATGTTGACGGCACGTGTTGTAATCGAAGATATAAACTAATTCGTAAGTTCATGGCCGCACTGACTTAATCTCTCCTTACATTCCTATCCTGACCTAATGTTTTCCAATCATCCTCTACATAATGTACTTCCCTCAAATCTTGATTGTCATTCTCCCACCTCATTATAGATCTATCAACTGGTTTTCCTACAAGAACCTTCCTTGCCCCTCTTTCATTCACCATTCGTGCCACATGTCCTACCCATTGCAGTCTACGAGACTTGACCGTTGTCATTATATCTGGTTTCCTATAAATATCATATAGCTCACTGTTATGTAGTCTTCTTCATTCGCCTGTCTCTTCATCTCTCTTTGGTCCAAAAATTTTCCTGAGAACTTTGTTCTCAAATACTCATAATATTTTCTCCTCGCTTGAAGTAAGATTCCATGTTTTGCTTCCATATAACTGCCAAATAATAGTTTTGTATATTTTCAGTTCAACATTTTTGAAGGAGTTGTGACGACAAGATACCCTGTAATGCATAATAGCAGACATTTCCAGTTTTGAGTCTATCTTCAAATTATTCCTCATTCTTATTTGTAATTATTGTTAATAGGTATTTCAATTCAGTCACTTCTTCAAAATTTTCCTCATTTTTCATTAACTGTTCATTTCCATTATATATTGTACTTCTACGTGTGATCATATATTTTTTTATTGATGTTTACTTAGTGTTACTCAATGCCCTTCGCATCTCCACGCTATCGCCTAATAATACATCATCAACACAAACTAGCAGCTTATTAATACCATTGAATTGTAGGTCTTCTTCATCCTCTAAAGATTTGATGTCATGCTCTAGAACAAAATTGAATAATAGAGGAGACAGTGCATCTCCTTGCTTTAACTCATGTGAATTAATCAAAGAGATAATGGAAGATAATTAATATGGACTATTTAACTCATGTCGCAAATGGTAGTCAATGACTAATCACGTTTCAATGAATTCTGTTTTACACCAATGACAGTCGTGTTTCACCTCACTCTTTATCGATTTCTCTTTATCAGCTCCTGCTTTCGTGATAAAGAAAGCTCCTTTTTTTTTAATATTCTGAACAGGTTAGAACCATTATTTTTCTCCAACAAATACATTGAATATAGCAAATATTGAATAGATTCAGTGATTTTACTGAGTTGTTTATTCAAAATATAAACGATTAACCTATAATGTTGATTATAATAGTTTGATGTGTTTTTCATTATTTCTCCACTAGAGTGCATTCTTACAATATTGCGATCCTATTTGGCAATAAATAATATGATCGAGTTGCAGTGAATATACATAACCTCACATTTCTAATTTGTTTTCAAACATCGCCGTTTACATTAACTATATAAATATTTTAAAACACCGGTAACTATCTTCAAATAATTATTTTTTAGTAAAGAGCTTAATTTTATTCGTTAAATAGTCCTAAGAAATGCCACTCTTGTTTTCCAAATTCTCTAGATAAATTCACGACTCACTTCGTGAGTCGTGAATTTATCGATAATTTGGGAAATCACTCCTGGCATTACTTATGATAATTTCCAACATGTGGTCAGCTATAACCTACAAATGCAGTCAATTGCACTTCAGTAACCGAGAATTAAATTACCACATTGTTACTAAATTATGTAGTTTAGCCAGGAATTGAACTCAGACTTCAGTAATGACAGTCAGATATCCTATCCCATTGTTCTAGAGAGGACTTGAAAATTTTTCCCGCAAATACAATGATTTGGATATATATGTCAATTTAACAAAATTTATTTTCTTAGACTATTTAACTCATGCCCCAAATGGGAGTCAGTGACCAATCACGTTTCAATGATTTCTGTTTTACAACCAATCAGAGTCGTGTTTCACGAAAAATTTATCAGTGTTATAATTACCATATTAAAGAAAGCTCCTCCTTTTTAATATTCTGAAATAGTATGATCTAGTTGCAGTGATAAACAAAAGAAGCAGATGAAGCGTACCTATCGTTTCTCATTTGTTTTCAAACATCGCCGTTTACATTAGATATATAAATATTTTAAAATAACTACAGTTAAATAATGATCTGTGAGTAAACAGCTTAATTTTATTCGTTAAATAGTCCTAACAAATGCCACTCTTGATTTCCAAATTCTCTAGATAAATTCACTCCTCACTTCGTGAGTCGTGAATTTATCGATAATTTGGAAATCACTCGTGGCATTACTTATGAAAATGTGTTGTAGATGCAGCGTAACTTGCTAATTAATGCTTTCACTGTGACGTCTGATTCTGGTGTCAAATAGGCCAAGACTCTCGCCGGAGATCCTAAAATGATTTTAATCTTTTTTTTTCTGAATAGCTATATTGCCGTACATTTTTGTAATAATATTATACGACAATGATATTATTATGTATGAAATATGAATATAAAACAATGCTAACATAAATAAAAGGAGATATTGAAAGACCTTAATTTCTTTTTAAGAAGTGTAGAACTTTCGGAAACCTACTTCCATAATTCGTTACTATTATTGTTTTGGCGACGCTTTTGACATCAGCGGTTTTCCAGCGTCGTCGGTGTCGGTAGCTGCCTACGACGCTGGAAGGCGCTGATGTCGAAATCATTGCAAAAACAACAGTTTAATAGCACATATCATTCTGCTGAATGATGGAAGCCAGTTTCCGACAGGCCTGTTTTAAATTAACCTAGTTGAGGACGAAACGGCACCTGCCAGGTATTTATTTAAATATTTTACTTTGTGACTATTTACAACGACGGAATTTTAATATGAATTTTACCAGTATTAAATATACCGAACTTAAGTCCCATTTCTCTGGAAGTGTTTCAGATAAGTTAATAATAATTTAGATTTCAGATCCACGCATTCTCATTTCATTGATCTAGAATTTTTAGTTGGTTTAATCCTCCTGGCGGACATTAGCCCTAGGAACTAACTCATCCTCCAACGGATATGATTTACAAACGTACATTTCCTAGCTGTAAAATCGGTAGTCACACAGAACGGCTGTCATGGTCGTATCCAATCGACTAGAAAGGAAGGAGCTTTACAAGGGCTTTCAAAGGCCCTATAGTGAGATCACTTTGCGTTATTTTTTAATGAAGACCCTTTTTTATGAAGAGTAAAACCCGTAAAGGGAAAAAAACAAGTGAGTTCATTTTTTGTCGAAATGTAGTTTGCAGTAACATAAGATTCTCCTTCGAAAAGACCAAAAGTGCGAGACTGTAAAAATGGGTTTACTTACATTCAAAGTTGTGTGTGTGTGTGTGTGTGTGTGTGTGTGTGTGCGCGCGCGTGTGCGTGTGCGTGTGCGTGTGCGCTTGTGCGTGTGTGTGACACGAAAAGAAAAATGCCTGCGTCGGGATTTGAACCCGAGTTTCTAAACTTTGTACGTTTAGCGCTCTAATCATCTGAGCTACTCAGGAATCCTAACACAAACATTTATTTTCTTATATAGTATTCTCAATTTACACACGAGAGGTAATGGAATATCGTTCCAACTGCCATCTAGTAGCCACTAAAACAATTAGTAGTAATAGGACTTTATTGGACTACAAGTAAGATATATACAATGTTATTTACAAATATGTGTCGCACGGGCAGTAAGCCGTACGTGCTGTTGACAGTCCGTTACACAAAAGTAATATTTGGGTAATAGTATAAAAGAAAAAACAAAAATAAAACAATATTACACTTACATAAGAAAAACACAATAATAGTACAACAATTAAATAATAACACAATAACATTATACATTAATTATATAGAATTATTAAAAATTAACGGTATTACATTTTGATAACATATATTTTTATTCATGAAGGATTGTTGCTCTTATTTTTCGCGTTTTGTCCAGAGATTTACCCAAGTTTATACAATTTTCTGGGATTTATCAATAACTCGTAGCATGCCAATCTTTCACGATTTTAATTTAGTAATCTTTCCGGTAATAACTGACGCAGCTCCAGTATTCTAAATCGTTACATTTTTTTCCTAATATATATATCTCGTCTTCAAATCTCCCGCACATTGGATATATTCGCATTTCGTTATCCGTCGCTAATTTTTTAGAAATGTTCCTGCTCCTAGCCTAATCCAAGTCAGCCCTGATCTCTCTTTAAATCCTAGGTTCAGTATATAAGCTTCTTTTAACCCAAACACGTTTTAAGGTCTCTTTGTAAACACACTGAGCTTTTTCCTTGTCCATTCGGCGAAAGTATCTTGTTGGTTTATATCTAAGTAACCTCCTCCTTATTTTTTCCCAACAGACGTTTCTTGCGTTTTCACAGTCCCTTTTTCTCATATCCAGCCCATCCCCAATCTTTTGGAGTTCTCTCCTAACCTCGTCTGCCCAAAATTTAACATCTATGCTTTTAATTTGGTGGTCGTAACAAATTGTTTGTTCACCTTGGATTACTCGCAACCAGTATTTGAGTACACGAATTTTACAGTTAATGTCGTCCTGGAATGACCCGATTTCATATAAAATTCCACAGTTAGAAACGGCCTTACTAAGTCCTGTAATATACTTTAGAAAATGCGTATATACCTTATTTAGTATTTCCGTTCTTTGGAAACCCCAAATCTCACTACCATAGTGCATAACATAACTGGCCTGACCATAGCTCCATACATTTTTTCTAATGTGCTGACTGGAATATCAGGCACTCGACCCAGAATACCGAGTACACTGTTAAGTTGTCCCCTCCCTTTAAATAATGCTATATCAATATGTTTTTCCACTTTCCGTTCATTTTCAACGTCGTACCAAGATATTCAAAATGTTTCACGTTTTGAAGTACTTGATCTCTGTATTTTCATTCCTCTGCTCTACCATAAACCGTCCCATTTTTAAAGGTCATTGTTTTTTGTCATACTGACATTTACAGCCAATCCCCAATTCCTACAGTATATTTACAGTTGATCAAGACCTCTTTGCAATCCCTTGATTGCCCTGGAACAGATAATTAAATCATCTGCATACAACAGGACTGGGACTTTAACATTTATTATCTCCGGAGCCTCAATGTCTACTTCTAGCATTACGTCTACAATATCATCAACGAATAGATTAAATAGCATTGGTGATAAAATGCAACCTTGTCTCACTCCCCGATTGGTTTCACTGCTCTCTGTGATGTGCCCTTGGTCTACTTTAATACAAAATTTAACACATTTATAAATTTACATTAAAGCCTGTATCATTTTATGAGATAATCCTTTCCGATTTAATTTTCCCAAAGAGCGCTTCGGTCCACAGTATCAAATGCCATCTTAAAATCAATGAATGCACAAAATAATTTACCCCCTTCATTTTCAGATTGTCATCAATTAATGTTCTCAGAACAAATACGTTGTCCACCGCGGAGTACCCTTCTCTAAAATCTGCCTGATATTTTGAGAGCCTATTGTTCTCTTTAGCTCATTGTCTCATTCGTTCGTAAAGTACTTTACAATATATTTTTCCGAACACTGAGAAGAGACAAATTCCCCTATAACTTTCTGGTACCTGTGTCCCATCTTTTCCTTTCTATAGCGGTTGGATTACACCTGTCGCCCAGGCTTCCGGATAACCTCCTCCATTAAAAAGTTTGTTGAACGCAGTTTTTTAAACTTCTAATAATTTATTGGATGATATATTTTTCAAGAATTCCCCTGGTAATCCATCAATTCCAGGTGCTTTACCATTCTTTAAAAATTTAATGGAAGAACCCACTTCATTTTTCGTAATATCCTGATCCAGTAAATGAATATATATTGGGTCGGGGCTCTCCGCTATATTTCCTTGATTAAACAGGTCAACAGTGATTTTGTTACATAAAATATTTTGGGTGATTCATACATATTTCCATCTGCTGATTCCAAAAATGAAGTCAGAAATTTTCCATCACCCACCATTTTTTTGTAATTTTGAAAATAATTATTTTCATATTTATTAGCATTTTTGGTATATAACATGATGATTAGAAGGATTATTTTACATTTATAATTAATTTCATTGAGCCAACAATGGACTTACAATGTTTTGCGATTGTTGCCTTGAATTCATAACTTACAACAATGACATTCTCCTACAAAACTGTGATTGTATGTTTTAAGTTCGCATTTGATCCCTCAGGGGTCCTCATCCCATTGTGCCAACAATGGACTTACAATGTTTTGCGATTGTTGCCTTGAATTCATAACTTACAACAATGACATTCTCCTACAAAACTGTGATTGTATGTTTTAAGTTCGTATTTGATCCCTCAGGGGTCCTCATCTAGGGGATATGTGGATGGCGACCACAAGGTGCCCAAGCTGAGCAAAACATTTCTTCCACTTGTGTTTTGCACTCTTTTAACTTTACTATCTAACCTCTCTTGGTTACCTCTTGTTTTTTTCGACTCCGACGCTATTAGGGCATCCGAGGGCCAGGGAGTCTTTCCTTTCTTCCATTTCTTCTTTCCTTTATTTTCTTTTCTTCTCCAGGAAAGCCTGACCAGAGGCTATAAGATGGCAGCCCCATCACTGGTCTTGCCTTCCTTTGACCAACAATCAATCGAAGGGACTATTATTATGCTTTCAAGTCTTATACGAGAATTTCCCGGAAGGATCAAAACGCTGGAGGGAAAATTTTCTATAGGATCGTAACAGGCCTTGGCCTAATACTTGGAAGGAAGAAGAAGAAGAAGAAGAAGTTCGCATTTGAATAGAAGCTTTCTTAAAAGAAAGAAGCTAATTCTGTGCTCACTTCCGTAGTCAAGTGAATTGTGATAGAAGTGTATTGTAAAGACTAAGTAGTGTATTGTAAAGAGAAGAGTAAAATTGTATTTGTATAAGAAATATGTCTCGAAAGTGTGTTAACGATAGAAACAACTTCTGTTTCGTGTGTGGTGAGCTCACTTTCAAAGCGCAGAAGCGAACATTTACTCCTCTAATAATAAGAGCTTATCACTGTTATTTTAACAACAAAATAGACCAGAACAAGATATGGGCCCCGGAAATCTGTTGTACCAAATGTGTAACACTATTAACTGGCTGGTTGAAAGGATCCCGTCATATGCCTTTCGCAGTCCCAATGATATGGCGCGAACCTAAGGATCATTTGACAGACTGCTACTTCTGCTTGACAAATATATCTGGAATAACTTCCAAGTCAAGACACACCGTTAAATATCCAATGTTAGATTCAGCAATTCGACCGGTACTTCATGGGCCAGGTTTACCCATACCAATTCCACCAGATCACATAACAATGATTGAAGAACTTTCTGATGTTCAGGATTTACAGAATGATTCAGATTTTGCGGAAGATGATGCTATAAATGAAACTCACTTTCTAACACAGGAGGATTAAATGATTTGGTTCGGGATCTTGGTTTAAGCAAGGCAGAATTACTTGCTTCAAGATTGAAAGGATGGAAGCTACTGCAGGATGACACCAAAGTAACTTTTTTCCGCAATCGCCAAAAGGAATTTGAGGATTTCTTTTCTAAAGAGAAGGACCTTGTTTTCTGCAATGATGTTGAGAATTTGTTCCAGTCACTGGGTGTTAAACATAAATCTGAGAATTGGCGTTTATTCATATACTCCTCGAAAACAAGTTTGAAAGGAGTGTTACTACATAATGGAAACATATATTCATCCATTCCTTTAGCCCATGCAGTTGGTATGAAGGAAAATTACGAGAATATGAAGCTCTTACTATCCGCTATAAAGTATGACAATATTTCTTGGCAGATATGTGGGTATTTGAAAGTTATAGCCATCTTACTTGGGTTACAGCTTGGCTATACTAAATTTTGCTGCTTCTTGTGCAAGTGGAATAGCAGAGATAGAAGTAATCATTATATTAAAAGACTGGCCAAAGAGAGAGTCACTTAATTTAGGACAAGAAAAATGTTCTTCGCCAACCACTTGTACGTTCTGAAAAAATCTTATTGCCTCCACTACATATTAAACTAGGCTTGATTAAAAATTTTGTGAAAGCAATGGATCGTGATGGCAGTGCATTTCTCTTCCTCAAAAATAAATTTCCAAGGATCAGTGAAGCTAAATTGAAAGAAGGGATATTTGTTGACCCTCAAATAAAGGAACTGATGAAAGATACGCAGTTTCAGAACAAGTTAAATATGCAAGAAGCAGCTGCATGGCAATCTTTCAAAAATGTTGTCTCAAATTTTCTGGGGAACTTCAGGTCTGATAACTACAGAGAACTTGTCAATGAGATTATTGAGAACTGCAAGATAATGGGATGTTAATATGTCTTTGAGAATTCACTTTCTGCACTCCCATCTTGATTTCTTCCCTGAAAATCTAGGGGTTGTGAGCGACGAACACGGGGAGCGCTTCCACCAGGAAATGGAAAGGCGCTATCAGGGTAAATGGTGTCCAAATATGTTAGCAGACTACTGCTGGACACTGAAGAGGGATATTTTTTAAGCGAAGTACAGCCGAAAATCCAATTCACATACATTTTGGGTGAGCAAATATAATTTCAGCTAAGATATTATAAATTGTAATGTATAGACACGAAAAATGTTTTTCATGTGATTACTCGAAAACCCTGGGTGATGGAAAAGTTCCGTAAAAGGATTTGAAATCAGCACAAAAAAGTAAGTTAGAAACACACATTTTCTCTCTTGTAACATAAAAAAGTTCAAATTTTGTTGGCCAGTGTTATATCTTAACCCCTCATTTCCCAGCACCCTATCAAAGTAGTTATTCTTGTCCGATTTATGGACTTTACTTTGAGTTCCCTTGGGTCGGGGCTCCCCACTATATTTCCTTGATTATATCTTAACCCCTCATTTCCCAGCACCCTATCGAAGTAGTTTTCGCATTCCCCGCGCGTTATTCTTGTCCGATTTATGGACTTTAATTTGAGTTCCCTTATCGGTTTCCATATGCCCGCAATATTCCCACTTTCAGTCGCGATTTTCATTTCTTCCGATTTCTTATTTTGCCATTCTAGTTTTGTTTCTCCCAATAATTCTTTATATTCCTTTCTCTCTTGCGCATATGTTTTTCTGTTTTCATCTGTGC
This sequence comes from Diploptera punctata, assembly GCA_030220185.1. Lineage (NCBI taxonomy): Eukaryota > Metazoa > Arthropoda > Insecta > Blattodea > Blaberidae > Diploptera > Diploptera punctata. Next base: position 2,871,796 of record JASPKZ010000034.1, on the reverse strand, counting down.
TTTCTTTTCTAAACTTTATTAGACTACTTTCGACAAACTTCTTATTTCTACAAGCATTATTGTAGCATCCTTTGTCCTACTGATTCATTATGCATTTAACCCTGAATTCTACCCCTGCTGTTTGAAAAGATTCTGTCAAAGTTTCAATAATTTCATCCCACTAAAATAATTTAATTATAAATCTTAAAGTTTCCAAACTCCTGATAAATTCTTCTCTCCGATCCTCTGTCCACCTGAAACGTGTAATTGGCCGTAATGTTGTTGTCACCTCATCATTAACTGTCTCACTAATACCTTTTATTTAAAATAAGTTTGTTTGGGAAATGGTGAGATTCGATTCTGGAAACTATACAGAAATTACTTAGGACTGGAATCATGTCTTGTGTGCATATTGAATAATCAATTGCGCTCCCTCCATTTTTATTAATAAATGTTAGTTTTCCATTTTTATCGTCCCCATACTTCCCATTCAAAATTGCAAGTTCAAATACATCGCAAAAAGCTAACAATTAGTTTCCTTCTGAATTTATAATTTTATCTTTACTTCTCCTACCCTCACCTCGCGTTTCATTATCATCTGATTTTACAGTGATATTTTCCTCCCCAATCCTACAGTTAAAGTCCCTAGAATCATTATTCCCGCTTCCGGAAACCTATGTTTTATTTCTGCCAATGAGTCAGACAATTCAACAAAAAAAATTTGGATTGGCATACCTAGAATTTAATGGCTGGCAGTAAATAGACAACAGACACATTTAAGCTGCTCCTGCAGTGTAATGTATACAAACTGCCTCTTTTAAAGCAATATTTACCTCTTTAATATACGGATCTATTAGCTTTATATAAAATGGCAACACCACCTGGATATCTACCTCTCTTCCCCTTACTTTCACAACCTTTGAAATAACCTTTTATATTATGTAGATTTACACGTTCATTAGCTTTTAACCATGTCTCTGATAGAGCTAATATATCAGAAGTCTCAATAAACTCTACACATTTGTCCATTGAAAGTTTTTGTCTTAACCCTTCGATATTCCATGTACCGACTGTCAACAAATCCTATTTAATTCCCTTGCCATTAGTCTTACCTGTATTTTTTAACTTCCCTGTCACTCAATACTTCCTTTTCTGCTGATAAATTCATCAGTCTTAGTGATTTTCTTGTTTGCGTTCTTGAATCCGCCGGTGGTTCACCTGTTTGGGGTGGGATATTCCTTTTGCACTCTGCTATTTTGTCCTGACTGTCTGCTGTACCACACGGAATTAGTATCATATTACTTCCTCTCTCTTTCTCTCGTGTAGAATTTTCTTCCTCATTCACTGCTGTAAGGAGACCACCCGCCGTTATAGCATCCTCTGCAGGTTTTGGGGACCCGCTGTCACTGACCTCTTCAAATCCATTTTCAGGGTTGTCCATATTTTGTAGTTTCTCCCTGCTCCAAATTCGTCCATTTATAATCAATTTATTAAATTGCAGGATTGCATGGCAGCCCTGCCTCCTCACCTCCAGCATGTGTCACTTAAGAAAGTCCCTTTCGCGACGCACCTTCTCACTAAAGTCTTAGGCAATATTAATACCTGTCCCTTTAAGATATTTACGGTCTCTAAGGATCCAACACTTGATTTTGTAGTGTGATAATTAGCATATAATCGGTCTCTTTCCACTATTCCAACCACTGACACTGTGCGCTCTTTCGATGTCACTGTCAACCAAATCAATCCCGATTTGCGCCACTACTCTTTTAACTATAAGTTCAGTTTCCTCCCAGCTCTCCCTGTCTTCTACATGTACTCCATATATCACAATATTATTACGGCGACTCTGATTTTCGAGATACTCTAATTTAGATTCCAGCCATTTCAGTCTGTCCTCCATCCGATTCATGTTCGTCTCAATATCTCGTATTTTTTCTCCCACGTTGCACTTTTCAAACCCCTCTTTCACTTCAGTTGACAATATTTCAATCAGCTTTCTCACTTCTTCCATAATGCTTTATCTCCTGTACACTTCGACCACTCTAACAAAAACACGTCCGCTCTCCTCAACGGTCTCGACTAAAAAGATTTTACATATATGGTCATGACTTCTGTCAAGTCCCCTGCATTTGTATAAATAAATAAATAAATAAACAAATATATATATATATATATATATATATATATATATATATATATTCGTGTCCTCTAATTCAGAGTCGGGTCGAGGGATGAGATCACATGAGATGAACCTCATATATAGAGGTATTTGAGTGACAAGGTTGCCGGCCGACCACGCCTGACGCACCATCCCTGGGGAAGATGAACGAAATGAAACGAAATAGATGAGATGAGTATGGATAAATGGCGGAATGAAATTGTGGCAGGGGAAAACGGGAGAAACCCCGGAAAAACCTACCAAAGCGCCACTTCGTCCCCCACGAAACCCACATGGAGTGTCCTGGATTCGATCTCGGGACTCCAGTGGTGGGAGGCGAGCATATAACCGCTTTCACTTGTATATGTATAAGTAAGTATTAAGTAAGTATATATATACTAGCTAATACCGGGCCTACACGTAATTACTGAAATATTAGAGGTTAATCAAATTATATGGTATACTAACTCACTGGCACTATCGAACCCGCAGGTTCATGTCCGCGCGGACATAAGCTCTGCATACACCCCTATCCTGAGGTAATGCTTTCCAATCATCCTCTGTATAATCTACTTCCCTCAAATCATAGTTAATGTTATTCTCCCACCTCATTCTTGGTAAATTATTATACACTGCGACGTACTGAACATGACAGTTACTAGACTTAAATTTTAATTTCGAATTTCAGGTAAACTCTCGCTTCTAACGGTCGGATTTCTCTGATATTTGGACGATACCTATCTCGGTTTATTTTCTTACGATATATCTAGTTTAATTGTGAATTTGCTACCGATAGAGCAATTTTCAAATTTTCGTTTCAGGTGAACTCCTACACCTAGGGATTATTGAACATAATAGCATAAAAGCTCTCTCCAAGAAAAATACATATATATACAGTATGTGCCAACTTTCGTAGTGACCGGCTACACATTGTCGAAATCTATTAATCTCAAACATATCAACATCCATTTATATATATATATATATATATATATATATATTTATTTATTTATTTATATTTACATTTATATTTATATAACCAACTCACTGGCACTATCGAACCCGTAGATTCATGGCTGCGCGGACAAAATCTCTCCATACATCCCTATCCTGAGCTAATGTTTTCCAATCATCCACTGTATAATCTGCTTCCCTCAGATCATCACCACCACCTGAGGTCCTACAGCCCTTTTAGTTTAGCCTTGACCTCCTTAAAAATTGCCGCCCAGTCCTCTCTTTCCAAATCTCTCTGTCTCCATCTTTTAATTCCTGTCTTCACAAGATCATCCTGGACGTCATCTAACCACCGTAATTTGGGTCATCCAACTCTTATTTTATCACTTGGTTTAGCATGTAATAATATTTAGGAACTCTATTATTGTCCATCCTGATTATGTGGCCCAGCCACTCCAAACGTCTAATTTTTATATCAATGACAATATTTGCGTCCTTGTATTTTAGGTTTCTCAACGGTACATTTTTTTTTTACTAGAGTAAGATTGTCAGCCTCATGTATAAACCCCCAACCTGGAGGGACTAGGTGATTTTCTATCTGGGTTTTCTTCCCATAGCACCTCAATCCATTATTAATGTTATTCTCCCATCTCGTTCTTGCTCTAACAATTTGACGTTTTACCTTGGTTTTCGTACATGAAGCTTCCATGCTCCTCTTTCATTTCCCCTTCGTGTCACATGCCCTGGCCATCACTGTCTATGAGACTTAACTATTTTTATTATATCTGGAATCCTTTAAAGATCATGCAGCCCATTGCTTTATATAGGCCTATATATATATATATATATATATACATCCATCCATCCATCCATCCATAGTACTTCTGCCCGAAGGCACGTCCATCACTGCCATCATAGCATTTTCATGCTATTCTTGCAGCTTTACTAGGGAATTGTAGGTGTGGTAGCTTCCCGTTGCTTTCCACACCGGTGAAGGATGATGACGATGGCCGATGGCCATATGATTTCGGGAGCCGTTTGGGCCTTAAAGTTTTCCTGACATTTGTTTTACAGGTGAGGAAACCTCCCGATAAAAACCTCACCCAGAAAAACTACCCGACCGGGGATCAAACCCGGGCCCGCTACCTGACAAGGCAGCACGCTACCTCGAGACCACAGCGATGGACTATATATATATATATCCCGCGCCGTAGTCGAGTGGTTAAGTAGAAAGCCTTGGCACAGAGCTACGGGACTTGAGCTGGTTCGAATCCCATGGGGATGACATTTTCTCATGAAATTTCGGCCAGTATGAGACCAGTGCCTATCCAGTATCGTGAGGCATTTTAAATAGCGACTCCAGGTTGAGAAGACCAGATATAACGGCTTGGGGACCTGGTATGCTGACAACATGTAAGACTTACATTGGCTCGATGATCGCCTAGATATGTGATTAACATATGTAGATGTGAGGCCAGCAGTCGGCTGGTAGACCAGGGGCCTTGTAGGCCTGTCGCGCTTGGAGTTAAGTTATATTTATTTATTTATTTATTTATTTACTTATTTATTGTTCAGTCAAAAAAAAACCTATGTTATGTATTTCTTAAATATTAATAAATTACACCTCTATTTGGATAGCAATAAATTAGGACTATCATCGAATACATTATAGTAATCACAGAACAAGACAAGGGACACACGTGCAGACCTAGGGTCGCATGTTTGGACGCATTAGACAGTAAAATACCTTCTCTGCTGAGCAAGTTGTATGCTAATACGATTTTGCTTACTCAGAAATCTGTTCATGCGATAATAATTGGTTAAATTTGTAAGCTACCTGCGGAGGTACCTTACATGAGCAACTCAAATTAAAATCCCGAAGGGAACCGATGGTAATCGATGTACTTTGCTGCTTTATCCAACATTTATCCAAGATGTCGGACCTTGAAGACTTCGATCATGTTTTCGGTATACACGGAGAAGAGGAATTTGATAGAGTCTACCAAAGAATTCAACTGGAAGAACAGGAGAATCGGCGTAATATTGCGTGTCGCAGACGTGTTTGTATACGGTATTATTTGCGGATGCAAGCATAAATGCATTCCTCTATAGCAGACGAAAATAACGGAAGTGGTTTTATCGCTGAGAATTCTGGGTAATTCGTTGCCAATATTACGAAAACGTCGACGCTCGTGCATGACCGATAAGTCGGCCGTTAATTCGTTCTCAGCAATTGCTCACGGTGAATCAGCTCACTAGTGATTGGAAGTAATTTGAGTAGAGAGTAATGTTCTAACATACGACCCCTAGTGTGGAGATTTTAAATCGTCTATCTCGCCGAGAATGGATCCCATATCGCCTCAATGGAATGTAGGGACTCTACCGACCATATCATTGCAATGGAACAGAAAATTCCAAAAGGTCAACGTACCAACCGGAATTGTAACACTTTAAACAGTGGAATGAACATTTAGATAAAATATCCTAAAATAAACATTTGACTGTGTTACAATGGATAAAAATATCTTGTTTATACATGTTTAATGTAGACTACTTTTACATTAGGCAATCGGGTGAAGGACACGTGCGTTACGGTTGAATAAAGAAAAGCGAGATAAATCATTTACTCAACTTCCTCAATGCTATTGTTACAGTCTTTCTTGCTGTAAGTAGACATGTCTACCTCAAATAGCTTATAGATAGGCCTAACTAACTCACTGGCTTGATCGAACCCGTAGGTACATGGTCGCACGGACATTAGTTCTCCATACATCCCTATCCTGAGCTAATGTCTTCCAATCATCCCCTGTGTAATATACTTCACTCAAATCTTGGATAATGTTATTGTCCCACCTCATCCTTGGTCTACCAACTGGGCGTTTTCCCTCTGGTTTTCCTATAAGAAGCTTTCATTAACCACTTTCATCCCCCTTAGTGCTACATGGCCTACCCGTCGCAGTCTACGAGGCTTAACAGTTATTATTATATCTGGCTTCCTATAAAGGTCATGTAGTTTACTGTTATATAGTTTTCTCCATTCACCTGTCTGTTCATCTCTTTTTGGCTCAAACATTTACCTAAGAACTTTATTCTCAAACACTCGTAATCCTCTTTCCTCCATTAAAATTAGAGTTCATGTTTCTCATCCATACAATATAACTGTTTTATATATTTTCAGTTTAACGTTTTTTTAAAGGAGTTAGGATGACAAGAGTCCCTGTAATACATAATATCACGCATTTCTTGAATTGAGTGTTCAATTTCTTTGTGCATCTCATTCCTATTTGTAATTATTGTCCCGCGCCGTAGCCGAATGGTTAAGGCAAGAAGCCTTAGCGCAGAGCTACGGGACTTGCGCTGGTTCGAGTCTCATGGGGAAGAAATTTTCTCATGGAATTTCGGTCAGTATGGGACCGGTGCCCACCCAGCATCGTGAGGCATTTGGGAAGCTACAATATGTAGCTACTTCAGGTTGAGAAGACCCGACATACTAACCACATGTCACCCCTACACTGGCTCGATGATCTTCTACCTCTATGATTAACACACGCGGATGTGAGGCCAGCAGCCGGATGGTAGGCCAAGGACCTTCTAGGTCTGCCGTGCTTGGAGTTGGAGTTCCTAGATACTTGAAATCAGATACTTCTATACATAGGTCTACATTAATTGGTTTGTAACATTCGTCTGGCTAACGGTTGTGTTGCTCGTTGAATGAATTCTGTAGATAGACTAGACCCTACTGCATTGTTTGGTAAACTATATATGTGTGTATATATCAGTAGTAACATGAACTGCGGTCAAGTAATGCTTTCAACAAGAAGAGAAGCATTTTCTGCGGACCTTTGGCAAAATAATTACTGAAGAGGCTAGTGAAGTGCTTTGTGTGGAGTGTAGCATTGTATGGTACAGAGACTTGGACATGACGACGGAATGTGGAAAAGCGACTGGAAGCTTTTGAGATGTGGATATGGAGAAGAATGGAACGTATAAAATGGACAGACAAAGTTAGAAATAAAGATGTGCTAGACAGAGTGGGTGAAAGAAGAACAATGCTGGAACTCATAAGGAAGAGGAAAAGAAATTGGATTGCTACTGGCTAAGAAGAAACTGCCTGCTGAAGGATGCCCTAGAAGGAATGGTCAACGGGAAGAAAGAGGCAGAAAAAGACATCTGATGATAGACAACATTAAAATAAAGGTTTGTATGCAGATACAAAAAGGAAAGCTGAGTTAAGGAAAGAGTGGAGAATGCTGAGTTTACAGTGAAATACCTGCTCTTGAGCAGAACCCTTGAATATATATATATATATATATATATATATATATATGGAACGTATAAATTGGACGTGTGTGTGTGTGTGTGTGTATGTATGTATATATATATATATTATATAAATAATAGATTTATTTAGCCTGGTTATTCTATATATATATATATATATATATATATATATATATATATATACATGCATGCATACAGGCATACATGCATACAAGGTGCAACTAAATCCCCATTACAGACTTTAAGGAGATATAGCCTGTTCGGAATCATATTTCTTCTCAGAGCAACCCAAATTGTTCTTGAAGGTCCTGGATTCAAACCCCAGTGCGACCAACCTGTTTTTTCTGGTTTTCTTCGGTCGTTTTAATTTAATTGCTAGGACCCATCTCATCATAATCACTCTCTCATAGTAACATAAAAAATTAGAACACAATAAAAACACATGCTTACAGCATACACCTAAAGATCTAAGCCACGATATTACCCTATTTTTTTAAAGTTTCTATAAATAAGACTGAAAAAATACAAACGTAAGTTACATTAAAATTAAACAATTGCAATATGATCTTAAATAAATGTCAAAGCACTATTCAACAAGATATTTTTACACAATAATTAAACTGGATCTAAGTGTTACTTTCATGCTGATTTCAAATAATCATTCAGGTTTTTCCCTCATTTTTCGATACATTTTTATTGTTTTGAGTAAGTAGTTTTTAAATAATTCTAAATCATGAATAGATAGTTCAGAGCACAAGTAGACAGAGTCCAGCATGGCACGTTTTGAGAAACAATATCCATAATTCATTCTAGGAAGCATTTCCAACCTCTGTTTGCAATACAGCAATCTGCTCTAACCATCAAATTAGAAGCATAGATGCAAAATTCTGGGCATGCGAGGTTAGGAGAGGACTTCAAAGAATTGGTATGGGAAACGGGAAGTGAGAATCGCAAGAACGCATGGAGAAAAATCAGGAGCAGATACATGGATATAAACCAAGAAGATAATCTCGCAGAATGTACGTTCACTATGCTTATAAACGTTTGGAGAAAAGAATCATATATATATATATATATATTATACTAGTGTCCAAAATTAAAGCAACAAACTGAAATTTCATCTTTGTGGGTTTATTTTGCCATAAAATAGTGCAAACAAGTGATACGAAAATATAAACAACCAGAAGAATAAAGAAATTAAACAACTGCAATATTCATGCATACCAGTAAAACAAAATGTCCCTTTTTTTCAAAATTAGTGAATATCAAACACATTCAGAAAACAGGTTAGTGTGTTCAGTATTGGGTGTGTCCACCTCTGCAGCAATACAGACTTCCCAACGGCGTGGCATGCTGCGAATAATGTCACCAATCTCATGTTGAGGCAATAAAGCCCATTCTTCCTGCAGAGCAACTCGCAAAGCCTGGTGAGTGGTTGGTGGGTGTTTACGTGAAGCAACTCGTCTCCCTAATGCATCCCAGACATGCTCTATAGGATTAAAGTCGGGAGAGCGAGCAGGCCAATCCATGCGTGCAATATTTTCAGTTTTCAGGAACTCATCAACCACCTGTGCTCTATGAGGACGAGCATTATCACCCATCAGTAAGAAGTCTGGGCCCACAGCACCGCGAAACAACCGCACATGAGGTCACGATACCTGACAGCAGTTAAACCTTATCGATGTACCCATACAATTTCATGAAGAGGTGTTGGACTAGTCAACAGAATTCCTGCCCACACCATTTTCAAGACTAAATCTGGACTCGTCTGTGAAGAGAACATTGGCCCACTGTTCGATCGTCCAGTTGGCATGTTGATGACTCCACTCTAGACTGTCTCTTCTCTGAATTACGTCAGGGGTACACATACAGCAGGTCTATGACAATAAAGGCCTCTCTGCCGAAGCCGTCTGTACACTGTTTGCCTCGAGACAACTGTTCCAGTGGATGCTGCGAGGTCCAGATGCCAGTTGTGCAGTACTACGGCGGTACTGTCTTGCCCTTAGAGCCAAATAACGGTCCTCTCTTTCCGATGTCACCTTTGGTCGTCCTTTCCCTGGTCTTCGAGATACATTTTCGAACTCTAAAAACTGTTTCCACATCCGAGAAACAACAGAACGATTCACATTAAGCCATCTGGCCACATCAGCTTGACTCTGTCTTGCTTCCATTCTTCCTATGGCCCTCCAACGAAGAGAATCTTCTAGGCGGATTCTCTGTGCTATACTCTACCTGCAGTAAATGTTTACACAGCAAACATTGGTGTTGGACTAAGCAATAAACACTATACTGCGCCGAAATCAGCACAGTTCTCGGAGAGATTACCCTCGTTTCCTGCTACATGCAGTATTCTTCCCACTGAGCGCTTCATTAGCGAATTAGAGACAGTATGCCAGAGTCATGCAGAACTAAAATTGATTATAGGAACAGACGCAAACGCAAAATCACCTTTGTGGGAATCCGCCATAATAGACCCGGCGGGATTACAAGTCGAAGATTTTATAACTAAAAATACACTAGAAGTCCTCAACGACGGAGCCCAAGGCCCCACATACATACAAGAGGCAAATAGTTCCTACATCGACGTGACACTGACAACACCCAGAGCGGCAAGAATGCTGCATGAGTGGAGAAATATAAAGGACGTAACATCATCCAGCCACACAGTGTTAGAATTCATAATAAATGGAATCAACGTCCAACAACCAAACACACTATCTCCTCCTAAATACAATCTTCGGCGAGCTGACTGGCTGACATATGCAACTGAACTAGAACGACGCACCAGCACAATCACCAATAGAAAATCGGGCTGGAATCTTCCCGTACATTAGACAACTACAACACTCCATAATCAAAGCAGCGGATTGCAGCATACCAAGATGCACAAGCAATCACAAGAAAACATCTCCTTGGTGGACCAAGACGCTGACAGTCCTAAAAAGAATGGACTACGCTGCACGGCGAGATTTTCAGCGAGGTCGCGGCGAGGAAAGGGCCGAGCGTCAGGAAAGTTACAGGCGCATAAGAAGAATTTACACAAACGCCATCAAAGCCACAAGAAGAGAGAGTTGGCGGGACTACGTAACCGCGCAAGCAGCATCCAACCAATGGGGTCTTGCCTACAAACTCCAGGCAGAGAAACTTCTCCCACGTCAGGTCATGACAGCAGTACAACACCCAACTGGTCACGCCAAAACATGGGAAGAGTCAGCCCAACATCTAATGACATACCTCATCCGCAAAGACGAACTAGAAACGGATGAAGTGCTGCACCGCAACATCAGAGCAGAAGCGGGGCAAGTACCAAACACGCATCCTACAGGAGAAATAGACCTGATCGATGTGGAAATGGCCATGGAGAAAATGAAAAATGGCACGGCCCCTGGTATAGACAATATTAATGTGGAGCTAGTACAGAAAGGATGGAGACACATTAAAGAGGGACTCCTGAACCTCTACAACGTGTGCCTCAAGCATGGAGTCTTCCCCAACATTTGGAAACCAGCACAAATAAATATAATCATGAAAATGGGGGCAGGGACGCTACTGACCCAAAATCATACCAGCCCATCTGCTTGCTGCCAGTGCTGGGGAAACTTTATGAGAGGCTAATCCTCCTACAACTCCAACCAACTCTCCAACAAGCCGCATCGAACAGACAGTACGGTTTCAACCAGGAAAAGGTACCGAGGACGCCATCACAGAACCCTTCGACATCGTTGAACGAAGCCAAGAAAAACTGACGATCGGAATCTTCATTGACTTCGAAAGCGCCTTCGATACTCTGTGGTGGCCAAGCATTCTCCTAGCTCTAAAATGAAGGAACTGCCCTTCGAACTTGTACAAAGTAATCAGGGACTACCTCCAAGGAAGAACAGCTACCCTAGTGGAAAACCACAACATAATACATCGAAACGTAACGATTGGTTGCCCACAGGGTTCAGTCCTCGGACCTAGCCTATGTAACTTAGTACTGAATGAATTACTCCAGCTATTAGAAGAACATCCTCACGCCCAACCGATAGCCTACGCCGACGACCTGGTAATCCTCATTTCGGGCAACCCCAGGAGGCAAGTAGAGGAGAGAGCTCAAGAAGTCGTCCACATAACAACACAATGGACCAAGCAGCACAAACTCTCCTTATGCCCAAAGAAAACCACTGCCATGCTCCTAAAAGGCGCTCTACACCCAGCACGCCCACCAACAATAAGAATTGAACAAAGAGGACTGCGCTTCGTTCAACAAATTAAATACCTCAGAGTAAGGATCCAAACAAATATGAAAATTGACGCCCATATTGAAGACATCGCTGGAAAGGCCAAAAACCTCTTCCATTCGATGGCCCGTCTGGGTGGACAGAATTGGGGATACCAGGCTATTAATTACGTAATGCTATATAAAACGCTGTTCCAACAAATATGCGCGTATGCTGCACACGGATGGGCGAGACGACTAAAGGCATGCCACAAAAAGAAGCTCCTGGCGGACAAAGACATGTGCTAATACGTGTCACCAAAGCCTATAACACTGTATCGAGAGCATGCCTTCCAGTCATAGCTGGAGTATTCCCAATATACTTGTACATAGAGAGGAGGATTCAACGACATCGTCTCCGAAGAGGGCTTCCCGTCAACATCGAGGAAACGATCATTATTCCGGACCTATACGCCGAACCAGTTGAAAGGGACGCCGTCCGCAGAATCATCGACTCTCACCACCGCGACAAGTGGCAACTGGAACGGGAACAGGAGCCCCATGGACGCCAGACATTCCAGTTCTTCCCGAAAGTCCAGAAAAGAATGCACACTACATGGATAACTCCCAGCCACTACACCACACAGATCCTTTCAGGTCATGGACTCTTCCGCTCCGAACTGCAAACCTCTCTGTGATTGTTTCAACCCCGGAGAGGACGACGTAGTCCACGTGCTCTATCAATGTACCAAGTACAATGTCTTCAGGCAGGAGCTGGAGGAAGCAGCCATGATCGGTGAAACACAATGGCCGCCCGCCTTAGAATTCTGGACCGGGAAGGAAGCCTTCAAATCCCTCAACAAGTGCACAAGAAGAGTCTTGGGATTAAGAAGAGACGAATACCAGCGGAGAAAAGAGAGGCGTTAAAAACGTCACCAGTCTACTACTACTACTACTACTACTACTACTACTACTACTACTACTACTACTACTACTACACACACACACACACATACACACACAAACACATATACACAAACAAACAACACACTTTATTTTAATTTTATGTAACAACAACACACTACAAATACCCGAATTGTATATTTATTATGTATTTCAGTAAAGATAAGATATAGATAGGGACATAGAGCAGACCCGGGGATAAGGGCATTATGCCCGAGGTAACCCGGGAGGTGGTGGTGGGGCTCTAAATAAAAAAAATAGTGCCCTGTTTGATAGATGTACTGCCGTCATCGTTTTCATGGTTGCAAGATGGCCGGAATGCCATCGACAGTTCAGAACAGGACTGTACTGACATATGTTTACGTTTTATATGAATATACAGTTAATTAGACATAGGAAGGAGAAATATCAGTTTGTTGCTTTAATTTTGGACACTAGTGTATATGTAGTGTGTATGTGTGTATATATATATATGTTATAATTAAATTTTAACATTGAGCAATGTAAGCTTAATATGTATCCCTATTAGGTTCGTCTTCCGGGCATATAGGCCGTGGTCCAGTCGTTCTTCTACTCGACGTTTCGTCTACTGCTGCGGTAGACATCTTCAGGGGATACTGCGTGCTCTCTGTGAACTCCTCAACAGTCGGCTGCAGACTGGCTGGTCGTTGGAAACTCCCTCCCTATTTATAGGCACGCCCCTGGTGGAGGGCGGTTTTCTGCGCGGTCCGTGTTGCGTGCTGTTTTGTCCAGGCTGTCGCTAGCAGAAGTCATAGGCTTCGTTGTCGTATTGTGCAATGCCGGGATCCAGATTTTGTTTATCTTCATGGTTTCTTCTTTTTTGTTAAAGGAATTTTTGTGTTATATATTTCAATGGCTTCTCTGTACAGTCTGGTGTAATAATGTGATGTTTGGGACAATACCTGTGTTTCTTCGAATCTTATTATATGTTCTTGGTTGTTCATCCAGTGTTCCGCTACGGCTGATTTTTCCTTTTGTTTTAGTCTGCAATGCCTCTTGTGTTCTTGCAATCTTGTGGTAACCATTCTTTTTGTTGTGCCGATATAAACTTCTCCACAACTGCAAGGGATGCGATATATACCGGCAGTACTTAACGGATCTCTTGTATCTTTGGCTGGGCGCAGTATATTGCTGATTTTTTGTGTTGGCTTGTAGGTTGTAGATATTTATATTTATTTAATATTCGACCAATTCTCTCCGTTATTGTCTTGATATATGGTAGGTACACCTTACCCTTAGCCTCCTCCTTGTTCCCGTTTTCGGATTTGTATTTATTGGGATTTATGGCTCGGCGAAAATCTGTTTTGCTGTATCCATTGGATTGAAACGCTGCTTGGAGATGATTAATTTCTTCTTGTAGATACTGTGGTTCCGAAATCCTTTTGGCTCGTTCCACCAGGGTTTTAATTATTCCGCGTTTTTGTCTGGGATGAGGTTGGACTGCTTATGTAGGTATCTGTCTGTGTGAGTCTTTTTCCTGTATACCTTGTGTCCAAGTGTCATGTCTTGGTTTCGAATTACTAAAACATCCAAAAACGGTAGACTGTTGTTCTCTTCTCTTTCCAGGGTGAATTGGATGCTGGGACAAATACCATTTAAATGTTGCCTGAAGTTATCAAGTTATTCTTCACCATGCTCCCAAATGACGAATGTGTCGTCCACATATCTCAGCCAAACTGAAGGTCTTAATGTAGCATTCTCCAAGGCCTGTTTTTCAAATTGTTCCATGTAAAAATTGGCTATTACGGGGCTTAATGGACTTCCCATGGCCACGCCATCTATTTGCTCGTAGAATATTCCTCCCCATTGGAAATACGTTTCTGTGAGGCATATGTTATACAGCGCTACTATATCTGGGGGAAAGAGTTCCAGATCCAGAGACATACAAGATTCTTAAAACTGATCCTACAGCAAGAGTTCTACGTAAATCCAATAAACTTATCAAGAGCTCCACACTTGATGAAGACACTAAACGAGGATTGTACAAATCAGAAGCACTGCCACCAAGATTGTATGGATTACCAAAGATACACAAGGAAGGAACACCACTCAGACCTATTGTTTCGGCCATTGGATCACCTACATATGAACTCGCCAAGTTTCTCGCCTCACTATTGAAACCGTATATTGGAAAAACTGACACGTTTGTAAAAAACTCCACGCACTTCATAGAAAAAATAGACACTCTGAAACTCAAGCCAAACGATAAAATAATAAGCTTCGATGTGGTTTCTTTATTTACTAAGATACCTATCCCAGACACTATGACATACTTGCAAGAACTCTTTCCCCCAGATATAGTAGCGCTGTATAACATATGCCTCACAGAAACGTATTTCCAATGGGGAGGAATATTCTACGAGCAAATAGATGGCGTGGCCATGGGAAGGAAGTCCATTAAGCCCCGTAATAGCCAATTTTTACATGGAACAATTTGAAAAACAGGCCTTGGAGAATGCTACATTAAGACCTTCAGTTTGGCTGAGATATGTGGACGACACATTCGTCATTTGGGAGCATGGTGAAGAATAACTTGATAACTTCAGGCAACATTTAAATGGTATTTGTCCCAGCATCCAATTCACCCTGGAAAGAGAAGAGAACAACAGTCTACCGTTTTTGGATGTTTTAGTAATTCGAAACCAAGACATGACACTTGGACACAAGGTATACAGGAAAAGACTCACACAGACAGATACCTACATAAGCAGTCCAACCATCATCCCAGACAAAAACGCGGAATAATTAAAACCCTGGTGGAACGAGCCAAAAGGATTTCGGAACCACAGTATCTACAAGAAGAAATTAATCATCTCCAAGCAGCGTTTCAATCCAATGGATACAGCAAAACAGATTTTCGCCGAGCCATAAATCCCAATAAATACAAATCCGAAAACGGGAACAAGGAGGAGGCTAAGGGTAAGGTGTACCTACCATATATCAAGACAATAACGGAGAGAATTGGTCGAATATTAAATAAATATAACATATTACAACCTACAAGCCAACACAAAAAATCAGCAATATACTGCGCCCAGCCAAAGATACAAGAGATCCGTTAAGTACTGCCGGTATATATCGCATCCCTTGCAGTTGTGGAGAAGTTTATATCGGCACAACAAAAAGAATGGTTACCACAAGATTGCAAGAACACAAGAGGCATTGCAGACTAAAACAAAAGGAAAAATCAGCCGTAGCGGAACACTGGATGAACAACCAAGAACATATAATAAGATTCGAAGAAACACAGGTATTGTCCCAAACATCACATTATTACACCAGACTGTACAGAGAAGCCATTGAAATATATAAACACAAAAATTCCTTTAACAAAAAAGAAGAAACCATGAAGATAAACAAATCTGGATCCCGGCATTGCACAATACGACAACGAAGCCTATGACTTCTGCTAGCGACAGCCTGGACAAAACAGCACGCAACACGGACCGCGCAGAAAACCGCCTCTCCACCAGGGGCGTGCCTATAAATAGGGAGGGAGTTTCCAACGACCAGCCAGTCTGCAGCCGACTGTTGAGGAGTTCACAGAGAGCACGCAGTATCTCCTGAAGATGTCTACCGCAGCAGTAGACGAAACGTCGAGTAGAAGAACGACTGGACCACGGCCTATATGCCCGGAAGACGAACCTAATAGGGATCAAGACGCCGGCCGTGAAAGCCTACAGTTATACTTAATATGGTATGATAAGAACACGCCATATTAAGCTTGCATTGCTCGATGTTAAACATTTAATTATAACTTCGATAAAGCGTCACTGCTATAAAGCAAAAAAAAAATTCTCTTTAATTTGCTTCCTTGATATAGTCAGCTACTAGATGGCAGTGAAGACCGAGTTCTCCTGACATCTAGTAATAATGGAGAATATAATACATATATAAGAAAAATAAGTGTTTGAATTGGATTCGCCTGGTGGTGTAATGGATATCATGCTGAGGTACAGACTCAGAGTTCCGGGTTCGAATCCCGTCCAGGCATTTATTTTCACGTATATATATATATATATATATTATAATTAAATGTTTAACATTGAGCAATGCAAGCTTATATGGTATGATAAGAAAAATGTTGCACGTATGGGGAATGAAAGACGTGCATGGAAGCTTCTTGTAGGAAAGCCAGAGGGAAAACGTCCAGTTCGTAGACCAAGAATGAGGTGGGAGAATAACATTAACTATGATTTGAGGGAAGTAGATTATACAGGGAATGATTGGAAAGCATTAGCTCAGGATAGGGATGTATGGAGAGCTTATGTCCGCGCGGCCATAAACCTACGGGTTCGATAGTGCCAGTGAGTAAGTAAGTATATGAAGTGAGTTTATTACACGCTTTATATTAACTTAACCTGTATATATCTATCTATGTAACTGAATCTTTTAACGCAATTTTCGCCCACTTAAAATCATTGGATCGACTTGAAACTTTGTATACTTGTAAAAGATCCGTGACAATACAATAATTTCATATTTTGTTTCTAAAATCCTGGCCAGAATCATCAGAAAATCAAAATAATGAAAACTGGTATAATAGGTTGCGGACTTGTCGACTTTTTAGTCAATCGTTGTAAGAGCTCAGATGGTAGAGCGGTGAACTCTAATGGTATATAATTTCAGTAATCCATAGGTCGCTGGTTCAAATCCGGCTGGGAGTTTTTTTAGAAGAGTATTACATTTAGCTCATACTACAATAGTAGTCTATCGAATTTTAAAGATATTTACATTTTTATCTTATTCTGTAAAATAATAAAACTAGAAAATAAAAAAAATAGTTTTAAAAAACTAAAAAAACACGCTTTATTAGAAAACGGAACTAAAAAATTGAAAAAATAATTTTAATTTCTAACACGCTTGGGATAAATCATTTTACCATCAAAAGCGTGGGGTGCTTTTTATGATTTTTTTTACATTTTCTTCGTAGGGACTTTACTTTTACCAATATCTGTTTATTATCAAATATATTAATTGGTAAACAGCACCCCACGCTTTTGATGGTAAAATTATTTATCCCAAGCGTGTTGGAAATTAATTTTTTTTTCAATTTTTTAGTTCGGTTTTCTAATAAAGCGTGTTTTTTTTTTTTAGTTTTTTAAAACTATTATTTTTTTAACTGTTTTTCAGTAGAGCAGTCCTTGATATATGAGGGGAGGGAATTCCATAGTCGGGTGGCTGAAACAAGGAAGGATGAGGAATAGTGAGTTGTTCGATGTAGAGCAACAGCTAGAGTTAAATTTTCTCTCGATCGTGTGTTCAAATTATGGTGGGAGGATAGCGAATGAAAGCGAGTAGAAAACATAAAGGGGTAATGATGTGGACAAAGTGTTGAATAAGAAGCAGAGGCAATGTATATTTCACCTGTCTTCCAATCGGAGCCAAGACAACATTTCAAATACTGGAGTTATGTGGTCTGATTTACGTAGGTTTCATATATAACGTGCACAAGCGTTGTGAACTCGTTGCAGTGTTTGTCCGAATGTGATACTCATGTCAGTTAAGAGTAAGTCACAATAATCGAAATGCAGCATAATCAAAGTTGAGACAAGTACTTTTCTCAATGAAGAAGGAAGGACGTTTTAGGGAATGGAAGATTGAATATATATTTTTTACAAGTTTCTCTTAAATGATCCTGCCAACTAAGATTTTGGTCGAAATACACATGTAGATATTTGACGGAGGGTTTAAATGGAATTTCAGTTTGATTTGTATTTATAAAAATGATCGATGATAATCAATTTTATTTAATAGACTTTGATGGCCGATGACAATTGCTTGAGACTTATCAGGATATATAATAAAGTCTGTTTGTTTTGTCCACGTTGCTATGGAGTCAAGGTCTTCATTAAGTTGTTTAATTGTGTCGCTAATCAGTTCAATCTGAGGTTGGGTCGCCTGTAAGGCGGAGTTACGCTGTTCCGATGATAGTGATGGGTGATGATAGTGGTGCGCCGGGGATTCCTTAATTCTAAACATAATCTTAGGCGAATATAAATGATGGCCATATGATGTTCGGGAACCGTTTGGGCCATAAAGTTTCCTGACTTTGCTTGCAGGTCTCTTCTTCTTCCTTTCCAGGATTAGGTCAATGCGACCTGTTCCGGTCTCAAGTCCATCGTTTCCTTGGTCGCCCCGAAGATCTTTTTCCATGTGGTTTGTAGGCGTTGATCTTTTTTGGGTAATCTTGTATTGTCCATTCTGTCTAAATGTTCTTTCCATTGGTATTTGTGTTCTTCTAGTTTATCGAGTATCGAAAATATCTCCAGTTCATTTCTTATTGATTCATTGTGTAATCTATCCATGCGTGTACATCCTTTTACGGAACTTAAAAATTTAATTTCAGTGGCTTGAATGTGTGAGATATCTTTTTTTTGTAAGTACCCAAGATTCAGATTCATATAAAAGAACAGGAACAGAGATAATTTTATAAAACCTGAGCTGGGTTTCTCTTCGAGTCTTTCGGAGGGTTCTTCTTATTGTGCCACACATCATTTGATATCGGTTTAATTTATTGTGTATATCCCAATCGTAGCTGTATGTTATATCTGAACCAAGATAGTTAAGTGTGCTATCTGTTCTATTATTTCATTATTGATTACTATTTTTACTCTGACTGACACTTTGCTCTGACTGACACTTTGCTCTGACTGACACTTTGCTCTGACTGACACTTTGCTCTGACTGACACTTTGCTCTGACTGACACTTTGCTCTGACTGACACTTTGCTCTGACTGACACTTTGCTCTGACTGACACTTTGCTCTGACTGACACTTTGCTCTGACTGACACTTTGCTCTGACTGACACTTTGCTCTGACTGACACTTTGCTCTGACTGACACTTTGCTCTGACTGACACTTTGCTCTGACTGACACTTTGCTCTGACTGACACTTTGCTCTGACTGACACTTTGCTCTGACTGACACTTTGCTCTGACTGACACTTTGCTCTGACTGACACTTTGCTCTGACTGACACTTTGCTCTGACTGACACTTTGCTCTGACTGACACTTTGCTCTGACTGACACTTTGCTCTGACTGACACTTTGCTCTGACTGACACTTTGCTCTGACTGACACTTTGCTCTGACTGACACTTTGCTCTGACTGACACTTTGCTCTGACTGACACTTTGCTCTGACTGACACTTTGCTCTGACTGACACTTTGCTCTGACTGACACTTTGCTCTGACTGACACTTTGCTCTGACTGACACTTTGCTCTGAAAATCCATAATTTTAGTTTTTGAAGTTGAGACTTTGAGATTATAATAGAGTCCTAATTGATTCAACATGTAAATGGTTTACGGGTGAGGGGAAAAAAACTTCGCCAAAGAAACTTGTCTGGACCGAGACGCGAACTCGGGCCCGCTGCGTGACAAGGCAGCACGCTACTTCAAGACTACCGGGGTGGAATTAACTAAGAATATTGCATATGATTCTGTCTCTTCATGGCCTAGCGCTAGTCGGCCAACGTACAGGAATCCTTTAGCCTTGATACTTGTTTTCCAGAATAGATGTACTGATGAAAATGATCATGTTCATCACTGACACCGCCCAGATGTTTTGAGAAGTAATCTAGTTAGAATTCCAAGAAGAAAACAATTCCAATGTTATATATTTCACAATATATAAGAATCACATGCATTTATATAAACATATTGTACAAAAAGAGACCGTTATAAAATTCAAACACCAAAGTTGACATTCAGTTTTCTTGTGGAAAATAAATCATGCAGACTATTTAAATTGATGAAACTAATAATAGTAGTAGGATACAGTAGTAGCTCCTAGTAGAAAGAGTTTCGATCACCCAAAAAATTCGGGCACTAACGCGTCCAAATTAAGTACAATTTTTATTATTTTAGTATCATAAATAATAATTTATTCTAATTATTTATTTATGCAATATTCCACCGCTATGCTCTCGGGATAATGTGGTTGTCTCGGACGCAGCGAGCTCGGGTTTGATCCCTGGTCGGAACAAGTTTCCTGCCTGATAATTTTTCGGTGCATTTCCCTACCTCTGAAACAAATTTCGGAAAATGTTAATGCTGAAATATCCTTGAGCACTATTTGGCCATTATAATCACCCACTCATCATATTCGCCTTCTCTATTATAAATGTATGTGTGTTTGTTTTAATTTTTCGTGATGTCTCGGACGTGGCCCTAGCATTGAATTGACCTTTTATCCAGGAAGACCCTCCACGTCTTTGTGTAGTCAAAACAAAGTGTATGTGGTCCATAGTTATAAATCTCTCCTCTCGTATCATTGTAAGGTCCAGGAGCCAGGGAAAAGAAAGAGAAGACCTGTTGGAATGTATTTAGTGTATAATTTATTTTATGGCCCTAATGACTGAGATAATTCATTCTTCGTGGTTTTTCTTATCCTAACTCTATTATTTTTCTCTTCAAGTTTTCACGATTGGATAAAATCTCCTTCTTCCAGGGTATATATGTATTTTTATACTCAGTGTTCGTTTCTTATATCTTCCTTTGGCCTCCTATCAATTATATTCTTCTTGATTTATTTACCATTCACATGTCCATACAATCTGAGTTGGATTTATTCGATTTCTTTTGGGCTTTCATTTGTTGTTTGATGCTTTCATTCTTAACACGGCCCCTTCTTTAAATCATAGTTGCTCTTCTCCAGAAGATTATTAAAGCAACGATATTAAAATATTTATATATTTAGTTAAAATGCGTTACGTTTAAAATCTAAGTGTCGGTCTTGGTGAACTATAATAGTAGTTGGTATTATTAAAATTATAATATAATAATATAAAATTATAGAATTGTTACTTTATATAGGTCCTCTCCTCGGCTTTGTAAAATATGAATTCTCTGTAGGCCTACGTCTTTCGGGACTAGTCCCATCATCAACAGAAGGAGCAGAAGATAGGTATGTATCTACCGACCCTGAATGCAATGCTCATTATTGGAATACTCAGTACTGCATTCAGGGTCAGTATTCCAATAATGATTATTGCATTACGGGTCGGTAGATACAGATCTATCCCCTCTACTTCTATTTATGGGACTAGTCCCGAAAGGCCTACAGAGAATTAATATTTTAGAGTTGAGGAGACGGTCCTATAAGGTAACAATTTTGTAATTTTATATTATAATTTTAATTTTGAGACCAATACGTAAACAGAGTTTTTGCATGAATTTTATTAATGTCGCCTCAAGTACTAAGATTCACGATTTTAAACACGGAAGAATAGATGGATTTTTCAGGGGCAAAAATCCTAGGAATATGTTCTTTCGGAAGGTAACGAAAGCCGTGGATCCCGTGTCGTAGAAAAATAACCTCAAGTCTGAATTAAGAGGACTATGAGCAAACTTTTCGGTCCTATTCCGACCAAATATGAATTGCGACGTTAATGACCTGAGATGGTCGATTAAATAAATAATAATAACAACAAAATCTAGGGACAAGGCAACGACATTATTAACTCTCAGTGCATTAAACTGAATGGTCTGCTTTTTGTATCTCTTGAATGTAATTGTGTAGAACGTGTTTATATCTCAAAAGATAGTATTATGTATTATATTTTATTTCTTGTTTAATGCTACATTTAATGTATAAAAAGAGGTATTACGTTATATATAATCTCAATTTTTGTACTTTTATAATTTAATATAAATTTTTATTTTAGTCCATAACTGTTATTAAAAAACCAATGACGTGGCAGACCTAGAAGGTCCTTACCCTACCAGCCGGTTCTGGCCTCTCACCAACGTAGTTAATCACAGAGATGGATGATCATTTAGCCAGTATTTGGGTGACATGTGTTCGCCATGTCAGGTCCTTCAGTCATTATAGCTGATTTTTTCAACCTGGACCGCTATATATTACAGCTACCCAAATTCCTCATGATGTTGGGTGGACAACGGTCCCATATTGGCCTAAATTCCATGAGAAAATTTCTTCACCCATGGGGAATCGAATCAGCGCAAGATCCATAGCTCCGCACAAAGGCATCATGCCTTAAACTGCTCGGCTCGGCGCGGGACTTTAATAATTATAATTTTTATTTTAAATATGTACCTGACTGGAGGGGAAGGCTTTATGGACTTGACACTGATAGCATAAATATATAAATAAATTATTATTATTATTATTATTATTATTATTATTATTATTATTATTATTATTATTATTATTATTATTATTATTATTATTATTATTAAATTGGTATGGGCAAGAAGGGATTCAAGAAGGAAGGTTATTACTCAGAAAAATATTGGAATAGTTTCCACGTGGAAGAAGAAAGAAAGGAAGACCTTGAAACTCATGTATGCAAGAAATAACTGGAATGAGAATGAAAATAAACGTTTAGGCACAGAAAGATGTGCAGATATTAAAAATCTGTATATAAATAAAATATTGTTGTTATTATCGTTATTATTGTTACTACGTATTATTATTATTATTATTATTATTATTATTATTATTATTATTATTGTTATAATATTATTATTGTTATTATTATTAATATTGTTATTATTATTGGTATTATTGTTATTGTTATTATTATTATTGTTGTTGTTGTTGTCGTTTTTTTGTTGTTGTTTTTGTTGTTGTTCCCTCCATGGTATCTTTACGTGGTGGAGTGGCTTGCGTGCGTAAATGATCCCGAGAGCTATGTCGGCGCTCATACGGAAAAATGCAAGATCGAGCTGGACAAAATTGTTTTTTGAACTTACTACGAAATGTGAAAAATGTAGTGAAACATATACTATATGAAACAAAGTTTTAAACTGTATGCTTGTTTTGATATGCTGTCAATGGTATCCTCGCTACAGCCAACGAAAGTTATCGCTCAGAACGCCATGTGCGCAGAGTCCTTCAAAAATAAATTTACTCCTGGTTATTTCTTCGCAGTATTTGTGTTTCTTCGTCGTGTGAGTGACTTTTTCGCATGGATTCTCTAGTAGAGTGTATGCTCTTTCATAATATACTAATTATGTTTAATTGTATTAATTGTTTATTAATTTATGAAGCATTTTATAAAGTACTGCAATTACATAAAATTACAATCAAAGAATAAGGTTTGACAAGGGTTGCAAAAAAGTATATCCTGGTCCATCTTTTCTTTCTATGCTAGGATGTTTTCTACACTCATTTAGATTATTATACAAAAAATTAGATATCACTATTAATCACTTTCTTAAATAGAGCCATTTCTTTACTGGTAGTCGTGTTTGCACTCATACCAGTAATTCGGAGGACAGTGCGAAAATCACAAATATGAATACTTTTTACTAATTAAAGACATCCAATTTTTAAATTATCCACTACCAAGTGTTCTCAACAGGTTTCCATTATATTTTAGTGTTAGTGAAATTTAGAGTAAATAAGTGCCGTTCTGTGATAGAAAAATGTTTGAAACGTAAGGTGAGTGCATTTACATCAATCCTAATTTCTAAGTAGAAGGCAAGGAGGCAAGTAAATGAAAAATTTACAACGAAAACTATCAGAGGTTACACATAGATATAAACCTACATATATTAATTGACAGCATTAAGAAAAATAGGAAATCCAAGAAAACGTTTAGTGAAAGTTCGGAGAGAACGAAGACAAGGCGGACTGTATCCCCCACCACAGTCATACATATCTCCAGATAAGATTACTTATGCTACTCAGAAGTGTCTAAGGAAGAGTGAAAAAAGGACATCTGCTGAAATATGAAGCTCTCCATAAATATATCACCACGAAGATTAAAAAAATTAAGAGGGCAATGGAGCCGTGCTCTATCCAGACTTTGAATCCCTATACTTCAGAAAAAGATATGACACTTATTGTTGATTTAGGCTTAGGAAAATATGATTATACTCATATTCAGGCTGCAGCAAAGGCATGGGATGCCAACATGTACCCACCATATAATATAATTTGACAAGTAAAACAACAGTGTTATCCTGGTAACAGAGAGCGGAGCTGAGGTTCCTCTAAAAGATCTTTTAGATCATAGAATGCAACTATTAGTGTTTGTACAAGATGAGGTATTAGAAAGTATTCCATGTGACATAAGTGACATAAATATTATTTATAAATTGGTAAAAGTTCTAGTTTCGTGAAAATATGTCCAATAGGAGAACAAATATAAATTTTATAAAATGTCACCCTCCTGTAAGAGGTGATATTTTAATCAAACAAAAGTAATGAGAGTTTCTATACATGCAGAAAATGCATTGGTTAACAAATGTTGAATGTTCGTAAAAATATGTGTAATAGGAGAGCAATTGTAAATTTTAGAAAATTTCACCCTCCTGTAAGGGGTTGTTTTTTTAAACAAAATTAATGAGAATCTTATACACAAGCAGAAAATGCAATGGTTAATAAAATTGTGAAGTTTCGTGAAAATATGTCTAATAGGAGAGAAATTGTATATTTTAGAAAATTTCACCCTCCTATAAGGGATGTTTTTCAAACAAAAGTAATGTGATTTTCTATACGTATATAAAATGCAATGGTTAACAACTGTGTGAAGTTTCGTGAAAATATGTCTAATAGGAGCGATGTTATTAATTTTGCCCCGCTAGATCTTGCATTTTTTCGTATGTGCGGCGGTAGCAATTGCTGCCGATAGGGTTACCCATGCCGGACTGGTCGAAGGTGATAAGCCAGACGAAAAACTATCTTGGTCGAAAGAGTGGCGATCTTTCGCCGTAAAAATACAACCGTCAAGAAATGCGGACATCGGTTCAACTGGGGTAAAATTTTCCGGAGGTTAAATAGTCCCCCATTCGGTTCTCCGGGCGGGGACTATTTCAGGGAACCCATGCCAAAAGCTCAAACTTAGGGACATGTTCCTAGGAACATGGAAAGTTAGGACTTTATACAATAGCGCGGCAATGGAGGTATTAACCCGTGAATTAGATTAAGAGGGGGAAGTTATGTAGTATCCTGCTGGAGTTCGGAATTCATAAAAAGTTAGACTTTAACGAATGCGTCTAAATGGCACAAAAAGTAGGGTGCGTGTAGGCAACCAGTTTTCAGATACTTTTGAAATCCACACTATCTCCTCTACTATTTAATTTTGTACTAGAGCATGCCATCAAATCTGTATAGGATGAAGAAAGCCTTACAACTCAATGGTATTAATAAGCTGTAGGTCATGCTGATGATATAGTACTATTGGCCGATAGCGAGGAGATACTAAATGACAACACGCACAAACTACTAAGTAACACTAAGAAATTAGGACTGGAAGTAAATATCAATAAAACGCAATATATGGTCACACATAGAAATATATAATGGAAATGGACAGCTAATGACAAATGAGGAAAATTTTGAGGAAGTGGCTGAATTCAAATACCTGGGAACAATAATCACAAACAGTAATGAGATGCACAAAGAAATTAAACATTGGCTCAATTCTGGAAATGCGTGCTATTATGCATTGCAGAGACTCTTGATGTCCCAACTCCTTTCAAAAAAGGTTAAACTGAAAATATATAAAACTATTATTCCACCAGTTATATTATATGGATGAGAAACATGGACTCTCACTTTAAGGGAGGAAAGGAGATTACGAGAATTTGAGAATAAAGTTCTTACGAAAATTTTTGGACCAAACAGAGATGAACAGACAGGTGAATGACTACATAAGAGTGAACTAGATGGTATTTATAGGAAACCATATATAATGAGAACAGTTAAGTCTCGTTAACTGCAATTGGCAGGACATGTGGCACGAATGTAGAATGAAAGACGTGCATGAAAGCTTCTTGCAGAAAAACCAGAGGGAAAATGCCCAGTTGGTAGACCAAGAATGAGATGGGAGAATAACATTAACTATGATTTGAGGGAAGTAGATTATACAGGGGCTGATTGGAAAAAATTAGCTCAGGATAGGAATATATGGAGAGCTTATGTCCGCGCGGCCATGAACCTATGGGTTCGATAGTGCCAGTGAGTTAGTTATTATTATCATTATCATTATTATTATCAGAAAAAATAATGGAATGGACGTTATCAGGAACGAGAAGGAAAGGACGACCAAATCTCACGTGGGTCCAAGGGATTAGAGAAACTTTGAAGGACTGGGAAATAGAGGAAGAACTGTGTTATAATAGGGACGAATGGAAGAAAATTATAAAACGAAATTAAAGACAGACCATTGGTGCCGGAAAAAAATGTATGAACATTGTTAAAGCCCGAAATATATATATATAGGTGATAGTGCAAATTTACATGCCCCATAGTGGGTTAGCAGATGAAGAAGTGGAGGAAAGATATGACAAGATAAAAGAGATTGTTGAGAAAGAGAAGAAGGGGGCATGTGTTATCCTAATGGGTGACTGGAATGCCGTAATTGGAGAAGGACAGGATGGAAGTACAGTTGGAAGATATGGATTAGGAAAAAGGAATGAGAGAGACGAATAACTGGTGAGTTTCTGTAAAAGGAATTCAATGATAATTGGAAATACAATGTTTCAACAGCATAAAAGAAGAAGATACATATGTATAAGCCCTATGGACAACAAACGATACCAGATCGACTACATACTGATACAGGAAAGATTCCAAAATTGCTTGAAAAATGCGAAGACCCTACCAGGAGCAGATTTCAATTCAGACAATGTCCTCCTACTAATAGGTGAAGTAGATATTTGCCTGAAGAAGATAAGAGGAAGACAGGCAACAAAGAAATTTGATTTGGAGAAACTCAAAACTGAAGAGGAAAGGAGAAAATTCCAACAACATTTTCAGGAGAAAGCCTCTACCATGGAAATCTCATATGGCAATACCAAGGAACACTGGAGTCATTTGAAAACCTGTATACAGATAGCTGCAGAGGAAACAATAGGATACAAAGAGAGCAAGAATATTAAGAAACCTTGGGTCACAGAAAAAATGTTAGAGAAGATGGAAGAAAGAAGAAAATGGAAAAATAGCAATACAGAAGAAGCCAAAAGAAACTACAGGAAACTAAACAACGAACTTAGAAGAGAAACTGACAAGGCAAGGGAAGAATGGATGAAGCAGAAATGTGAAGAACTAGAGAATCTGGAGAGAAAAGGAAGATATGATTTAATGTACCAGGAAGTTAAAAGCTTGGACTATGGAAAGAAGAGCAGGAAAACTATGTGGCTGATTGAGGACGAAAATAATGAAGAAATAACAGACAAACAGGGAATTATGAATGCATGGGGAAAATATGTAGAAGAGCTATATGAGACAAGAAATCGTCCGGCTAACTTGGATATTGAAAGTGAAGACGTATCAGAAGATGGAAAAGGATTTTCAATTCTGAAGAAAGAAGTTGAACTAGCAATTAAGGAAATGAAAAATGGGAAAGCAATAGGGGTAGATGGAACCCCCATTGAATTAGTTAAATGCTTGGGTGAAGGAAAGAAGGAAATTCTGCGTTTATGCAACAAGATATATAAAGAAGGTGAATGGCCCGAAGAATTGACTGAGACGGTGTTAATACCAATACCGAAGAAAAACAATGCAAAGAAATGTAAGGAGTTCAGGACTATCAGCTTGATATCACACTCTGCAAAGATTCTCCTGCGAATACTGAATCGACGTTTACGTTCTACGATGGAAAGCGAATTGGAAGAAGAACAGTTTGGCTTCAGGAAGGGAAAGGGAACAAGAGATACAATTGGATTGATACGAACAATAGGAGAAAGATATATAGAAAAAGATAAAGACGTTTATGCAGTATTTGTTCACCTGGAAAAGGCCTTTGACAGTGTAAATTGGAATAAACTCCTTAAGATCTTGAAGAAAATTGGCGTGAACTGGAAGGAGAGGAGGCTCATAAGTAGTCTTTATATAAAACAGCGAATAAAAGGAAGATAGGAGAAGAAATGTCAGATGGAAGAGAAATTGGAAGGGGGGTAAGGCAAGGATGTCCTCTATCACCTACCCTTTTCAACATCTACCTGGAAGACCTAATGAAGAACTGCTTCAGTAATACGGGAGGCGTAAACATGGGAGGAAGAAGAATAAAGTGCATAAGATTTGCTGATGATATGGCTTTGCTAGCAGAAGATGCAATGACATTGAGGAACGTGCTAATGGAGCTGAATGAGAGGTGCGAGCATTATGAGATGAAGATAAATATAAATAAGACGAAGGCCATGATTATAGGAAAGAAACCAAGGACGATAAACATGAGGATTAAACATGAAGCCATTGAGCAAGTGGAGAGCTTCAAATATTTGGGTTGTACTATCAGTAGTAACATAAACTGCGGTCAAGAAGTAAAGCAGAGGATAGCAATGGCAAAAGAAGCTTTCAACAAGAAGAGAAGCATTTTCTGCGGACCTTTGGCAAAAGAATTAATGAAGAGGCTAGTGAAGTGCTTTGTGCGGAGTGTAGCATTACATGGTGCAGAGACTTGGACATTACGACGGAATGAGGAAAAGCGACTGGAAGCTTTTGAGATGTGGATATGGACAAGAATGGAACGTATAAAATGGACAGACAAAGTAAGAAATAAAGATGTGCTAGACAGAGTGGGTGAAAGAAGAACAATGCTGGAACTCATAAAGAAGAGGAAAAGAAATAGGATTGGTCATTGGCTAAGAAGAAACTGCCTGCTGAAGGATGCTCTAAAAGGAATGGTCAACGGAAAGAAAGTTAGAGGCAGAAAAAGACATCAGATGATAGACAATATTAAAATAAATGGTATGTATGCAGATACAAAAGGAAAGCTGAGTTAAGGAAAGAGTGGAGAATGCTGAGTTTGCAGTGAAAGACCTGCTCTTGAGCAGAACACTATGAATGAAAATATATATATATATATTTTTCAAATGCCCCAGGTTTGTCTTTCGACATTCCTGGTCCCTCTCCTGGTATGGCGTACTCGTAACCCACTTCTGAGGTTGGGGCGCCTGGAAGGCGGGGTTACATTGCCCCGATGATATGATGGGTGATGATGATGATAATGGTGCGCCAGGAGAGTCCCTAATCCTAAGCTTAACCTAAGATGAATATGAATGATGATGATTGCGATGGCCATGTGATTTCGGGGACCGTTTGGACCTTAGTTTTTCTGACATTTGTCTTACAGGTGAAAAAAAAACCCGATAAAAACCTTCACCGAGAAAAACTCTCCCGACCGGGGATCGAACCCGGGCCCGCTGCGTGAGAAGGCAGCACGCTACCCCGAGACCACATCGGTGGTTATTATTATTATTATTATTATTATTATTATTATTATTATTATATTATTATTATTATTATTATTATTATTATTAATAATAATAATAATAATAATAATAATAATAATAGTAGTAGTAGTACCGGTAGTAATGGTTAGGCCTAATAATTGTTCTCGGAATCTCCTAAAGCCAAACTACTAGTGATAATTTTAAATCGTATGAACGTCATCGACAATTGAAGCAATGGTTTTCATGAGTGCTGCTGACGTGGCAACAGCTGATTGGCTGAGTGATCCTATTTCAGTGTCAGTCAGGAATTAGGAAAGCGATGTGGCTTCCATGCGAGCAGGTAGTCTATATTGAAGGAGCATAATCCTATTAGTGTGTGAGTGAATCTGCGAAACGCATACCCCGGTTAGCTCGGAGTTAAAGTTTTAAAACAACTCATATTTTAATTTAACCAACCAAAGTATTCTTAATATCATTGTTCTCAATAAAAACAAATAATCTAACGAGGGAACTGTCAACCTTTGCATGCCGAAATCTACAGTGAAATTTATTCCAGAGAAGTGTTGTAATATAAATCAAGGTCGTGTCCAAAAAAAATTATTTGCCTTTTCAACTGCAAGCTACGACTGGTAGTGAGGGTTATTCAATCTACCAATTAATGAGTTTAATTACTTCCCTATAGTTTAAATGAGAGATTTGGCGCTGGATTTCAATGCCTTTTCGTTTAAAAAGTCAGATCATTTTTGGACATCGACTTGGTACATCACAACGCTTCTCTGGGAGAAATCTGGAGTGAAGTGAGCGGGACGCGGCACGGATCGGCAGGTAGTGAGGGTTTTCCAATCTACCAATTCAGGAGTTGTATTATTTCCCTATAGTTTAAATGAGAGATTTGGCGCTGGATTTCAATGAATTTCCGTTTAAAAAGTCAGATAATTTTTGGATATCGACTTGGTACATCACAACGCTTCTGTGGAAGAAATTTCAAGGTAGGTTTGTGCTTGCAATAGTTGACAGTTCCCTTGTAAATTGTAATAGAGAGCGATTTAAAATGTTATGTAAATCCTGGAGGTAATATCTAATCTGATATTTACCTAATCGATTGAGGAAAACTGCCAAAAACTTGATAATTTAGACCGTCACTGGAAATTGAATTCGGCCCTCTAGGTAAGTCCCTTGTCGTAATAATGAAGACATTTCACTTGGATATGCAGTAGCGTTAGACCAAAATTACACTGAAACCTGCGAGCCACGGCTGCAGGGTATCAGTTCATTATTGGTTATTTTATACTTACTTCTCCTTACACATTGCTTACCCAAATGCCATTCAAGAAAAGAACATTGCCAAATAGCATTATTATTGTTGGTACTATTATTGTTATTGTTGTATTGTTATCGTTATTTATTATTATTATTATTGTTATTATTATTATTATTGTTGTTGTTGTTGCTGTAGTTGTTGTTGTTGTTCTGTCGTTGTTATTATTGTCATCGTTGTTGTTGTTATTATTAGCTTCCTTTCGAGGTGTTCTGGCGTAATGTGGTTTTTCCATTGTTTTTCTTGAAATCTGATCTGAAGATTGGTTGAGAATGTGTGTTTTACCGTTTGTTTGGTATAAATGATTGCTGAGCGATGTGTTTGCATTAGGTTGCTGTAAACACATCCCTCCTCGTTTTGTCAGCAAAGATAGACTCACCTCCATGTGGTGTATCCTGGAAACGAAAACTCTTTCTGCCAAGTAGTTATCACATAACAGACATGAGTTCACAACAACACACGTCAAATCGTTCTTTTAAGAACGGCAAACTCATTATAGCACATTGCCAAATGTACACTGCTCAAAACAATTAGAGGAACACTTGTAATAAATTGAATAAGTAATTGTTTTTTAAAGCTGTGATGCTGAGAGTTGGACATTATGTAAATTGAATTATTAATTTTATCATTGGATACAAATTTTAAAGATCCATGGCCTAAATACAGAGAAATTACCTCAAATAACAAATATAGAGACATTTTTTTATTTTGGAAGGCACTGGCCACTTCTAATTGGTAAGCTTCCCGATGTTCCTATAGTGACGAATTTTGATTATTGTCTTGTTTATTGAAGTCTCTGACAAAATGAGGCATTTAAATGAGTTTGAAGTGTATCATGCTCTACATATTTTACGACAAAGTCAATCTCTGCGACAAGTGGATAGAGAGCTTGGGGTTTCTCCTTCCGTGGTGTCCAGGTTACGCAACAGGCACAGAGAGACAGGTCAGTATTGTAGAAGACGTGGCCAGGGCCGTAAATTTAAAACAAGCCCCCAGGATGACAGATAAGTTGTTCTTTCTGCTCTTTGACAGCATATAAAAACTGCAAAAGACCTGCAGAATGACCTTCATATGGCTTCCGGAATCCGGGTTTCAGACCAAACCATAAGGAACAGATTAAGGAAAGAGAATATTCGTCCAAAAAGGCCCGTTAAAAAACCACGCTTAACAAATGGGCATAAGGCAGCAAGACGTACGTATGCTGAAAACCATGGTGATTGGAACCTGAACCAGTGGGAGTCTGTGCTCTTCTTGGACGAATCCAGGTATCGTCTTACACGTTGTGATGGTCGATTGAGGGTGTGGGGATGGCCAGGAGAAAGATTTTCTGTAGAGGCTGTACAGGAAATTGATAGATTCGGAGGAGGTTCCATAATGGTGCGGGCCGGAGTTATGTACAACAATCGTACAGACCTTGTACTTGTTCCCCAGTGACTGAATGCTGTTCGGTATATCGAGCACATTCTGGAAGAGCATGTAGTACCTGCTGCCATTGGAGTAGGCCCTGGATTTCTTGTTTATGCAGGATAATGCCAGGGCACATTCTGCGGCTGTCACCAGGGATTTCCTGAGGAGGAATGAAATTGAGGTAATGGAGTGGCCAGCGGTCAGCCCAGACCTCAACCCTATTGAACACTTGTGGGATCTTCTAGACAGGAAGGTCAGGAACCGACATCAAGCTCCACAAACTCTGCAGCAACTTGGAGATGCTCTGAAGGAGGAATGGGAGAATATTCCGCAAGAGGAAATCCAGAATCTTATTGGGAGCATGCCACGAAGGTGCCAAAGTGTCATCGAATGTCGTGGAGGCCATTCACGATACTAACTCTATATAACGAGTGTTTAACTTTGAAAAATAAGCACAAGATTCAATTGCTTACATAGCAGAATTATTTGAAAAGTTAATTGACAGCATTATTCATTTTTTTTACTGACATGAGCAATAAATAAATAAATAACCACAAATAATGTACTTTATTAATTTCATGTTTGTACCTTTATCCATCTGAAAAAATATTTGCATATTTCATAGTGTTCCTCTAATTGTTTTGAGCAGTGTATATTAACAATGTTTCTTATGTTTTCCTTCGTCTCTCCGACAAGAAACATTCTAAATGTTTCATAATATTTCAACCATCAACAGAACTACACAGTCTCTACAACATTTAAATTCTTCTTCTTCTTCTTACAAGGATTAAACCTAACTGGTTCGTTCCAGCTCCAGTATCATAACTGCTGTGTCCATCTCTTGTATCCGTCCACTTTAAAATCTACAAGTATATTTAATATCTACAAGTATTAATATTAATAAAAAGTAAAGTGATCTCACGACAGGCCTCGAGAGGCCCTTGGGGTATTGGGCTCCCACATTTTCTGGACAATCGGCACTTGATGTCAGCCGGGTTGTCAGCCCTGCGTGACGGCCGCCTTTACCCCCAGAACAAGCGTCTAGTACTCATTTCCGTTAGAGGCTGAGTCGACCCCAAGGCCATGGTGCCGCCAGAGGGTTTGGATCAGTTTAAAAATCCTGACCCCCACCGGGACTCGAACTCTCGACCTTCCGGCTTGTAGCGCAGTGCCTTAACCACTACGCTACGGCGTCCCCCCAATATTAATAATAATAAGAATAATGAAATGTCTGGTGTCATTTCTTAGGGTATTTCATCTCTCTCTCTCTCTCTCTCTCTCTCTCTCTCTCTCTCTCTCTCTCTCTCTCTCTCTCTCTCTCTCTCTCTTTCTATAATAGCGTAGCCTATTGTTGAGCCATAGCCTCTCATTTGTAAGGAGTTACTAGACTAAGTTAATTTTTAGTTGCCTTATTTGCTCATAGATGTCATGCGTTCAACACACCGACCTAATCAAAGGCAACTAAGGTATTACTAGGACGTTGAGGTTGGCTTAGACACCTTTTTATTTGACTTAAGGATCTTTTAGGAGCTTGCATTGCATATTTTCTGTGTATAATGGGGAGCTGGCCCATTGCTACAACCCCCAACCTGGAGGACCAGGTAATTTTTAATCAAGATTTCCTTCCTCTAGCCTTTGATGATCCAACGCCGACTTAAAAGGCAACAGTGTCTGTATTATCGTCTCACTATGATCTGTCCGTTTATATAAAAGCTGGTGCCACGCGACAATGCTTGATAATGATTAACATGCGGAATTATTATAGTGGCAGTAGTCGGCATCTTTGTATTTATATATAACAGCTGCGGGGAAACAAAGCGAGCTGCTGGATAACCATCATAGGGAGGCTACAACAACTCTAGACAGGAACGCTCACTATCAGCTTGGCCAGCTGAACCCAGGTTTCTTTACGAGGTTTTTACTCCTTTCCCTCACATGGACAGGCTTTGACAGATTAGAAAAAATATAAATGTTGAAATTGGGAAAATTATTAAAGTTGAAAGAAATGTATTACAGATAATTTGAG
Organism: Diploptera punctata; assembly: GCA_030220185.1. Classification (NCBI taxonomy): domain Eukaryota; kingdom Metazoa; phylum Arthropoda; class Insecta; order Blattodea; family Blaberidae; genus Diploptera; species Diploptera punctata. The sequence goes on along the minus strand of JASPKZ010000034.1, from coordinate 2,837,337 downwards.
AGACGGTTAAGATGGTATGGACATCTGAAGAGGTTGACTTCTGATAGAATCCCTAAGAAGGTCTTTGAGTGGAAAATATATAATAAAAAAGAAGAAACGGTAGACCTAAAAAAGATTGGATGGACGGTGTGAGAAGAAGTGTGAGTGAACTGGGACTTAAAGGTGGGAATGTTCAAGACAACTATAACTGGAGAAGGCTAATTTCTTGAGAGTGACGGAAAACCACTGTATGTCCGAAATAAAAGAATAATGATGATCATGATGATGATAATAATGATGATGATAATAATGATGATGATAATAATAATGATGATAATAATAATGATGATGGTAATAATAATAATGATAATAGTATTAATAATAATAATAATAATAATAATAATAATAATAATAATAATAATAATAATAATAATAGTAATAATAATAGTAATAATAATAATGTATTCTAGCAGATTTAAGGTATTAAGACCTTCTCTTTCAATCAATCATATACAAAAATGTACACAAACAAGTCCGTCACGCAGGAACTGTGTAAACTAAGCGAATTCCTCAGCAAGTTAAATAGCAACAGCCGGTAATGCACCATTATTTAAGTTCCGAGAAATATACGTTTAAAGTTTTTTTTTTACATTTTAAACTCAAGCGAGAGCTATTTAATTATTTCTGACTCGATAACCGCTTATTAGATAATATTGTATATATTGAATCGTACATTATTAGTAAAAATGTATATTTATTTTAACGGTCATTATTTCAATATTGCACTTAGACGTAATGAGAATCGTGTCATCGTTCTGCATCAAACAGTTAAGCGCCGGAAGAGGGTGTTTTCACTGTTGATGCGTATTAGTGTGGGATATTTTATTATGTATCAATCAGTCTAACGTCAAGGTAATGCGTATACACTGTTGTTGTAAGATATTGTATCATTGTATATAGGGCCTAGCATTAACGTATTATTGATATGTCTTTAAATAGTGTATTGTTTTGTGGTACTTCATACATATTACATTATGAAATGTACATGTTAATTGTGTCTGACTTGATTATCACTTATAATATACTCAGTTATGCATCAACAATCTAAGAGCAGGAACATTTGGCGCTTAGCTGCATGATGAAAAATTTAGTTTAGTATTTATGCAAATCTATTTTGATAGCCTTTCGTTGCAAAACATATAATCTCTTATCACACTTTTGGTCGCATATCTTGCATTCACACGAATCACTCGGTTGGCAAAAATGCAAAATTCCACCAACCGAGTGATTCGTGTGAATGTAAGATATGCGACCAAAAGTGTGAGCGATACCATTACAAACAATGCAGAATATGGACAGGATCACTGAACGAACTCATAAAAGACAAATCATAAACTTATAACTTAATGCTCTTTCGAGTGCCTCTTACCAATTTATTATTATGGGACTGATTGCGACGCAATATTTTTCTTTAATAATAAGGCTAAATTTAAATATTTTGCATACACTTATGATGAGCCAATGCAACAGATGGCACCAAAATATTTTTAATGACGCTTAGCCGGTTGTTGTATAACGTCGTCCAATTTATGGTCCGATTTTACTGGTTTACGGAATGTATCTTTCATTTGTTAATTAAATCGTGTATATTTCCAGTTAGATTGCCAGAAAACTGGCAGGGATCCCTGAAGCAGTATTTGAATTAAGGTTTTCAGATAAACCCTCACTCCTAAATGGTCATATTTCGCTGATTTTTTTAGAATCTTTCTCGTTTTATTTCGTTGACATATAGGACTACCGAGATTCGTTGCGAAAAATCTAAAATTGCATCCGATAGAACGATTTTTAAATGTTAGCTAATTATTCGATATTTCTAGTTAACGATCTCTGCCTTACCTCTCTTTAATTGATTGCTATATGGCGAGTTTGATTCCCAAAAGAAAAGAGAACAGAAGTGTGTGTTATCACCAAAGGGTACAGAAATGTACGCGACGTAACATATTCTTTGTGAGTTCACAATTCGTAAAGAATTGAATGATTCATAAATGTTTTATAGTTTCATTCCAGTATAGGTATATGAATCATGAGTAGAGAGCGGCATGCCGATGACTTATTTGTACTGATATTGGATGTACTGGAGAAAACGGGAGGGGGTGGTCTGAATACGTAACGGGCGATTCTTCTAAACATTAGGAAGCGATATAAGATACCGGTACGCAATACAATAAAAATATACTTGGGTTATGCATTGCTTACAAGGTAATTAAACGTTTTAAGACAAAGATGCACATTTATTTTCGTTTTGGGTGTCATTTCACTACACGTAAGATCAGGTATTAACGCCTCACTATGAAGCTTAACAAGAGGCTAGTTTTGTTTCCCCGCAGTGTTATAAATTATTAAAATACAAAAGTATACAGAATTGAGCTAAAGTTAGAATGACATGTGTACAGAATCCAATTTACGTATCCTTCCGGGAATATGTTAGGAATTATTTGACTTTTGTCATATCAACATTTGAGAATTGTGGGTCCTTGTTGTAGTAACACAATGAAAACATAAGACCAGCCTTCGATCATATAGTACGCAAAACATGAAAAGGGGCCACAGTACGCGAATTGAATTTAAAACTCTTACTTAAAGTAAAAGACTGTACTACGTTTATTATAGAAAGAAACTGAAGTATTTGTGACGTAGACGTGATGTCACAGGTCGTAGCTCTGAAATATACCGTTCCTATTCCGGCATTTGTAGGCTAATACTAAAATGATTTGTGTACATATTGCGACTAGAAAGAATGTAACAATAGTTCCGGATATTATAAATATATATATATATACACCCCATACTTCCCCGCGTGGGGTTTGAGATGCTCTCTAGCGGGAGTTTATTAACCCATTCGCTTCAGGTTTAAATACTCGATACATTTTCCCAGAAACCGGATTTAAGTTACAGTAAATTATTCAAAACAAACAAAAGATAACGGTACTTGAGATCACAATAAGGGTGAAGGCAAAAACACATTCATCCACTATTCATAAATGTTAACAAAGATTACCCTGCCAAGGGATGTACAAAATATATAACAGCAGAATTAAGTGAGTCTACCTCGTCTTTTGAGGCGAATGGGTTAACCAAGCTAATTTAGTTACGCTTATTTGCCTACATATGTCAAAGAGCGATATATGATTAGTACATCGCCTCAATCTGACATCTAGTAGGCAACTAAGGTATTAAAATATAAAATAGGTACCTGAGATCTCAATCCTCAATTTTATAATGTAGGCCCCTATATATAAAGATGTAGGCTTACTTTCGGAATATGCAGAAAATCGAACATATCGCACACTGGCAAGAATAACGTCACAACTCAAAAATGGACGAATTTGAGTTAATCCCCAATTCATAACACATTTTGTTTCTACAAGTCTACAATAGTAACACTCCTGAAATTCCACAACTGGCCACTAGAAAGCGGAAATGTCGTTGTAGTCGGCAGTAATTTTGATTTCCACAAACCAAGAAGAGTGACACATTGGAGATGCTACTGTGAGGTTATGCCAAACATTGTACTTGTTTTGCTGGAATAGTGACACTTTTCGAGTTGTGACTGTGTTCAAGATTACAGGCAATTGATTTATATATTTCTGCTTGTCTTTTTTCTAGTTATGTCACTATTCTTGTATTTCAGTAATAGGTTTTTGGTGTGTTGTAGCGATTCATTTTGGATTGTGCCACTATTGGCCTGATTAATGAAGATTAAAATTTGACATATTAATTTCGTGCAGATTAAACAAAATGTAGCCATGACACGTTTCCTACATTAATGTTTCATTTTCAGGGTAGGTCGAGAACAGAAAAAATTGTGCTGTTAGCTACACACCAAAACACTAAAAAGACTGAAAATGCAGTGTCAAACAATGTTTGTGATAAAACTGAAAACCGAGGAGAAAATAAAAAAGAAACCAATAAGTGGAGAAAATTATGTCCGCCAGCATACATCAGTAAAATTCTTATCACCCAAAGGAAGAAATCAGATATCCTCGATCTTATCAACGTCAACTATATTCCCAAGTTTTATAGATCTTTGTACGATTCCATCTTGAACTGATTCGCCGTGTTATGTTCGGTACAGTAATATATTGAACTATCTTACATTGTTTCTATCGAAGTTCTATCACAGTTTCAACTCATGTTAACTGACTTAACTGCCCTTAATGTGAAAGAATGTGAAAGACACTTTTGTACTTTTCCATCAATAAAATGTATTAATTAATGTGAAAGTACAAAGTCATTAATGTTCTCGATGTTTTTGTTGTTTTGTAAACATTGTTGTTGACAGAAAGATACTGCTAGAAATGGCATGTTCTATTCAGGAAGAGTGACACAACTCAAAGTTAATTTACTTAAGTCTAGGAAAAATAATGAAGGTGTTTAAATTGTATAAAATAAGTCAGTAACTCAAATTCCTAACTAATCAAGGTACATGTTCCACGCATTGCTATTCCTAAACTATTTTAACTTTTGTATTTTCCGGCTTTCACGGCCGGAGTTGCTATGATGATCTTGAAGAAGATTTCCGGGCTGTAGGCCGTGGTCTCGAGGCTTCAAGTTCCCCGACGTTTCGCCAGAGACTGCGTCTGGCATCCTCAAGGGTTGTCTTGAGGTTGTCCTGAGGATGCCAGATGCAGTCTCTGGCGAAATGTCGGGGAACTTTTAGCCTCAAGACCACGGCCTACAGCCCGGAAATCTTCTTCAAGATCTACATATTTTAACTTTGATTTCACAATGTAAGTGAACTTTCTTTTTTCTGTACTGGAAAATGAGATGTTTTGAGTTGTGGCGTTATTCTTGCCGGGGTGCGATATGTTCTTGATACATTATGCCTACAACATTATAAAGTTGAGGAATTATATTTGGGCTAATAATTAAAAATATTATTGATATAACAAATAAAAGAACAAGGAAAATAAATCGATTAATATTCAAATCTCCATGCATATAGTCATCTCTATAAAGAATAACTAAAGAAGAAATAAAAAAATGACTGAGATCTCAAGTACCTATTTTATATTTCAATTTTTACATAATGACCTGGGTTGTAAGGGGTAGTGACGTGTGTATAACCTCTCCTACCCAATTCTCATCCTCACCTTCTCGTGGTACAACCTGTTTTCACAAACGAGGCTCTGAGGACCGAGTCACGGCGGTATAACCGTTCCATCAGGTACTGAGTAAATGCGGTATCCTAATGTCTGTCCAGAGACTAAAAGGTAGCAGCCCTACCACTGGACTACTTAGCGTCGGGCCAGTAACCTGTCCTAAGGAACTTCAAAACTACTTTCAAGTCTCAACACGAAAAAAGCCAGAAGGAATTGAAATATGACGACCCACAGCAAAGAAATATGGTTAAAAGAAAACGGCACAATGATATTGTAAGATATGCAACCTGGAATGTCCGAAGCATCCATGAAAAAGAAGAGGAACTAGACAGTATATTTAAAAATAGAAACATTGATATTGCAGTAACTACAGAAACTAAGAAGAAACTTAAAGGAACGAAAGAAACACAAAATTATGTACAAATATATAGCGGTGTCGACAGGAAAACCCATGGACAAGCTGGAGTAATGATTTGGATTAATAAAACCATAAGAAATAAAATTCAACACTACACTTACTGGAATGAAAGAATATTAGAGCTTCGACTGAAAATAAATAGAGGTAATTTGACAGTTCTTGGTGTATATGCACCAGAGGAAGGCCGTGAAGAAGATAATGAAGAATTTTATAAAATATTACAAGAAATTTATAGCAAAATTAATAGAAATGATTACATTCTCATAATAGGAGATTTAAATGCCAGAGTGGGCAATGCTCAAGTCAACAATAATATTGGAACATTTGGCGAACCAACCAGCAATAGGAATGGGACAAGATTAACAGATTTTGCTATCTACAATGAACTGAAAATAATGAATACCTTTTACAATCATAGAAACATACATAAATATACCTGGCATCGTCAGGACTCAAAATCAATCATTGATTATTTTTCATTGCAAATAATAAGATTTTTAAATTGTTTCTCGATGTCAGAGCCTACAGAGGATATGATATTGGTTCAGATCACTACCTAGTAGAAGCAAGAATAAGATTTCCACCAAGATGGTTAAAAAAGAAGAAAAAACAACAACAGAGCATAGAACAAAAGTACAAGGTAAAATTATTTTATGATGACAGCATTAAATGGTTATATTCGAGAAGAATTCAGCAATATATGGCTACAACTCCAGAAAGTAATGATGTCGAAGAAGAATGGAAAAACATTAAAATGATAATTCAAAATGCAGCTAATGAAACTTTAGGAAAAGTAAATATACAACAAAGAAGAAATAGAACTCTAAAAATCTGGGATGATCAAATAAAACAATTGATTGAAGAAAAAAATGCAGCTTATAAAAAATATTTGAACACAAAGAAAGTAGAAAATGAAATAGAATTCAAACGCTGTAGAGCTATTGTTAAGAGGGAAATAAGAAAGAGACATAGGAAACATGGTTAAATTTTGTTACACATTTAGAATCAGATTTGCATAAACTCCAACCTAATGCCTTCAAAATATTAAAACATTTGAATAAAGATATTAAAGAATCTACCAAAATTAATTGCGGAGTAACAAAAGAAGATTTTTTCAATTATTATAAAAGTCTTTGGACTGACAATAGCTATGAAGATACAATTTTCCGAAATAATAATGAGACAGATTCCATAATATCATTGGAAGAATTGAACAATAGTTTAAAGAAATTAAAAAATGGGAAGGCAACTGGCACAGATGGCTTGAATTCTGAATTGTACAAATATGCAGGCAAACAGTTCCATGAAAGACTGTTGTCCTTCTTTAATAATGTATTCAAAAATGCAGATATACCACAAGAATGGAAGACAAGCATTGTTATACCCCTGTTCAAGAAAAGGAGACAAGAGAAAAATGGACAACTATAGGGGAATCAGTTTGTTAAACACATGCTACAAAATTTATGCAGACATTTTAAATGGAAAATTGAAAAGTTTCAGTGAAACATTCCTTATGGAATGTCAAAATGGATTTAGGAAAGGACGATCTTGTATTGATTCAGCATTTTCTGTTAAACTATTGCTTGAAAAAAGAAGAGAATTCAACTTAGAAACACATTTTGCTTTCATAGATTTTGAAAAAGCATTCGACACAGTCAAGAGATCAAAACTCTTAAATATATTGGAAGACAGAAATATACCAAATTTACTTCGGCAGAACATACAAAATATTTACAAAGACAACACCATAAAGATTAATTAAATAACAGATTTTCTGAAGAAGGAATTATAAATCGTGGTGTGAGACAAGGCTGCCCCCTATCCCCAACACTGTTTGCAATTTATATCAATGAAGTAATATGTTGCTGGAACAAAACATATAAATTTGGAATAAGAATATCAGAAAATAGAAAATTAAACACCCTACTGTTTGCAGATGACCAAATAATAATAGCAAATTCCGAAGATAATCTACAGAAAGGTCTGTATGAACTTAACAAAATTACAGAAGAATATGGATTAAAGATATCTACAGAAAAAACAAAAATTATGGCATTTCAAGGTGTAGATCCTGTCAGAAGTAAAATTGTACTGGACAATAAAATTTTGGAGCAGGTGAATAATTTTACATATCTAGGATGCAATATCTCATATGAAGAAGAAAAGGATGTAAATGCAAAAATATCTAAATTTTTAAGAATTTTAGGGTTAATAAATTCTATCTTCAAGCCACAGTTAGTCCAAAAGCATTCAAGACTGAAAGTGTATAAAACACTGGCTCTTCCAACTCTTTTGTATGGTAGCGAAGTATGGACGTTGAAACAGAAGGATATACAGAGACTTAGATCTGCTGAAATGAGATATCTTCGGAGGACTGCAGGATACACACTACTAGATCACAAAAAAAATGAAGACATCTTAGAAGAATTACACATGGAATCTTTAGAAAACAAAATTTCTGATTATAAGTCAAGATGGATACAACATGTTCATCGAATGGAAGATCACAGAATACCCAAACTAATGTTAAGATATCAACCTGCAGGAAGAAGAAGACCAGGACGTCCACTCAAAAGACTTCTGGATGGTGTTTCTCTTGAGGCCGAAACAGGTCAACAAATGGCCTAAATTCGTGAATGTACTATGATGATGATGATGACATAATGACCTCAGCCATGATTCATAATGAATTTTAAAAGTATTAACTAATTCTAAGGTATTACTTTGATGGATGAAGGTTGCTTAAATTTTGCACAGAGGCCTCTTTATTCAGGCTTTAGGTTCTTTTAACAGCCTTAAAATCTTGAGGCTCGGGACCCACGGTTTAAAATCCCTCCCGAAGTATTTGTTCCTTGGATATTTCATCCTAAAAATCCATCGACCCCGACCGAGTTTCAACCCGCGACCAATGGAACTGGTATTAAAAATATAAGAAACAAATAAGTTATATGGAAGTTAATGTTATAAATATTATCAAAAACAAATGTATGCTTCAGTAAGTCTCTATTTGACATAGTTCTGTATGTAGGCCTATAGGTCTAGTAAGTTTGCGTTTTTCTAATATAGTATTGTTATTTTTGTCAAGGGCATGTCAGATTTTGAAAATGTGTTCTTCGAATGATGTACTGGGTAAATGTTTCGTATTTAATCCAGGCTTCCGGCGCGCAATCTAGCTATTTATAAACCATTCATCCCATCTACGCCCAACAATGATTATTTAAATAATAAAGACTTCAAATTTGCTGGAAAAGAGGCAGACATGCTACTATTTGAATCTGTGGTGTGTTCTGGACATAAAATAAAACAATGTGTCAAGTTTTAAGATAAGATAATGGATATAAACAACATACAAATAAAAAAGGCTTTGATAGTCACGACATAGCTTGTTTGACCCCGTCTAAAGTCTATGGAATTTTTTTTCTCAGGGCGTGAGAGTGTCGAATGTTTGCTTCGAAAGAGAAATAAAGCCGTAGCTCCCGTATCGAGAAAAAGTCATGGGCCAAGGTTTATATAAGTTAATATATTAATATTTATGGGATAAATTAATCAGTGCTGATAATGTACTCATAATTTACATTTTTTTATTAATGTAATTTATTGTAATTGTGTTTACACTGTTTTATTAATTTAAGTAGCTTAAAGTCAGAGCTTAGGAGGCCTATTGAATACACTATGGTGATTAATACATCCTTAAATAATTTATATACAGATTTTTAATGTTCACACATCTTTCTGTGCCTAAAGTTTTATTTTTCTTTTCCACTCGTCACTATCCATCCACTCCATGTCCTCTAGTCCTCTTGTTCTCATTCCCGTTCTTATTTCTTGCATCCACGAGTTTCGAGGTCTCCCTTTTTTTCTTCTTCCAGGCGGACATCAGTCCAATGTTTTCTAGGTAACCTTTCTTCTTGCATTCGTTCTACGTGCCCATACCGATTTAATTGCGTATATCTTATATAATCTACTATTCTATATCTAATATTAATTTTTCTTGTATGACAGTATTTCTTATTTTTTCTAATTTTGAACATCCTTTGATGTTAAATAATAAATGTATAATTATACATGAATTATTTTACAATGAAAATGTAATATTTTATTATAAACTACATAAACATTTAAGAAATATAAACGGAATTAAAAGCTAAATTGATAAGAGAATGGCATATATGCCTAAAGGAACCTCAAGCCTGAAATGAATTCATCATCATCATGAACAAATTCGTTTTAGGTCATGTGGCCTGTACGGTAAATCTAGCGAAGATGGTCTTGTTCTTTCCACCGATGTTTTGGTCTTCCTTGGTCCCTATGTCCAGTTGGGGTATATTGGAATGCCAATTTTGGAAGTCTATTTCTTGCCATTCTCCTCAGATGATTTTTCCATTCTTGTTGGTATCTTTGTATATCTTCATTTAAACTTGTTACTCCAAGTTTTCCTCTGATAAGTGTTCCTTTGGTGATCCAGTCTATTAACTCCTAACAATGATCGTAAGAAGCGCATTTGGCTTACTTGAAGTTTGAGAGTTTCTTTTGTTTATTAGCAAAATTTGACGGTCCGTTAACAACCAGCTTTTAACACACGATAAAGAACATTATTAAATAAAATAACTGTCCTATGCACATTTGTGATGAGGATGATAATAACTCAAACATCCCCTTCGAAGGAAGCCGCGTCCTGGTTTACTTCTCATCCAAATAATTGCATGGACCTTTCCTGGATCGAAGCTTCGAATCTTTGATTTAAATCAGAGAGAGATTTGTATTTTGAAATTTTCTCATAAAATTATTTTTTGTTTTATATAATTTCCTAATGTCTTTAATTGCCTTATTCTATGTGGTATTAATTTTCACCTTGTATTTTTATTCTCTTACGTGCCAGAAATTATTGTCTTGAAACTGGCTCCTAAATTATTATATTTTGTTTCCCCTCTCCCTTTAACTAAAACTTTGTAATGTATACAGGGTGTAACTAAATTTCCATTACAGACTTTGAGGACATGTAGCGGGGACCAAGATGATTACATTTAGCATAGGAACGCATGTCCGGAAACGTATTGTTTTCCCGCTACACGCACGCAAAATACAACAACGCACGTTCAACTCTCCCGCATTTTCAGCGCTAAAGGCCCTACTCGTTCTCCTAACTTGATCCCGCTAGACTACTCTTGTGGGATCACATAAAATCTCTGATTTACGAGGCCCCTATAGCATCTGATGAAGACATACTGACGCGGGTTATGGCTGTGGCGTATGTTGCAGGTCCAAGGATTTATGGTTGTGTGTACAGTACATGGTACGGTATCTGTGTTGATGTAGTCCTTCTTGTGGGACAAGCAGCAGGCGTCAGAGAGAGCAACGTGTATTGTGGTATTTTGCATGTAGCGAGAAAACGGTACGTTTCGGTCATGATTTTCTATACTAAAGGTAACCGCCTTGGTCCCCACTACATGTCCTCAAAGTCTATAATGGGAATTTAGTTACACGCTGTATATTCTACATGTATTATTTCTTTAACTGAACTACATCCGAGCACGAACTCTTGCTCATTCGGGGGCAAATTTATTTGTAAATAAAATGTATTCTTATTCTAAAAATAAATGTGTTCTCGGTTCTCCTACCCCACCGAGGCCAAAAAGAAATATTTTCTTAAGCGCTTATAATCTGAAAAGAAATTGATTTGGATATCACTCGGCCTCGTGAAAAGAGATACAGTGTCTACTACAGGATGAATAAGTTATAAGATCGATAGCAGGATGAGGCAGGAGAAAGGGGAGGGAGAGGGGTATATTTCTGATCGTTTCTGATGCGCGGCCCACAAGCGGCTCCGACAGTCAGTGGAAGTCACCACACAAACATAGACGTGATGGGCCCGGGCATCTCCTGAAATCTGTAAGCAAATAACACGGCCTTCTCTATCCTCCATTTTATTTCTGTATGTTTACACATTATCTTGTATTCACATTTAAAATATTTAATAACGTATTGTTTCAATTTTCGTAAATATGTTATTCATGTTTCATTATCTATTGTAATTCATTATTTATTTCTAAATTCAATTATATTAAAATCGTTAATCTAATGTTTGTTTACACTTGGTTATGCAAGCATTTATCTTATATCAGAGTGTATGTTTCAAATTACTGTTTATGTTCTGATTTTTTTTCTCCATGATTCTAACTTGTATTAGCAAGTTTCTTCTGGAGGTAGCATTTGAAACTCGCATTCCAGAAGTTCCGGTTTCAAATATCAACACGAGCATTTCCCCCCCCTCGATATTTCTTGGTCAACAAGGCAGATACTGGATTGGATTTTTAATACTATTATCAATTTTATCAATGATAAATCATAAATCATATGTTTTGGCGCGAATTGACTAAGACTATAGCGTTCAAGACCCGGTTTTTGCAAGTCCCGAGTTCAAGCTCCGGTTCCGATCAAACAGACTTTTTTTCTCCTTATTCAAAGAAAATGGTAACTTGGAATTATATTAGCAGGGCTGACTTCATCACAAATATTTTCATAATATTAGCATTATATCAGAAGCCTTGTGTAGAACATAATGTACATGACGAACATATCACAAATAGTTCTACACAACCTGTTGGATACAATGAAAGATTATCAACGCGAGTTGACTTTGGTTTCTAAGCGTTTGTAGATAAAAATAATAATTAATTGAAGAAGGAACATCCATATTACATGATGTTAGTAAAAATAATAATAAGTAATGCCACGAGTGATTTCCAAATTATCGATAAATTCACGACTCACGAAGTGAGGAGTGAATTTATCTAGAGAATTTGGAAATCAAGAGTGGCATTTGTTAGGACTATTTAACGAATAAAATTAAGCTGTTTACTCACAAATCATTATTTAACTGTAGTTATTTTAAAATATTTATATATTTAATGTAAACGGCGATGTTTGAAAACAAATGAGAAACGATTGGTACGCTTCATTTGCTTCTTTTGTTCATCACTGCAACCAGATCGTATTATTTATTGCCAAAGGATCGCAATGTTGTAAGAATGCACCCTAGTGGAGAAATTTATAACCAACGTTATAGGAATTAATTTGATGTTCTATGATGTAAATATATCAGTTATATTTTTCTGCAACGTCATTTCCTGGAAAATAATTCGTTTAAGAAAATGCAAACAGTGGTTTTTTGTGGTATAATCAATTGTTACAAATGTTTTTATATTATCTATCGCATGCGCTTTCTGCTGACATTCATGCACTATATATGCAATCTGGTAGCCGTATTTCTTGGAGGGTCAGTCACTGCAAAATAATGCTATGACCTATTCACAATGTTAAAAAGGAGGTGCTTTCTTTATTATGATAAACTTTAGTTGGTAGATTCACATGCACTTTGAATTATGTATTATGTCGCTAATGAACCGAGTTGTTAAAGTGAAGTAAAGTGATCCCACTACAGGCCTCAGGAGGCCCTTGGGGCAATAGGAAATTAAGGCTCCCACTTTTTCTAGACAATCGGTTGTTAAGGAGAGTGATTAAATAATTTATTATCTACTTTATTGCCTAGGAATAAAAGGTTTTTTTTTAAGTTCTGAATAATATTTAAATACAAATTCATAATTTGTTCGTATAAAAAATACGTTTGTGTGTTTATTCCCAGGATTCAACGTCACCTACTTCAGTTTGAAAACTAATTGCGACGCCGCGTTGTCTATACAGCTCGTATACCTGGGAATTTTGCCAAAGATATCTCTTCCATCACCGGCGTCCCGTATACTGTATCTCTCTGACGTGGGCCAATCAATTTTTAACTCCATCTGCGAAAGAAGCCGCATTATTTTTCATCATCCCGAAAATTCGAATCAGTGAACCTCGCATCCGGAAACAGTTCTTACATTAACAACACCTTAACAAATATTATTCGTTATATTAAATTATTAAAATTAGGATTAGAGGTAATCAAATGTATAAATAATATGCCTATATTATTTGTAATCGCATATGCAGTTGTTTGAAATTGAATTTAAAACTGTCTTTCCCCTTGGTAACTTCGAGGATTGTAGCGAAAATTACTATATATATGACATGAAAAAATGTCTAACTCGGGATTTGAATCCGTGACGTCTAACTGTATTTGTTAGTGCTCTACCAACTCAGCCACTCAGGATTCCTTGCATAATCATTTATTTATATAACAAAATACAAACCTTAAGGCACCCGAGATGTGGGCAGACCTAGAAAGAGATGGGCTGAAGTCGGAACGGGTCAACGGACCTAATCTATGAATGCAGATGATGATATATATATATATATATATATATATATATGTGTGTGTGTGTGTGTGTGTGTGTGTGTGTGTTATAGTTATTTTTTGACATTGAGTAATGCAAGCTTAATATGACTGGATAAGAAAAATAAATGCCTGGACGGGATTTGAATCCGGACCTCTGGGTTGGTACCTCAGCGTGCTATCCATTACACCTCCGGGTAAATCCAATACATATATTTATCTTTCTTATATATATATATATATATATATATATATATATATATAGATCATCGGTTGATTAATGTCTATGACATCGTCCGATTCCTAATAGCCAGTTTTATCGGTCCATCCAATCTCCTGGTTGTAGATGTTTCTCCTTCATATATAAACATATTCCCTGACTCCATATATATATTCTCTATTATTACTAGATGTAACGAGAATTCGGTCTTAACTACTATAAAGTTAGAATATTCTCTAATTTGCTTACTTGTTATAGTTAGCTACCACATGGCAGTGAAGACAGAGTTCTCGCTACATCTAGTAATAATGGAGAATGTAATATATATATATATATATATATATATATATAAGGAAGATAAAAAGTTTGTATTGGATTTGTCCGGTCGTGTAATGGATAGCACGCAGGGGTACCAACCCAGAGGTTCAAACCCTGTCCGGGCATCTATTTTTGTTACGCCATATATATATGAAGTAAAGTAGTCCCACTACAGGCCTCAGGAGGCCCTTGGGGTAGTAGGAGGTTAAGGCTACCACTTTATCTGCACAATCGGCACTTGATGTCAGCCGGGTTGTCAGCCCTGCGTGACAGCCGCCTTTATCCCCAGAACAAACGTCTGATACTCATTTCCGTTATAGGCTGAGTCGACACCAGGGCCATAGTGCCGCTAGAAGGTTTGGGTCAGTTTAAAAATCCTGACCCCGCCGGGACTTGAACCCTCGACCTTCCGGCTTGTAGCGCAGTGCCTTAACCACTATGCTACGGTGTGCCCTATATATATATATATATATATATATATATATACATTCTTCTGGATTTTTTCGTGTTGAGACTTGAAAGTAGTTTTGAAGTTCCTTAGGAGAGGTTATTGGCCCGACGCTAAGTAGTCCAGTGGTAGGGCTGCTACCTTTTAGTCTCTGGACAGACATTAGGATACCGCATTTACTCAGTACCTGATGGAACGGTTATACCGCCGTGACTCGGTCCTCAGAGCCTCGTTTGTGAAAACGGGTTGTACCACGAGAAGGTGAGGATGAGAATTGGGTAGGAGAGATTATACACACGTCACTACCCCTTACAACCCTCAATTCACGAGAGGCAGTTGAACATTGGTCAGACTGTCATCTAGTGGCTACTATAACTTAACAAGTAAGCATTTTAAAGAATATATATCCATCCATCCATCCATAGTAATTCTGCCCGAGGGCAGATCTTTCACTGCAATCATAGCATTTTGAAGCTATGCTTTGCAGCTTTACTAGGGAGTTATATGTGTGGTAGCTTCCCGTTGCTTTCCACACCGGAGAAGGATGATGGCCGGATGATTTTCGGGGACCGATGGGCCCTAAGCTTCCCGACATTTGTCTTACAGGTGAGGAAAACCCCGAAAAAACCTTACCCAGGAGCCTGTCCTGACCGGGAATCGAACCCGGGCCCGCTGCGTGACAAGGCAGCACGCTACCTTGAGACCTTAGCGATATATATAAAGTTGTAGTTTATGGACAAAATAAAGTATAAAAAATAGTAAAAAAAATAAAGTGGAAATAGAAATAACCTACATGACTTTATGTAAACCATAGAATATATATAAATATGGATTGTGCAAAAGATAGCTTTAAATTATGGTTCTAAAAATTTCCAAATTAGGGGAACGTTGTTTCATATCTAAGAGGTACGCTGCTTAGTCGCTATCGGTGTTGTCTTAAATTCTTCCGGGATAGAGAATTTTACTATCGTTGAAACGAGCACATTTTCGCAACGTTGCCTAATTACAGCTAACCTAATGCTTTAATGTAACCCTATGTAAATTTCGTATTGAAAATATAACTAGTAGTCTGTATGTTAACTGCTGAAAAACATTATAAAAACATTGTGATAAAGATGTAAGAAGTAGACCTGAATGGTGTCAATACATGTCGCAATAAAAGGAAATATGGCTGCATGAGATGTATGAGGATTATGCAAGATAATCATTGTACGGTAGTTTGTAACTTGTAGCCTGTTATAACATTACGTCTCGTGCTGTAGCCGAGTGGTTAAGGCAAGATGACTTGGTGCAGAGGTACGAGACTTACGCTGGTCGAGTCATGAGGGAAAAAATTGTTCTCATGAAATTTCGGCCAGTGTAGGACCGATGCATCATGAGGAATTTTGAGTAACTACAATAAGTAGCAACTCCAGATTCAGAAAATCATCTATAACGGCAGGGGGTACCCGATGTTTTGACCCCTACACAGGCTGGATGACCGTATATCTCTGTGATGTGAGGCCAGCAGCAGACTGGTAGGCAATGACCTTTTAGGCCTGACGCGCCGTGGAGTGCATATATATATATATATATATATATATACAGTAAAATCTGTCTTAGCCGAAACCTTTATACGAAGGAAAACCTGTGGTGACGGAAAAAAAAATCTCCAGAACAGTACGATTTTATATGTAAAATCGTCCTGTATAAGCCGGTAACCTTCATAACGCGGAATCGGAATGGTTTTTAAAGTACCAATAGTTAATTTTTACCTCAGTAAGACGGAAAATTATTCTCAAGCACGTTCTAATTACAGTATTAATGACCACACGTGAAAATTCTGCATATGACGCTACTGCATTATATCGTTTTACCTTCTTGTGTTCCCATTGTATTGCGGGGATATCCTTGCTTATATGTAACAGCGGGGAATCCCTTGCTTTTCCTTGCCTGCTTATGTAACCTGCGAGGGAGTTGAGAAACTCTTCAGTCGTCCTGTAGTTTAGTTCCTTCTCGCTTTTGTGTAATAAAGTTGTTTTGTATTGACGTGCAAACTGTGCTGTGTTACATAAACTATTATGTCTGTATTTCAGTTCAATACGTTATTTTTTAAAGCGTGCATGTAAAACCCTTGCACTGCGTGAGAAAAGTCAAGCTTGTAATTTGGGAACACTTTATAAGAAGGAAAACTGCCAAGACGGAAATATATTTAAGGAACCGTCATGTTCCTTCATACATAGGTTTTACTGTAATTTATCTATATATAAAGTATATAAAAATTAATGTGTTTGTCCTTTATGCGCGGCCATACCGTTGATCCGATTGTGATGGGATTTTTTGTTTTCAAAATGTTCAGCAGATTCCCGGAATGAACATTGGTTATAAGAGAATTGTTGATACTCAGCTCCTACTCCCTTATAAATCACCCTTTGTAGTAAAAAAATAATCCTTTTTTGACGCTTAAATGGCTTACGCTGCCTAAAGCATAACAAATACACAAAATTAATATGCACAGAATTGAATATTCTCAAAAAACTCTAAAAAAAAGTCTGCCACAGCATATGTTTATATTTTACGGATAACTCACAATGGCCATTTTTGTCTTTCATTGATGCCAAGAAGATCGTGATAAGTAGATTTCCGGACAAGCGTGCACTGCCGATTGTGATGAGGCTTTTCGCAGAATGTTCAGGATTTTCCCGGGTAAGTTATAGGCTATAAGACAGTTTTAATGCCCAAGCCCTTCACCCTTAAAAATCACCCTTTTTACTGAAAAAGTAAAATAAAAGTGGCTTTTTGTATACTTAAATGGCTTACGCTGCCTAAACCATAACATCCTCTCATAGTAATTCTGCCAGAAGGCAGGTCTTTTACTGCAATATTTACTAAGGATTTAACTTCACGTTGCTTTCCACACCGGTGATGGATGATGATGATAATGATAAGGATGGTGATGATGACCGGATGATTTTCAGGGAATTTTGGGCCCTAAGCTTCCTGACATTTGTCTTACAGGTGAGGAAAAAACCCGAAAAAAAAACCTCACCCAGGAGCCTGTCCTGACCGGGAATCGAACCCGGGCCTGCTGTGTGACAAGGCAGCACGCTACCTCGAGACCACAGCGGTGGACTTAAAACCATAACAAATACACCAAATTAATGTAAACAGAATTTAATATCTCAAAATCTCTAGAAGAAAGCCCCGCGACAGCATATGTTTATCTTTCATGGATAACTCCACAATAACCATTTTAGTCTTTGATTGATGCTAAAAAGATCGGGATAAGTAGATTCCCGGGCAAGCAGAGCAGCAGCACGGATAACTCGAAATAACGAATTTTGCCTTTCATCTCATTTATGCCAAATACATCGGGATACGTAGATCCTCGGGCAATGCCGGATAATCAGCACGGGGTATCTAAAAATAATGATACACATTTATAATTATTTTTCCTTCTACTTATTCAACTAAACGTAAAAACATATAATTTATTTAGGCGTAGCAGCGCACTTCGGGTATTAGCTAGTATATGTGTATATATATATATATATATATATATATATATATATATATATATATATATATATATATATATATAGTCATTTTCACCATAATAGTTGCAATTTATTTACCTTGGCTCTTCAGTGATGTCATATCTGGATTCTGTATTATTATTCTTTCATCTGTTTTTTGTTGATGTAAAATTTAGCAATAGAATTAGAGATAAATTATGACGTCAAATAAACAAGCTTTCACTGACCTTTGTTCAAATCAAATCTTTAGTGATTCATTTGAAATTATTTCCGCTATTACTTATGTATTTACATTATACAAACTAGAGCTAACAACAGAAAAAGATTATTATAGAGAGTGTCTCAAACATTCAGGGTCAAAGTTGTACAGATAGTAGAGGACTGTAAAATTTATAAATATCCCTTTAGCATGGTGTATATATGGAAGAAAACTATCCTTGAAGAAATTGCAAAGGAAGAGAGAACCTGGAAGGAAGTGAAGAAGTTGATCAGAATAGGGTCCGTTGGCGACGCTTTTTGGATGCCGTATGCTGCTGATAGGAGATAAAGGAGTTGAAAATGATAGTGTATAAGTTTATAAAATGTATAGTGGGTCCATAGACTTACACTATACTTATTATTTTGATAAAAGGAACCACTTTCGGAAATATACAGTACATTTCAGGCTACACGAGATCTTATCTGACGAACATTTTATTTAAACTGCTTTCGTTATCATAAGTAATGCCACGAGTGATTTCCAAATTATCGATAAATTCACGACTCACCAAGTGAGGAGTAAATTTATCTAGAGAATTTGGAAATCAAGAGTGGCATTTCTTAGGACTATTTAACGAATAAAATTAAGTTCTTTACTAAAAAATAATTATTTGAATATAGTTACCGGTGTTTTGAAATATTTATATAGTTAATGTAAACGGCGATATTTGAAAACAAATTAGAAATGTGAGGTTATATATATTCACTGCAATTCGATCATATTATTTATTGCCAAATAGGATATCAATATTGTAAGAATGCACTCTAGTGGAGAAATAATTAAACACATCATACTATTATAATCAACATTATAGGTTAATCATTTATATTTTGAATAAACAACTCAGTAAAATAGCTGAACCTATTCATTATTTGCTATATTCAATGTATTTGTTGGAGAAAAATAATGGTCTAACCTGTTCAGAATATTAAAAAAGGAGGAGCTTTCTTTATCACAAAAGCAGGAGCTGATAAAGAGAAATCTATAAAGAGCGAGGTGAAACAGGACTGTCATTGGTGTAAAACAGAATTCATTGAAACGTGATTGGTCATTGACTACCATTTGCGGCATGAGTTAAATAGTCTTAGCAAACATATGGCCGCTCCTTGGCATTCTGAGATGATACCTTGCTAGTACACAATTGTCTGCTAGATGTTTTCCTATGGGGTGTATCAAGTTGTTAGTGTATGAATGCTCAGTAAGACACCAATGAGGAACTGCCTACTAGGATTCTAGCTGCCTATCTCATTTTACAATAGACACAAGGGATATTTGAAAGAATGTGCCAAAAATATTATGCAATACATGCATGGAACTTGGTGAGCGCCACTTTCAAAACTTGCTCTGAGATGTAATTTGTTGTTCTTGTTACTATGAGTTTCAAGACGTGTATGGCCTTAGAAATTAGGCCTACATCATTATTGACAAAAAATCAAGTTATATCAAACTATTACATTTACAGTCCTTTTCCAGCCACAAGGGAAAAGATAGAGGGAAACATAAACCAATGGGTGGAATGATATGTACATTGATATTAGGAATGTAAAATCACAAGGTGGAATGTAAATCTAAGGACAGAGACGACTGGAAGAGATCAGTGGAGTAGGTGATGGTCCACATTGCCACTTGAAAGACGAGGAAACACAACTGTATGATTTTTCCCCTAAAGTCTTTTTTTTTTCTCTTAGCACTACAGTCCTTAAGTTTGACCTTGGTTTCCTTTAAGACAAATGCCCATTCTTGTCTATTCATTGCCTTACTCCTCCACTTCTTAACTTCCATAAATTTTAAGTCCTCCTCCACATCATCCATCCATCGTAACCTTGGTCTTCCTCTTTTTCTCCTTTGTTCTGGTTTCACATTCAAATTGTTTTTTTACTATCCTTGTGTTTTCCATTCTCAAAACATACTCTAAAGGCTTGAGACATCTATATATCAGAGTTAAGATGTTTAATCCTTTTTTTCCCCATAAATATGACTGATTAGAATAATTGAGGTTGTTAGAAACAAACGGGTGTAAGTGGTATTTTTGTAAAAAAGTAAAACAAGTTTGCTGCATAATTACATTCTTGAAGCATAATGTTATTTAGGGGCAAAGGTATATTAATGTAAGCGTTAGAAGTAGATAAAGTATGATTATCATTTTCACTGACCTATGACTTTGTTATATAACTTAAACTTTAAACCTGCTTTTCTCGATACTGCAAAACTTGCACTCTCTTTGCTTCTAATCGCCTCAATTATATTTCAATATACCGGTATACCGAAAGTATACTTTGCGGTATTTTAGGAGTTATTCGGGGATTATTTTGAACCTACATTTCAGAAATGTCTCCGGGTATTTGTAAAATATAAAGTGACTTAAGAGATATTTCCTACCCGCGAGCTGTAGCTTATAAGTCAAATGAAGTAGTAAATTGCAGTAAACTAGAGAAAAAGAAGGAAAACAACTAGCGATTTGACACACGTTAGTTTTTAATTTATAATGAGTTGTAGAAAATGTTATCTCACCTCATAAAATTCCATGTTTTCATGATACCGGATTCAAAGTCCATTTCACCTTCGTCTTCAATCAAACGCAAACTGTTGAAATTTTGCCTTTAACACTATCTTCTGAACTGTCATCTAGTGTGGATTTTATGAACTTACTAGATTAACTAACGTTAGTGTTTCAGATTTATATTCGAAAATCTCAAGTAAATCCTGGTAGACACGCCGTAGCGTAGTGTTTAAGGCACTGCGCTACAAGCCGGAGGGTCGAAGGTTCGAGTCCCAGTGGGGTCAGGATTTTTAAACTGACCCAAACCCTCTGGCGGCACTATGGCCCTGGGGTCGACTCATCCTCTAACGTAAATGAGTACCAGACGCATGTTCTGGGGTAAAGGCGGCCGTCACGCAGGGCTGACAACCCGGCTGACATCAAATGCCGATTGTCTAGAAAAAGTGGGAGCCTTAACCTCCTACTACCCCAAGGGCCTCCCGAGGCCTGTAGTGGGATCACTTTACATTACTTTACTTTACTGTATTAGTTACCATGCCGCCCCCCCCCTAGTTCTGAAATTCAGGGTTTAAATTCGATCGGAATCGATTATTTTTAAGGACCAAAAACCCCTGAGTATGACATTCTTCAGAAGAGAAGTAAAGCCGTCGTTCCCTTATTATAAAAGAAATTCAAGCCGGAAATGAGAGGTGTCTGAGCAAAATATGACGGCTTTTTCTACACCCACATTTTGAATTACGACGTTAATGATTCGAGTTTTAGAAAGCATCTTTAAATAAAATGTTGAGATTCAAAACCCGAGACATTTTGAGTTAACAGGACTTTCCTCAGTCATCAATACAAATTTTGAGGTTTTCACTACCACGAAACATTATCCTACTATAACATAGTAGTTATATTATAATTTTCTCCTTTTTTATATTTGTATTATTTTTAAAGACTGTGTGATTTTTTGTTTGTTTGGTGTAACATTCTAACATTCCACACATTTAATACTAAGAAGAAACAAATGGGAAATTGGTCTAATAAAAATACGTTTGGGCTCCGAATTATATATTTTGAGTTTTGCAAAAACATAAATATTTCATAATTTTTAAACATAAATTTAAATTCCTTTCACAGTTCTGTTGGTAAATCTTGGGAACTAATTTACTTGTACACGAAGTATTTCAGAATAGGTAAATAATATTAGGCCTATAATTAAGCGTATTATGTAAATTGCAAAGTTATAAGATCAAAATTGCTAACAAGAATAACTAAAATAAAACTATATAAGGGTCTAATGAGACACTATGGAGACATGGACATTAAACAATCTGATGAGAATGCTCTAAGAATATTTGAAAATAAAATTATAAAAGAAAATATGGTCCAGTCTGTGAGGAAACATTTCGATAATAAGAAAAATCTCTGAAATAAATATAATATTATGTGGAAAAAAGTATTGTAAGATAAATTAAATCTCACAGACTTAGTTGGCTTGGTCGTGTTTTTCGCCTAGAAGACGGGAGAACGCCAAAAAAAAGTTTTAAACAGTGAGGATATTGGAGTTCGTCATAGAGGAAAAGATGACTTCAGGACGTAGAAGAAGATATTAAAAAGATGGTGATAAAGAGATAGCGAGAAAAAACACAGGATCGAGATTATTATAGGAAGATTGTGAAGAAAGCCTAGGCCCACCAAGAATTGTAGCGTTGAATATAAATACGAAGATGATGATTATGCGGATCAAGATGTTAAATTTATTAATAGCCTGTATTTTTTTAGAGTTTTAATAATCTCGTATCAATACAAGATGTAATTAGTAAAATTTTAAAATTAGCTTTGTAATATTTGCAATAAATATATGAATATTTTATTAAATAATCATAAATTGAAATTTAAAAATAGGAATTTTGAAGTCAGTTCTAGACAAAACGCATTAAAAGTTCAGATATCTGTAATTCTGACGACATTATATCAATGTTGTTGTCACATGATTGAAAATCAAACTTGTGGAAAATTACAGCGATATATATATATATATATATATATATATGAAGTTGACTGTATCCTTTACAAAAAAAAGTTAATTCCAACAAATTTGGCTAGAAGAACAGGAATATGAACACCATAAATGTTTTGTTAGCTTTTGGTTCGACTATATAGTATATATATATATATATATATAATTTATCTCGAAAGAGTACTAAGAGACTGGAGGAAAAAATTGCAAAAAATGGGCATACCTATCCAAAATACACATGTATATTCACTAAATTTTGCAGATGACCAGGTATTAATGGCACAAGACCACGATGACATATAATACATATGGCTAAAAAACTAAAAGAAGAATATGAAAAATGGTGACTTTATATAAACATTGAGAAAACTAAATACCTGTGTATAGGAGAAGAAATGGAAAATATAAATTTCAACAATGGAGAAGAACTAAAACCTAGTATTGAATGCACTTATTTAGGAACAAAATTAGACCATTCAGGCGATAACATAGTGGAAATTAAAAATAGAATCGCACAAACAAAACAAGCAATAAATGCTTCTGTTTGGTGGAGCAAAAATATTACAAAAAATAGAAAATTACAAATATATCAAACCATAATTCAGAGCATTTTAACATATGGTGCTGAAGTCTGGCAAATTCCTACCAGGGAAATGAAAAGAATTTTAAGTACAGAAATGGATGTTTTAAGAATATCAGCTGGAAAATCTAGAATGGATTGAATAGTAAATAAAGAAATAAGGGAAATTATGGGTGTACAAGAGGAGCCGGACATCATCGACATTATAGAAAAGAAAAGATTACAGTGGTATGTCAAAAGAATGCCAGAACAAAGATTGCCTAAAATTGTTATGTAATGGATCCCAATGGAAAGGAGGAAGAGAGGAAGACCGAAGAAAACTCGGATAGAAGGGGTACAAGCAGCTATGAATTTCAGAGGAATGGAGGAAGATCAATGGATGGACAGAGAGGAATGGCGTTTGGTTTCCGGAAGACGGCGGCAGCTGCCATGAAACCGGATGATATATATATATATATGGAACTTTTACCTTTGAACCCTTACAATTTATCTTCTCATTAGAGCGTTTTTGTTCTTTTGGTTTTCGTTTATAGTGTCTGCTTCTGTGGCATACATCATGATCACGACTTTCCTACAATAGTCTGAAGCGTAGATGAGTTCCACCTACCCTGATACTTACTTTCCATTGTTAAAATATCTTGATGGAAACGCTCTCCGTGCTTGTTATTCAAAACGCTACAATTATTTGGAAATAAGTCGAGATGTGAGTGCAAAAAGTGGATTTTGAGCGACATGTTACAACCTAACTCTTGGCATGACCTCAGAAGTTCAATAACAGATAAATTGTAATTTTCAGCTCATATATTTCCCATGAAATAGTGAACAACATTTTTGAAGGATTCCCAAACTGTTTTCTCTTTCCCTTCGATGACCCTATTAAGTGGTCCATTCTTCATCAGTTCTTGAATTTGCGGACCAACGAAAGTTCCCGCTTTGATCTTAGCATCATTTATATTTGGGAATTTTGTCTTCAAATATTTGAAAGCTTCTCCATCTTGTAAAGATGTCAACAATATTTTATCACGGGCGACTAAGGGAATGTATTGGCTGTATGTTATTTTTTCCAGGCTCTATAACTTTCCTTTCAGGCCAGATTTTTCGTGTGTAGTATGATATCCTGTCGCGACTGTCCCACTCGCAAAGTAAGCAACAATAATAATTCGTATATCGTAACTGAATTCAGAATATGATGCCAATATCTTCAGTGGGCCTCCCTCGAATACATTTTGAGTGTAGACCAGCGTAACATTGAGACGAAACCCATTAGTTTATAATGTATTAATATATATATATATATATATATATATATATATATATATATATATACACTAGATGGACCGGCGAACTTCGTGTCGCCCTTAACTATTTTTACGTTAATTTTTCCGTATGGTTTTGTTGATTGAGATGAATTTATGTTGTCTGCATTCTCAGTATCATCCATAAGTGTATCATAAGGATTATATACATTTATTGATGGAATACTTTGAGGAGGCTTGCTGATTTCATTATACTTTCGTTTTTTTCTACGAACTTGTTGGCCGTTTGGATTCTCATCATCATCAAGAAGTCTCTGTGTAGTAATATCATCCTGTGATATATTATAGTCATCTTGTTTTTTCATTTAATTGAGGCATGGAGATTGTTCCTATAATATTAGGCATATTATTATAACTAACAGACTTACTTACAGTTCTGTTATTCCGTTCCTTAGGACCTTCATACGTTTTTAAATTGACATTCTTCTTAAATGTAAGATTTATGTCACATAGGCCTATACCAATTTGCGGAAATTCACTTGATATCTTATCATTCATGGTCTCTACAACTGATTCGCCATATTGTTTAATGTCCCTTCTCGGTCCAGTTAAATTTAAATTAAGTTGCTGTCTTTCAGCCAGATTACTTAAAACTAATACTTACACAAGAAATTAATATTATTATCAATATATTGAAAGGGGGCACGCCGTAGCGTAGTGGTTTAAGGCACTGAGCTACAAGCCGGAGGGTCGAGGGTTCAAGTCCCATTGGGGTCAGGATTTTTAAACTGACCCAAACCCTCTGGCGGCACTATGGCCCTGGGGTCGACTCAGCCTCTAACGGAAGTGAGTACCAGACGCTTGTTCTGGGGGTAAAGGCGGCCGTCACGCAGGGCTGACAACCCGGCTGACATAAAGTGCCGATTGTCTAGAAAAAGTGGGAACCTTAACCTCCTACTACCCCAAGGACCTCCGGGTCTGTTGTGGGATCACTTTACTTTTACTTTACTTTATCAATATATTGAAAATAAAATAAACACTGAACACACTTAAATTATGAAATAATCAATATTTGTAATTCAATTGAAATTCGCGGTTGCAACAAAAAAACACAGCCACCTGGTTTAATAATAAACGAATTACCTTACACCGTCATCTGTTAGAATCGTATGGAACTCACAGATAATTATAACTGTTTGTTAAATAATAAACAAATAATTTGCAATAAAAAATAATGCGACTATAAATTTAGTTATAAACAACCGTAGGTCTCAAGTTGGATCAAACAGCACACAGTGTGCAAAATTTTATTAAAATCGGTTCAGTAGTTTAGGATTTCATCGCGGACAAACAACGTGACACGTAATTTTTATATATGAAGATATATACCCTCACACTTCTGCTATTTGTTTGCATACATATAATTTAACTATATTAAATTAAAATTGTTATATTTTATAATTTCTGTTCAAATATTGAAATACCAAAGGAAGAGTCACTCTCAAATTATTAACTTCATTTGCAACATAATCTTATATATAAAAATTAATGTTTGTTTGTTTGTTTGTTTGTTTGTTCGTACTTTATGCGCGGCCTAACCGTTGATCCGATTGTAATGGGGTTTTTGCAAAATGTTCAGGTGATTCCCGGGATGAACATAGGCTATAAGAGAGTTGTGATATTCAACTCCTACACGCTTAAAAATCGTCTTTTGTAGTGGAAAACGTGAAAAAGTAGCACTTTGGACTTTTAAATGGCTTACGCAACCTAAACCATAAGAAATACACAACATTGATGTACACAGAATTGAATATCTGAAAAAGCTCTACAAAAAAGTCCGCGACAGCATATGTTTATCTCTTACGGATAACTCACAAGAACCATTTTTGTCTTTCATTGATACCAAGAGAATAATATCCATTCGGGTGAGTCTTTCATCTTTATTATTGATACCAAGAGTCTCGCGCCGTAGCCGAGTGGTTAAGGCAAGAAGTCTTGGCGCATAATTACGGGACTTACGATGGTTCGAGTCTCCATGGGGAAACAAAATTTTCCTCGTGGAATTTCGGCCAGTATGGGACCGGTGCACAGTGGGACAGAAATTAAATCTAGCTGGAAAAATACTATTTTTCACTCAATTTACCTTTTTTTTTCACTCTAATATAATTATTTTATCACGTGGTTCTTAACTTATCTGCAAAGGAGGGTACAATTCTAATGTGAAAAAAGTAGCACTTTGGACTCTTCAATGGCTTACGCTGCCTAAACCATAATAAATACACAACATTAATGTACACATATATTAATATCTCAAAAAGCTCTACGTAAAAGTCCGCGACAGCATATGTTTCGCTTACGGATAACTCATAATAACCATTTTTATCTTTCATTGATGCCAAGAGTCCCGCGCCGTAGCCGAGTGGTTAAGGCAAGAAGCCTTGGCGGAGAACTACGGAACTTACGCTGGTTCGAGTCTCCATGGGGAAAGAAATTTTTCTCATGGAATTTCGGCCAGTGTGGGACCGGTGCACAGTGGGCTAGAAATGAAATCTACTTGGAAAAATACTATTTTCACTCACCCTCGTCAATTTATCTTTTTCACTCTAATATAATTGTTATATGACGGTTCTTAACTTATCTGCAAAGGAGGGTACAATCCTAATTTATATGAAGACAATATAAACATCGGAAGTTGCCGATGGTTAAGAACTCATCTGGTCTGTATCCCAGTTGTGTTGTTAGCGTTGTATGTTCAAGTTCAGTGAGCTATTCTTCTTATTCTATATGCATACTTCACCTCAAGGTTTGTAATTGTATTGATATATTTAATGTTTTTCTATATAACCAGATTTTAGTTGAATGCAGGCTTTCACGGCCGGTAATCGTAATGTTGAGTGATTCCGGGTTATGTGGCCGTGGTCCATAGTTGGTGTTGATACCAGACGTTTCGCCCTCAACTGCGGAGGGCATCTTCAGTGGCGAGTGCTTCTATGCGTGTTTCCTGGTCGGAGGATCTACTTAGAATGAGCGCTGTGGACGTAGAGGACGTTGTATTAGTGGGGGGTGCAGGGTGAGTGGGCGTGGCTCTTGCTGATTGGCTAATAGTCGTCTCCTTGTTGTCACTGGTGTTAATGCATTTATTTTCTAGTGTATGGAACCAGGCCTTAGACAGTTTGATACCTTCTTCTTTTCTGTTAATATTTCCCTTATGCTTGTGTATTTCTATAGCCTCTCGGTATAATCTAGGGAAATAGTAGGAAGTTGTTGGCTAAACTTGTGTATCGTCGAATAGAATCTGGTGTCCATTCGTAATGGCATGTTCTGCTACAGCTGATTTATCCATTTCTCCTTGTCTGCAGTTTCTTTTATGTTCTGATAAACGGGTGGCTATACTTCTTTTCGTGGTCCCTATATATGATTTACCACACGAACAAGGAAGTCGATATACGCCGCAAGTGGAGAGAGGTGGCCGAGGATCCTTAGCTGAGCGAAGGCAGTCTTCTATTTTTCTTGTAGGTCTGTAAACTGTTTTTATGTTGTATTTTCGTAGGAGTTTTCCGATACGATCTGTGACTCTTTGTACATATGGTAAGTAGGCTATGCTGGTTGAGGTGTGTGTTATCCATTCTGACGTGCTGTCTTCGTGGATGTATGGTTTGTCTTATTTCCTTGGATGTGTAGCCATTTTTCTGGAAACAATTGAACAGATGGTGTTGTTCTTATTTAAGGTGTTGTGGTTGGCATAACTTAGTCGCTCTGTCGAACAGTGTCTTAATGACACCTCGCTTTTGTCTTGGATGGTGGTTAGAGTCTTTCTGCAGATATCGGTCTGTGTGTGTAGGTTTTCTGTAAACTGTATGTTGAATTTCCCCATTGCCAGTCCTTATTATTTGAACATCCAGGAAAGGAAGTCTTCCATTATCTTCTTTTTCCATTGTGAACTGTATTTTGTTGTGTCTGCTGTTAAGGTGTTGAAGGAAACGTTCCAATTCTTCACTGCCATGTCTCCATACTACGAATGTGTCATCAACATAGCGAAACCAATGTTCTGGAGACTTGGGAGCTGTTTTTAGTGCTTCTTCTTCGAATTTCTCCATGAAAAAATTCGCTACTACTGGGCTTAGAGGACTGCCCATGGCTACTCCGTCGGTCTGTTCATAGTAGCTGTTGTTCCATTGGAAGTAAGTAGTAGTTAGTACATGCCTGAATAAATTGGATATTTCTTCTGTGAAAATCTGTCTAATGTAGTCCATGGTCTCATTTACCGGCACCATGGTGAAAAGGGAAACCACATCGAAGCTAACCAGTATATCTTGAGATGTTACGTTTATATTCCGTAGTCTCTCAATGAAATGTGTCGAGTCTCTGATGTAGCTGTCCGTTTTTCCAAGGAGTGGTTTCAGAAGTCCTGTAAGATGCTTTGCCAGTAAGTAGGTCGGGGAACCGATGGCACTGACAATTGGCCGGAGTGGAATGTTGTTTTTGTGTATTTTTGGAAGACCATAGAGTCTTGGAGGTTTAGCTTCGGATACGCGTAATTTCTTCTTAATTTCTTCTGGCAAGGACGATTGCTTGATAAGATTGTTGGTTTTTCGAAGAATGCCGGATGTAGGGTCTCGCTTGATACGTTTGTATGTTTCTGGTGTCAGAATCTCTATTATTTTCTCTTTGTATTCGTGTGTATTCATAACAACTGTAGAGTTTCCTTTATCGGCTGGTAAAATGGTGATATTATTATCATTATTTAAAGTTTTTAGCGCTAGTCTCTCCTTCTTAGTTAAATTGCTTTTCGGTGGTTGGGCGCGACGGAGTATTCTTGCAGCTTCATAACGAATTTCATCAGTTGTCTGCAAGGGGAGATTCTTGATGCTTGCCTCGATGTTAGAGATAATATCCTCTACAGGTATTGATGTGGGTGTGATGGCGTAGTTGCCTCCTTTTGATAGTACAGATGTTTCTTCAGTTGACAGCGAGCGTGATGACAGGTTTGTTACGGTATGTTGTAGACCGAATGATTGCTGTAAGGGTCGCGATTGCATTTTTAGAAAGTCGAATTTCTTCATCTGCGTTCTAGTAGACTTTAACATGGTTGCTTCACTTGAGTTGTATGTAATGCTGTCGATCTTGTTCCAATAATGGTAAGGAATGCTGTTACTGATTGTTATGTGAAGTGTAAAGAGTTCTGCGTCGTTGGTTGCTAACTCCTTCCGTGTTTGTTGGATGCGTTCTCTGAGTAGAGCACGTTCAGTACGGTCGTATATGCGATGGGCTTTTTTAGATCTAAAAGTCCTCCGTTGTTGTAGGAATTTGGGTATATATCCAGCGTCTCTGCACCGTAGTAAAAAAGTATAAGATGATAGTAATTGGGATTTCTTCTTCCGGAGTGTCTCCAGGTGTCTAATACGTAAATAACTTTCCTCCCCATAGAGGCGTTTAATAGTTGAATGCAGGCTTTCACGGCCGGTAATCGTAATGTTGAGTGATTCCGGGTTATGTGGCCGTGGTCCATAGTTGGTGTTGATACCAGACGTTTCGCCCTCAACTGCGGAGGGCATCTTCAGTGGCGAGTGCTTCTATGCGTGTTTCCTGGTCGGAGGATCTACTTAGAATGAGCGCTGTGGACGTAGAGGACGTTGTATTAGTGGGGGGTGCAGGGTGAGTGGGCGTGGCTCTTGCTGATTGGCTAATAGTCGTCTCCTTGTTGTCACTGGTGTTAATGCATTTATTTTCTAGTGTATGGAACCAGGCCTTAGACAGTTTGATACCTTCTTCTTTTCTGTTAATATTTCCCTTATGCTTGTGTATTTCTATAGCCTCTCGGTATAATCTAGGGAAATAGTAGGAAGTTGTGGCTAAAACTTGTGTATCGTCGAATAGAATCTGGTGTCCATTCGTAATGGCATGTTCTGCTACAGCTGATTTATCCATTTCTCCTTGTCTGCAGTTTCTTTTATGTTCTGATAAACGGGTGGCTATACTTCTTTTCGTGGTCCCTATATATGATTTACCACACGAACAAGGAAGTCGATATACGCCGCAAGTGGAGAGAAGTGGCCGAGGATCCTTAGCTGAGCGAAGGCAGTCTTCTATTTTTCTTGTAGGTCTGTAAACTGTTTTTATGTTGTATTTTCGTAGGAGTTTTCCGATACGATCTGTGACTCTTTGTACATATGGTAAGTAGGCTATGCTGGTTGAGGGTGTGTTATCCATTCTGACGTGCTGTCTTCGTGGATGTATGGTTTGTCTTATTTCCTTGGATGTGTAGCCATTTAATAAATAATAGAGATTCTGACACCAGAAACATACAAACCTATCAAGCGAGACCCTACATCCGGCATTCTTCGAAAAACCAACAATCTTATCAAGCAATCGTCCTTGCCAGAAGAAATTAAGAAGAAATTACGCGTATCCGAAGCTAAACCTCCAAGACTCTATGGTCTTCCAAAAATACACAAAAACAACATTCCACTCCGGCCAATTGTCAGTGCCATCGGTTCCCCGACCTACTTACTGGCAAAGCATCTTACAGGACTTCTGAAACCACTCCTTGGAAAAACGGACAGCTACATCAGAGACTCGACACATTTCATTGAGAGACTACGGAATATAAACGTAACATCTCAAGATATACTGGTTAGCTTCGATGTGGTTTCCCTTTTCACCATGGTGCCGGTAAATGAGACCATGGACTACATTAGACAGATTTTCAACAGAAGAAATATCCAATTTATTCAGGATGTACTAACTACTACTTACTTCCAATGGAACAACAGCTACTATGAACAGACCGACGGAGTAGCCATGGGCAGTCCTCTAAGCCCAGTAGTAGCGAATTTTTTCATGGAGAAATTCGAAGAAGAAGCACTAAAAACAGCTCCCAAGTCTCCAGACACATTGGTTTCGCTATGTTGATGACACATTCGTAGTATGGAGACATGGCAGTGAAGAATTGGAACGTTTCCTTCAACACCTTAACAGCAGACACAACAAAAATACAGTTCACAATGGAAAAAGAAGATAATGGAAGACTTCCTTTCCTGGATGTTCAAATAATAAGGACTGGCAATGGGGAAATTCAACATACAGTTTACAGAAAACCTACACACACAGACCGATATCTGCAGAAAGACTCTAACCACCATCCAAGACAAAAGCGAGGTGTCATTAAGACACTGTTCGACAGAGCGACTAAGTTATGCCAACCACAACACCTTAAACAAGAACAACACCATCTGTTCAATTGTTTCCAGAAAAATGGCTACACATCCAAGGAAATAAGACAAACCATACATCCACGAAGACAGCACGTCAGAATGGATAACACACCCTCAACCAGCATAGCCTACTTACCATATGTACAAAGAGTCACAGATCGTATCGGAAAACTCCTACGAAAATACAACATAAAAACAGTTTACAGACCTACAAGAAAAATAGAAGACTGCCTTCGCTCAGCTAAGGATCCTCGGCCACCTCTCTCCACTTGCGGCGTATATCGACTTCCTTGTTCGTGTGGTAAATCATATATAGGGACCACGAAAAGAAGTATAGCCACCCGTTTATCAGAACATAAAAAGAAACTGCAGACAAGGAGAAATGGATAAATCAGCTGTAGCAGAACATGCCATTACGAATGGACACCAGATTCTATTCGACGATACACAAGTTTTAGCCACAACTTCCTACTATTTCCCTAGATTATACCGAGAGGCTATAGAAATACACAAGCATAAGAGAAATATTAACAGAAAAGAAGAAGGTATCAAACTGTCTAAGGCCTGGTTCCATACACTAGAAAATAAATGCATTAACACCAGTGACAACAAGGAGACGACTATTAGCCAATCAGCAAGAGCCACGCCCACTCACCCTGCACCCCCCACTAATACAACGTCCTCTACGTCCACAGCGCTCACTCTAAGTAGATTCCGACCAGGAAACACGCATAGAAGCACTCGCCACTGAAGATGCCCTCCGCAGTTGAGGGCGAAACGTCTGGTATCAACACCAACTATGGACCACGGCCACATAACCCGGAATCACTCAAAACCAGATTTTATGTTAGATACATGTGGAATTGTACCTTCCATGCACTAAGAAATTTACACAAACATCTTATTTTAATTTGAGCAAAACGAAAACAGTTCTGAACAGTAGTACAAATTTTAGTTATAATATAGAGTGATTCAAGGACTTAAATTCCCGCACAATGACATGTGTGCAAATTATTGTGTTTTCTTATAATTAGCTTTCTCATTACAGGAGGTAGCCAGCAACTGAGGTATACCGTTGCGCGCAGAGAATAATTGTTTGATTTAATGTGGAAAAAAATGTTAAGATCGAGGCAATAAGTTATAATTTAGTAAACACATTAGGGGTAGGGGGATGTTAGCAGAATGTTTTAAATTATATTAAAAATCAATATTTTTTTGAAAAGCGATTTTCTCAAAGGTACGAAGTTGTGCGCGAAAAAAATCTAGTGAAATATTCTGATTGGCTAGGAGTGGATGTTAACTTTCCCGTTATTAACAATTAATTTAGAACAATGACGGCCCTTGGAATATTCTGTTCCATCTGCTTATGGAATTGGAAGACCCAAAATAACTTTCGAAGAGGCTGGAATAGAAGAAATGTTCACTTAAGCAGTAATTCTCTCGCGATGAACTTGCTCTTGCAACAGAAATATCACTTTCGTCATATGATAAATGGGATACTGCTGATATTTTAAAGACATTATTAAAAAAACACAAAAATAGCTTCGAAATGATAACGAACATTACAAATCACCCCGCTCAACTCTCCCATCTTCTATGTCGGACGAAGCATTGTCTTTATTGACAATAAAATATCAATATGTAGATATATTAACATGAGACTAGGTGTCAAAAAGAGAGTTGTGATATTTCATCCACCCTATAATGCTTCTAGGGAAGCAAATTTTTTATGCTACCTTTCCCAAGACAGACATTTCAGCAGAAATAAGACTTTTTTTTATTCCAGCCTTTACGAAAGATTTTTTGGGTCTTACAATTCCATAAGCAGATGGAACAGGATTTTCCAACGACTATCAGTGTTCTAAATTCTTAATAACGGGGAAGTTTACATTTACTTTTAGCCAATCAGAATATTTCAGTAGAAATCTAACTTTTTTTCTCTCGCACAACTTCCTATGTTTTAGAAAATCGCTTTTAAAAAATGTTTTTAAACAATTTTTAAAACATTCTCCGAACATCCCCTAACTCTAATTTATTAATAGAGGATCACTTATTGCCTCTATCGATCACTTTTCTTCATATATTAAATCAAACAATTCTCTGCGCGCGAAGATAGGCCTCAGCTGCCGGCCGCTCCTCTAATAATAAAGCTAATTACAAAAAACGCAATTATTTGCACACATGTTATTGTGCGGGAATTTAAGTCCATAAATCACTCTATATTCTAACTAAAATTTGTACTACTGTTCAGAACTGTTTTTTTCGTAGCTCAATTTAAAGTAAAACGATTGTGTAAATTTTTTAGTGTTTCGAAGGTATGATTCCACGTGTATTTAACACAATATCTGGTTGTATAGAAACATGTTAAATATATCAATGAAAAGTACAAACCTTGAGGTAAAGTATCCATATAGAATAAGAAGAATAACTCACTGAACTTTAATGCAAAACGTATTTATTTCTACAGCTCGGTACACAACTGGGATGCGGACCAGATGAGTTCTTAACTATCGGCAACTTCCGATGTTTATATTGTCTACATAAATTTTAGAATTCTACCCTCCTTTGCAGATAAGTGAAGAACAGTCATCTGGCAATAATTTTAGAGTGAAGAAAGATTAATTGGCGAGAGTTAGTAAAATACTTTTTTTCCAGCTAGATTTCGTATCTGGCCCACTGTGCGGTGCCCACCCAGCATCGTGAGGCATTTGGGTAGCTACAATAAGTAGCGACTCCAGGTTGAGAATACCAGCTATAACGGCAGGAGGATCCGACATGCTGACCACATGTCACCCTACACTGGCTAGATGATCGTCTACCTCTGTGATTAACACATGTGGATGTGAGGCCAACAGCCGGCTGGTCAGCCAAAAGCCTTCTAGGCCTGTCGCGCTTTGAGTTTTTTTATACCAAGAAGATCGGGATAAGTAGATTCCCGGGCAAGCGTGCTCTGCCATACCGTTCATCCGATTGAGATGGGGCTTTTTGAAAAATGTTCAGGAGATTCCGGGAATGAACATAGGCTATAAGAGAGTTGTAATACTCAACCACTTCACCCCTAAAAATCACCCTTTGTAATGAAAAAGTGAAATAAAGTCCCTACTTTGAGGCATAAACGGCTTACGCTGCCTAACCCATAACAAATACACAATTTTGATGTACAGACATTTAAAACTCTACAAAAAAAAGTAGAGTATAGCAGCGCACGGCTGGTGGTAAAAACACGTTAACATTTATTTAAGAATAGCAGCGCACGCCGGGTATTAGCTAGTAGCTTATAAAACAGGAAACAAATTAAGCAACATAATATACAATGGCATAGAAGAACACAACAAATTCAACAACAAGGGAGTCTACAAACTAACATGTAAAGATTGTAATAAATTTTATATTGGCAGGTCAAGCATAAATTTCAATACAAGATATAAATAACACCTGAAAGATTTCATGCACGCGGGTGATAAATCAAGCTATTCTAAATATCTCATTAATGCAGGTCATCGAATGAACACAATTGAAAATACTCTCACGATAATCCACCGAGAAAACATTCCAGCTAGGATAAGTATATTTGTAGACCTCGAAATTATAAAGGAAACAAACAACACCTCACTTCTTAATGAGTACGCACCCCAGTCAAACCCATTATACGAGATCGTCAAAAACAAGTAAGTTGCTGCTACAAACAGTTGGAGTATACATCAGAATGAAGAAATACTGATATTGGGTACTAAGAAAGGAACAACACACAGAAAAATGATTGATTCAACGCACCCCAAAGAGAATGAAACGAATAAAAAAATCCTTTATTTAAGCTGGCAGAATTAATGTCACTTCCACTCGACCAGCGAGTATTATAATCATAGGCCCTACTTATAACAATAATTTAAACATATTATCAAAATATAGACTAATCGAAAGACAATGCAGATGTGGTCTAACACTAGCTGACACTAGTAAAACATGGTATCAAATAAAATAAAGTAAGAAAAGCTTTCTAGATGAATATTTATAGGTTGTACAAAATGCTGAATAGAGTTTTTTAGATCCTTCTCCTCAACTTTAAAAATAGTAATAAAATATAGGCCTCTCGGGACAAAACTAAGAACTAAACAGACCAAAGACAAACAAATATTTTGTACTTTTTAAAGTAAACAATGGAATCAGATTTATAGTGTATTAGAGTAAGCCTTGTATTACATATCTCTCGTTATTTGTGTTCCTACAAGTGTATTTCAGTTGTGATTTTACTTCAGTGTCAGAAATTGCATTCATTACTATGATGTAATGTATCTATAGCATGGGTATTCTATTAATACAAAATCCACTTTTTATAAAAACAGGATGGATAATTATTCGAAATTTTTAGAATCCACTTTGGGGTTCAAATTAAAGAGTCCACTATATTTATATACCTGCGATCCACCCCGTAATCGAACGGTTTAAGGCATCGTGTATTGGTGCAGAACTACTTCTCTCAATCATAGTTAACGTTATTCTCCCACCTCATTTTGGCCCCCCTTATTGAGCGTTTTCCCTCTGGTTTTCATACAAGGAATTTCCATGCCCCTCTTTCCTACCCC
Organism: Diploptera punctata; assembly: GCA_030220185.1. NCBI lineage: Eukaryota > Metazoa > Arthropoda > Insecta > Blattodea > Blaberidae > Diploptera > Diploptera punctata. The sequence continues at coordinate 2,800,608 of JASPKZ010000034.1, read as the reverse complement.
ATTCGTGCCACGGGTCCTGCACATCGCAATCTACTAGACCTAACTGTTCTTATTATATCGGTTTCCTATAAAGATCAAGTAGCTCACTGTCATGCAGTCTTCTCCATTTGCCTGTCTGTTCACCTCTCTCTGGCCCAAATATTTTCCTATGTACTTTATTCTCAAATCCTGGTAATGTTTTCTCCTCCCTTAAAGAAAGAGACTATGTTTCATATCCATATAACTGGAAGAATAACAGTTTTATATGTTTTGTATAATGATAGTTGTGATGACAAGACCTTGCAATGCACGTCTAGTGTTGAGCCTATTTTTCACCTCATTCCTGTTTGTAATTATTGTTCCTACGCATTTGAATTCAGCCACTTCTTCAAAATTACCCTCATTTGTCATTAACAGTCCATTTCCATTACATTATACATTTCTGTGCGTGAACACATCTATTTAGTTTAGATTTATTGATATTAACTTCCAGCCCCTATTTCTTATTCTTCCACAGTATAGTATGCGTGTTGGTCATTAGTATTTCGTCGCTATCTCCTAATAATAATCATCAGTATATTTAACATTTAAAAATATTAAATCTACTGTTAAAATTTATGTTTGTTCTACCTAGATAGAATTTAGGCCTCTTGAAGTCTTAATACGTTAAGTTATAAACTATCATGGATTTCAGGCGGCTCCGTGGCGCAAGCGGTTAGATGCTCGACTATCACAGCTGGGGTATCGAGTTCACAACAAGGTCCCTCCATGTGGATCTCGTAGTGGACGAAAGGGAGGTTGGGCAGGTTTTCATCAGGGTTTTCCCTGCACCAAATTTAATTCTGCCACTTCTCCATTCTCATCTCATTCATTTCGTTTCATTTCCTTCGTCCGTCTCTGTGACGGTGCGCAGGAGCATTTCGGCCAACATACGTGTCATTTATAGGGGTTTATCTCTTTTTCACCTTCGACCCGACCCTAAGTTGAAAATGAGTTGAGGATATTATCATATTATATCATGAATTTTATCAGTATTGACCGTTCGGACGAGAATTACACTGAGCAACAAAAAATAAACTTTTTTTTCTGTCTCAGAAAGAAAAATATGTGATTCAGATAGTATTTTTTTTCTCCTGAATTCAAATATGATATCGTGTTTTCTCCATCACGCAAGGTTTACGAGAGACAGGCATTTATAATTTAAAACACTTTAATATTTTCTACATTCGTAACTACACAATATTCGAACATTCGGACTCGCCTAGAAAGTAAGAAATGACGATTTTCTGCTATATTTCGCCTGTGGAGCATCCCTCTTGAAGGTCCAACAATAATCGGCCAGCATATTAGGATTCAATTTGCATTGATATCTCTTTTCCATAGCTGAAATCTCCTGATGAAAGTGTTCCCCGTGCTCATCGCTCACTGCGCCAAGATTTTCCGGGAAGAAATCTAGGTTTATTAAAGAAATAATTATTTAAATCCATTAACTTGAAATTGAAATAAAAAAACTGTGGGTGATGGAGAAATTCCGAATACATATTTGAAAACACGATAAAAACTGCATTAAGTACAACTATTGGTACTCATGAGACAAAAATCATGTTGACCAGTATTATTAATCATTGACACTCCTGATTTTCCAAGTACAGTAATAGGCCTACATTATATCTCAGAACACCACTTTATTACAAATCTAATGATCGTTTTACAAATTCACATCTGTAGGCTATACAAACATGATGTATACATGATCAATGTAACGTATGTTATTGAAATGGTCCAAGAATGTGAGAAAAAATGAATTAAAACAAATTAAAATGTATTTTATTGGGAACCAGATTGTGTTCTAAAATGTTTTTAAAAAACTGTAATGATTATAATGGACATAGGGGGCAGAAACATGCGAATTAAAACTCTAGAAAGATAAGTAAATTAAAATATGCAGAAATTGATTTTGGAGGCGTTAACTGGAATTTCAGGAAGAGAAAATATACAGTGTAATTAATCGAAAGATGAATGTTCAAACTTCAATTATGGATTTCACAAAATAAAACAAATAATTAAAATGGTATGGTCATGTCAAAACAATGATACAATACAGATTCCCAAGAAGAATACTAGAATGGGTACCATTTTGTAGCAGAAGAAGAGGATGAGCAAAAATAAAGTGGATTGATGGTGTTTTAATAAGTCTGAGGGAAAAAGATTAGACGATGGGTATTGGAATGAGAGAGATATGTGGAGGAGAATTGCAATATATTAATTGAGCGCAGGAAGATTTTGTGAAACATTGTGAAATCTGCTAAATAAATAATGTACAGCACATTAACATCTATCTATAGGTAAAAGGAACTAAGTTCTACATCTGAAAAATGTATTAAAAAATTAACAAATTCTTAACCTGATTTAACATAAATATTTAAGATTTATCCCGAAACTAGATTTTAGGGCTTAATATATTTTTATTCTAAGCTGACGATATACACTGTAAATATGTACCCCATAAATCACACGTGGGGACCCGGTTAATCCATAGCGGGAGTTTCTTAATGAAGCTTATTTAGTTACGCTTATTTACCTATATTACGAGTGACATGTGGTTAGCACATCGTCTCAATAGGAATTCTATTAGGCAACAAAGTATTATATGGATGAATGAAGTTCGGATAAATTATGCACAGAGACTTTTTTATTCATGGTTGCTGTTTGTTTACTAGCCTCAAAATCTTGAGACTCGGGACCCACTGCTTAAAACTCTCCGGAGGAGGAGAATTTTTCTACCAATATACATGGAACCTGGCCGATTATGAAAACGCGAACCTCGAGAATAGAGGCAAAAGGTCACGATATGCACTCCCAAAAATTAAATCTTTCCTATAATAATTTTCGTGGCAATAAGACATATGATGACATAAACCCCTCTTGTCCACCGCTGTGGTCTCGAGGTAGCGTGCTGCCTTGTCGCGCCGCGGGCCCGGGTTCGATTCCCGGCCGAGACAGGCCCCTGGGTGAGGTTTTTTTCGGGGTTTTTCCTCACCTGTAAGACAAATGTCAGGAAGCTTAGGGCCCAACGGTCCCCGAAAATCATTCGGCTTTCATCATCATCTTTCACCGGTGTGGAAAGCAACGGGAAGCTACCACACCAATAATTCGCTAGTAAAGCTGCAAAAGTATAGCAGTAAAATGCTATGATTGCAGTGAAAGGCAGAATTACTATGGATGGATGGAAACCCCTCTAATATCCTCTCCAGATAGCTTATAAATGGTAGTTTATTTGACACACGTCGTGTATTATATTGATTTTTTTTTGTTCCTAAGTTACAACATTAGAAACCATACAACAGGAAATAATTGTAATCAGATGCAAATAATACAGATTGTTAATTTTAATGCGAATCTTATATGTAAGACAGTTGTTATGAAACTGCGCTCTTAAATTGAAAGTAAAATTGTAAATCAGTTTATAAAACACTCACCAAATGCTGTGTAAGTAAATCAAATTACACGGAACTAAATGGACAAATTCTAAAATTTTCATATAAAAGTGATTTATTCCAATAAGGAGCATAGAGAAAGTAGCCTAATTATATTTTTAATCCATGATTCGAGAGTTGAATTTACTACACTAAACAATTGATATACAGACAGTGGACAATGAAATAAAATAAAAACAAATTGCAGTATAAGATGTAAAAAGTGAATATTCTCAACATTAGAAAAAATTATAAAAAACGTAAAGAGGAATTAAATGGGCAAACTCGACTGCTTAAAACTAATTTATTGCACTAACTGAACGTACAGTAGGTCTAAGTAATATCTATTTACTCCATGTATTGAGTGTGTAAATTAATGTAATAAACAAATACATTTCAATCTGTGGACAATAAAAAAATTAAATTCCTGTAAGTTACGTGTGAAGTAAACATTGTCAACATAGGAAAAAAACGTGTTTTCTTACAGCAAGAAAGTAACTAAAAAAGAAAGATTAAAGTAAAAAGAAAATCACACAAACCAACATCCGACCAAAAAAGAAGCTCTAAAATAGAATTAAAACCATAAATATAAAAGTACAAAGAGTGCAGAAGATATCTAAAGAATCTATTTAAAACAAGTTCAATTAAATTAGAAAAAACATAGTAATGTGGAATGAAATAAAACATTAGAATTATATTAATATCCCTATAACTCCTCAAGGAGCAATTACAAGTGCGACAAGAGACGACAAAAAGTCATACAAAATCATCCCAGACTTCCTAAGAACAACTGCTGAAATGTCGGGATCCTCCAGTGGGAGAAGAGGAGAAAACGTCTCAGCAAATTTTTCCCCAACGTCCGAGGAAAGAACTTGAAAAATATCGGGATCCTCCAGTGGGAGAAGAGGAGGAAACGTCCCACCAATTTTTCCCCGATTCCGGAGGGAAGAACTTGAAAAATATCGGGATCCTCCAGTGGGAGAAGAGGAGAGAACGTCCCACAACATTCTCCCCGACTCCCGAGGGAAGAACTTGAAAATATCGGGATGCTCCAGTGGGAGAAGAGGAGAAAACGTCCCACCAAATTTTCCCCGATTCCCGAGGGAAGAACTTGAAAAAATCGGGATCTTCCAGTGGGAGAAGAGGAGAAAACGTCCCACCAAATTTTCCCCGATTCCCGAGGGAAGAACTTGAAAAATATCGGGATCCTCCAGTGGGAGAAGAGGGGAAAACGTCCCACCAAATTTTCCCCGATTCCCAAGGGAAGAACGTGAAACATATCGGGATCCTCCAGTGGGAGAAGAGCAGAAAACGTCCCACCAAATTTTCTCCGATTCCCGAGGGAAGAACTTGAAAAATATCGGGATCCTCCAGTGGGAGAAGAGGAGAAAACGTCCCACCAAATTTTCCCCGATTCCCGAGGGAAGAACTTGAAAAAATCGGGATCTTCCAGTGGGAGAAAGGGAGAAAAACGTCCCACCAAATTTTCCCCGAATTCCCGAGGGAAGAACTTGGAAAAATAGCGGGATCCTCCAGTGAGAAGAAGAGGGGAAAACGAGCCCCACCAAATTTTCCCCCGATTCCCAAGGGAAGAAACGTGAAACATATCGGGATCCTCCACTGGGAGAAGAGCAGAAAACGTCCCAACAAAATTTTCTCCGATTCCCGAGGGAAGAACTTAAAAATATCGGGATCCTCCAGTGGGAGAAGAGGAGAAAAACGTCCCCAACCAAAATTTCCCCGATTCCCGAGGGAAGAACTTGAAAAATATCGGGATCCTCCAGTTGGAGGAAGAGGAGAAAACGTCCCACCAAATTTTCCCCGATTCCCGAGGGAAGGACTTGAAAAATATCGGGATCCTCCAGTGGGAGAAGAGGAGAAAACATCCCATCAAATTTTCCCCGATTCCCAAGGGAAGAACGTGAAACATATCGGGATCCTCCAGTGGGAGAAGAGCAGAAAACGTCCCACCAAATTGTCCCCGATTCCCGAGGAAGAACTAGAAAAATATCGGGATCCTCCAGTGGGAGAAGAGGAGAAAACGTCACCATCAAAGTTTCCCCCCATTCCCGAGGGAAGAACTTGAAAAATATCGGGAAATCCTCCAGTGGGAGAAGAGGAGAAAACGTCCCCAACCAAATTTCCCCTTCCCCGATTCCCGAGGGAAGAACGTGAAAAATATCGGGATCCTCCAGTGGGAGAAGAGCAGAAAACGTCCCACCAAATTTTCTCCGATTCCCGAGGGAAGAACGTGAAAAATATCGGGATCTTCCAGTGGGAGAAGAGCAGAAAACGTCCCACCAAATTTTCTCCGATTCCCGAGGGAAGGACTTGAAAAATATCGGGATCCTCCAGTGGGAGAAGAGGAGAAAACGTCCCACCAAATTTTCCCCGATTCCCGAGGGAAGAACTTGAAAAAATCGGGATCTTCCAGTGGGAGAAGAGGAGAAAACGTCCCACCAAATTTTCCCCGATTCCCGAGGGAAGAAGTTGAAAAATATCGGGATCCCTCCAGTGGAAGAAGATGGGAAAACGTCCCACCAAATTTTCCCCGATTCCCCAAGGGAAGAACTTGAAAAATATCGGGATCCTCCAGTGGGAGAAGAGCAGAAAACGTCCCACCAAATTTTCCCCGATTCCCGAGGGAAGGACTTGAAAAATATCGGGATCCTCCAGTGGGAGAAAAGGAGAAAACATCCCATCAAATTTTCCCCGATTCCCGAGGGAAGAACTTGAAAAATATCGGGATCCTCCAGTGGGAGAAGAGGAGAAAACGTCCCACCAAATTTTCCCCGATTCCCGAGGGAAGAACTTGAAAAATATCGGGATCCTCCAGTGGGAGAAGAGGAGAAAACGTCCCACACAAGCTCATCGATTCCCGAGAGAGCAACCATAGAATAATGGGATCCTCCATTGAGAAAGAGGTGAGAGCGCCTAACAGTATTTTTTTCCACACACGAGCGTTCTGACTGAAGAATTCTAGACTTTCTGTGGAGGACATTTCCAAATGCTACTAATATCGCCTAATACCTTCACAATAATCCGACATCATAAATGTTCAGTAGGTCCTGTGTGCAATTCTAGTGTTATTTTCCTGTGACAAAGATACATTTCGCCCTGTAACAGTAATTATGTTGAAATCAGTTCATATTCTGTTACACAGTAATTAGAATTATCACTCTCATTAGACCGTGAATAATTGTCAGCGACATCTTAGAATAGTGTAAAAATATCTTGTGTTTGTACTTAAACGTATTGTTAATAATTGTAAATAGTAACTTCAACTAATGTAAATATGTCTTAACATAGTGTGTAGTTAGGTTTAATTATATAACTTTATAGTAGTTAATGTAAAGTGGATTGTTTAGCTTTAATTTTACTTTAATATATGAATATTATAAAATTAGTTTCGTTTCCTTGTATGATAATTATTTTAATTTATATCTAATGTTTATAATTTTCATATATCGTCACAAGGATGACTGCATCACTCTTTGAATCAATTTGGATTCTCCATTTTATAAAATGCAGAATGGAACAGAGTTGTTCAGGTACAACATTAGTAAAATACGTAGTAAATCTTCGTTGAGGTGATAGTCACAATATTAGAATTATAAAACAATAAATAGTAATGAAAGATAGATAGATAGATGATCGGTTGATGTATGTCTTTGACATCGTCCGATTCCTAATAGCCAATTTTGTCGGTCCACCAATCTCCTGATTGTACATGTTTCTCCTTCATGTATAAACATATTCCCTGTCTCCAGGGGGTTTTAGGTCTTCCTCTGCCTCGTCTTCCCTCAGGTTTCCATTCCAAAACACATTTTGGTAGTCGATCCCCTTCCATTCGCTGGACACGACCGTACCATCTTAATTGCTAAATAATAATAATAACAATAATAATAATTTATTTAAGTTGTCAGTATTAAGGTCATAAGCCCTTCTTTACCAATAAACCATACAAAAATTACATACATATTTCATGTAAGTCGAAATTCCTTCCATATCGTTTTATTTTGTAATATAAATTAAATAATTAATTAAATCTAAATTGGTTTTTCCTCACCTGTAAGACAAATGTCAGAAAAACTTTAAGGCCAAACAGTCCCCGAAATCATCCGGCCATCATCATCATCCTTCACCGGCGTGGAAAGCAACGGGTAGCTACCACACCTACAATTCCCTAGTAAAGCTGCAAAGCATAGCATGAAAATGCTATGATTGCAGTGAAATACCTGCCCTTGGGCAGAATTTATTATGGATGGAAATCTAAATTATTATTTAATATAGGCCCATAACTCTAGATTAGGATAAAATACTCATAAACATATCGAGTGTGGACTCAAAATACTCAGGAAAACAAACGCAAGGCGATAGTGATATCGACAAATCGATATTAATAAGTATTTCGAAAACGATATCATAATAAAATTTATCGCCAGTAGTGACTAAGCTAATTCTATATGGAATAACAAATACTTCCTTTTGTTAAGTTAGGATATTCCAGTATAGGCAGCACTAGAAAGTCTGGACAGATTCACTGTCTGACAGTAACATAATGTAAAAAAGCCATACACATTCCATACTCATTCAGAATTAGAGACGCTAACGGTTTTTTACGTAGGCTATTAGGCCATTGTATGAACTCATCGGGAATCCCAAAGGCCTAACTGTGAACAAACTTGGCAACATTGTCAGTAAGTAGCGGGAGATGAAAGCGCCTACTATTATCGACGTCACAAATAGAAATGGGTAAACATATGCCCTTTTTTCCACATCCATATGTGTATTAACAAATCAAAATATCTGTAATAAACATTTAAGGTGATGTTTCTAGGATGTTGGAATTATGGGAAGAAGATCCATAATTTACCTTATGGGTAAAACGGGGACCGAAACATCAGAATCTTTGCCGCAGTAGGGAAGGAAAGTCGTTCAATAAAATCATCAGCAAGTGAAGACCGGGATTCGATAATTATAACGCTTATAAAATTTCGTTATGGTGGAATTTATTCAATATTAGGCATACTGTTTTATTAGTATTTATCTAATGTATGAAAATGAATGTTTGTTCGTACTTTATGTGCGGCCATACCATTGATCCGATTGTGATGGTGCTTTTTGCAAAATGTTCAGGAGATTCCCGGGATGAACATAGGCTATAGGAGAGTTGAGATATTCAACTCCTACACCCTTAAAAATCGCCCTTTGTAGAGGAAAACGTGAAAAAAGTAGCTTCTTGGACGCTTAAATGGCTTACGCTGCCTAAACCATAATAAATACAGAAAATTAATGTACACAGAATTGAATATCTCAAAAAGCTCTACAAAAAAGTCAGCGACAGCATATGTTTACCTCTTAGGAAAACTCACAATAACCATTTTTGTCTTTCATTGATGACAAGAAGATCTAGACAAGTACGTAGATTCCTGTGCAAGCATAGCAGCACATGGCGGGTATTCTTTTACGGATAACTCACAATAACGAATTTTATCTTTTAGCTCATTTATCATCATCGCCATCTGCATTCATGGATTAGGTCTGTTGACCCGTTCCGACTTCAGCCCATCTCTTTCTAGGTCTGCCCACATCTCGGGTGCCTTTAGGTTTGTATTTTGTTATTTGTTTTGGATATATATCTTCATTCATTCTGTCTATGTGTTGCTTCCATTTTTGTCTATATGTATCTATTTTATCAGTTATTGCAAATATTTTAAGTTCCTGTCTTATTTCTGTGTTCTTGATTTTGTCTTCCTTAGTGCACCCTTTAACAGATCTCAAAACTTTCATTTCTGCCGCCGTTATCCTACTTAGATCTTGTTTTTTATGTATCCAGGCTTCTGATCCATAGAGCAGTACTGGTACTGCCAATGTTTTATAAAATTTCAATTGGGTCTCTCTTATTGTTTTATTAATTAGTGATCGTTTTATCGTACCACATATTCCCTGGAATTTTGCTATTTTATTAGTTATATCATTATTATAATTAAATGAAATGTCACATCCTAGATAATTGAGATAGTTGACTTGTTCTATGATTTTGTTTCCTATTACTATTTTGGATCTGATTTGATTTTTCCCTTGGAATGCCATTACCTTAGTTTTTTCTATGGATATTTTGATATTATATTGTTCACATATATTATGTAATTTTAAAAATAGCTCATTTATAATAATAATAATAATAATAATAATAATAATAATAATAATAATAATAATAATAGCTTTATTTTACCTATGTCAGGAAGATCGAGATAAGTAGATTCCCAGGCAACGCCGGGTAATCAGACGGGGTATCTAAAACATAAAAATGTAAAAATGTATAATTATTTTTCCTTCTACTAATTCAACTAAATATAAAAGCACATTAATTTTCATTTATTTAGGCGTAGCAGCGCACACCGGGTATTAGCTAGTACTTTGATAAAAGTTCACCATTGTGGTCTGGAGGTAACGTGTCACGCAGTGCGCCCGAGTTAGATCCTCGGTCGGAACAAGTTTCTTGGATGAGGTCTTTTTCCTCATCTTTAAAACAAATGTCATGAAATTTTAAGGTCCAAACAGTTCCCTAACACCATCAGGCTATCATTTTCATCAGTGTTATATTCGCCTCATTTGGATTAAGTTCAGGATTAAGGCCCCTCCTGGCGCATCATTATCATCTACCAGATATCATTGGGACAGCGTAACTCCATCTTCCAGGCGCCCCAACCTCAGATGTTGGTTACAAGTACACCAATGCCAGGAGAGAATACCAGAAATGTCTTAATGACAACCTGGTAGCATTTATATATATATATATATATATATATATATCCATCCATCCATAGTGATTCTGCCCGAAGGCAGGTCCTTCACTGCAATCATAGCATTTTCATGCTATGCTTGCAGCTTTACTAGGGAATTGTGTAGGTGTGGTAGCTTCCCGTTGCTTTACACACCGGTGAAGGATGATGATGATGATAATGATAATGGTAAGGATGATAATGATAAGGATGATGGCCATATGATTTCGGGGACTGTTTGGGCCTTAAAGTTTTCCTGACATTAAGTCTTACAGGTGAGGAAAAACCCCGATAAAAACCTCACCCAGAAAAACTGCCCCGACCGGGGATCGAACCCGGGCCCGCTGCGTGACAAGGCAGCACGCTACCTCGAGACCACAGCGGTGGACTATATCCATCCATCCATAGTAATTCTGCCCGTAGGCAGGTCCTTCACTGCAATCATAGCATTTTCATGCTATGCTTGCAGCTTTACTAGGGAATTGTAGGTGTGGTAGCTTCCCGTTGCTTTCCACACCGGTGAACGATAATGATGATGATAATGGTAAGGATGATGATGGCCATATGATTTCGGGGACCGTTTGGGCCTTAAAGTTTTCCTGACAATTGTCTTACAAGTGAGGAAAAACCCCGATACAAACCTCACCCAGAAAAACTGCCCCGACCGGGGATCGAACCCGGGCCCGCTGCGTGACAAGGCAGCACGCTACCTCGAGACCAAAGCGATGGACATATATATATATATATATATACAGGGTATAAATGAATTATACCGCACAAATTTAACTACGTATAGAGGGGTATTATATAAGCATTTTGAGATAATGAACTAATGGTTTACGAGGGAAAACGTCCAAGTTATGATTCAATTTGTAAAATGGTTGGCACGCCACTGATTATTTCAAATTAAAATGGAAATAATATTATACAGAGACTGTAACTTGCAACAAGTATGCGCTTTTAGCTCAGTGGTTATAGCAGTCTTACTACCGACGCAAATGTAAGATTCGTACGTTCGAAACTGCTTGCAGTATGTATACACTTTTTTCCCCCTTTCTTCCTTTACTATGTACGTACTGTAAATTAGTTACGTCCGTAGATTTACTTCTGGTTTAATTGTTTATTCATTATTTTACAGAATACGGTATTGTAGTGTACAGAGTTACAAAACTATCTACGTACGTATTGTACAGACAACTGTTTGAAAGGTTATAATAATACACCGAGGAAAAGAAGTGCGGTGGCTGCAACAAAGCCCAATTACAAAATTGTACCCGTTGAGCGAAGTCAACTGGCTGTAAAGCTTGTGCTTTTTGCAGATGAAAGGGATAGAGGTGGTCTTCGTGCAGGGCTTCCCATGCACTATGATGGTTCGAGCCCATTACACGTGATACAGCACAAGTACTATTAGAAGGATCATCTTCCACCCTATGAAGAACATTTTCTTCGACCTCTGCAGTGCGGCCCGTAATTCTTTCACCGGCGTCTACTCTGTTTACCATCAACGTCGCATGCTCCCGCAAACGCCTATCAACAGACTCTAAGGTTGTTCGGTGAGGATGGCGTCTATTCGGATACCGCTCCGCATACATGGCAGCAGCCCTTGCACCATTACGTTGTGCTGCACCATAAATCAGATTTATTTCGACAAGTTCAGCATAAGATATTAAATATAATGAAGTATATAAGTACTTAATGAAGTTTAATAATTTAGTTGAGCACGACTGACTTACCAGGTACCAATTTTATATTCAATATCTTATTACATAACCTCAACAGTGCTTTAATATGAATTTTAAGTGTTAAGTTCAGCACAACTGTAAAGATGTTCCATGATGCTTTCATGGAATGCGACTGATACTGAAGTAACTTCTAATCAGATGTTAATGTAATAACCAATATGGGAACAGGTATTTTGCACATGCCTATACTGAACAAATTTCAGTGTCAATATATCACAGTACACACGCAGGGAAAGAAAAATAAAGAAGAAGGAAAGAAAAAAAAAGTAGCCAGCCGTGATTTGAACCGTCAGTATTCGAACTCAAATTCATTGCTTAGACCTTAAGCCACACGTTAATTACACAGATTCTGCGTGTTTCACTCTGAGCTAAGGCTCTCATTGTGCCGATGATACTTTAACAGTGCAGTGGCGTGAATCATCTGCTAAGTTCGAAAATTTAAGGAATTTGATAACCCAATATTTCATAAACGTTGTTGATGAATTATTATCAATCAGGATCTCGGAATTATTACCAAGATCTGAAGTTATTCTAGTATAATTTTCACTGCTACTTTGCTCTCCTATTGATTTATCATAAGTAATGCCACGAGTGATTTCCAAATTATCGATAATTCACGACTCACGAAGTGAGTCGTGAATTTATCTAGAGAATTTGGAAATCAAGAATAGCATTTCTTAAGACTATTTAACGAATAAAATTAAGCTCTTTACTAAAAAATGATTATTTGGATATAGTTACCGGTGTTTTAAAATATGTATATGGTTAATGTAAATGGCGATGTGTAAAAACAAATTAAAAATGTGAGGTTATATATATTCACTGCAACTCGACCATATTATTTATTGCCAAATAGGATCGCAATATTGTAAGAATCCACTCTAGTGGAGAAATAATGAAACACATCAAACTATTATAATCAACATTATAGGTTAATCATTTATATTTTGAATAAACAACTCAGTAAAATCACTGAATCTATTCATTATTTGCTATATTCAATGTATTTGTTGGAGAAAAATAATGGTCTAACCTGTTCAGAATATTAAAAAAGGAGGATCTTTCTTTATCACGAAAGCAGGAGCTGATAAAGATAAATCGATAAAGAGCGAGGTGAAACACGACTGCCATTGGTTAAAACAGAATTCATTGAAACTAGCCCATTTTCCCTCGTAGACCATTGGTTCCTTATTTCAAATTACTTGTAAAATATCCCTCCGTAAGCAGTTAAATTTATGCGGTATAATTAATTTACACTCTGTATATATATTTGTGTGTGTTTGTGTGTGTGTGTGTATGTGCGCGTGCGTGTGTGTGTGCCTATATTAATAAAAAAAGAAGCAGGTATAGGATAAAATATCTTGAATTTTTTTGTTAATTGTGAAGAACAAAAAGTTATAATTTGTGAAACTGTCTTCTTGGCAGTTATCCGATTATAGGAACTTTCCAGCCGTTATCACACTTGTTTCGTCACGAGTTCTGACGTCATTTAACGCTTCAATTGTTTAACATAACTTATTTTTCTTTGATTAAAAAACAGCAACTGATTTATAGACATTTCATTTCACGACAAGGAAAAATTAACACGATATTATCTTAGTCATAACATAATTTTAATGCAAGTTATCGAACTTTGTGATATAAGATAAATGCAGGTTATGCAAATATTTCAAAATTCCTGAGTTCAAACCCGTTTGGAGTCAATGAATTTTTCAGGGCGTAAACATTGTGTATAGGCCTAATGGTTTCCTTCTGAATTGAAATAAATCATTGGATTCCCTATCGTAGATTCACAGCATGTAAATAAGTTAGCCTTAAGAAAAAAAAAGAGGCCTCTGCGCAAAATTGATTGGTCCTTTCACTTCCAGTTTTTAATTGCAAATCTAATGACCTGATATGTTAAAGCGCATCGTTAAATAAAATGCTAACTAAAGAAAAGGATTTTCAAAATATACAGTTATTTATTTGATCTAATGGCAAGTTTTGATTATAAATAATGGACACAACAATTAAAGAAGAATTTCCTGCATTAATTCCGAGCCAAGTTCCAATTGTACAGGTTGTTCACAAGTCCTGCTACCAAAACAATGCAACTTAGCTCGTAAACTATTTGAGATAGAGACATTCTGTTTTTTGAAACATATTCTAAATCTCTCAAAAATTTTGTTTACATTTGTTGCAATTTGTGATTTAAACGACATGACGACACCTCATGAAAATACCCAATGTGTATGGTGGCATGCTGTGTCTGATAAATCACCAGTACCCCCATAGCCGAACGTTATGGCTGTTAACATGTCCAGACACAAAGAAAGTCGCTTCATCAGGTACTCAATGTGTATGGTGGTATGCTGTGTCTGATAAATCACCAGTACCCCCATAGCCGAACGTTATGGCTGTTAACATGTCCAGACACAAAGAAAGTCGCTTCATCAGGTACTCAATGTGTATGGTGGTATGCTGTGTCTGATAAATCACCAGTACCCCCATAGCCGAACGTTATGGCTGTTAACATGTCCAGACACAAAGAAAGTCGCTTCATCAGGTACTCAATGTGTATGGTGGTATGCTGTGTCTGATAAATCACCAGTACCCCCATAGCCGAACGTTATGGCTGTTAACATGTCCAGACACAAAGAAAGTCGCTTCATCAGGTACTCAATGTGTATGGTGGCATGCTGTGTCTGATAAATCACCAGTACCCCCATAGCCGAACGTTATGGCTGTTAACATGTGCAGACACAAAGAAAGTCGCTTCATCAGAGAACATCACCCTCTGCAGGTGCTCAGTGTCTTCGTCAATTGCGTTCAGCATGGAATCAGCAAATTCAGCATCGCCGACGGAAGTCAGTTGGCAGAAACGCTTGCGTAATTAGCATTTTATAGGCCTGAAGATGTAGCCGCTTATGGAGGACTTTATGAATTGTTGATTTTGGAAAATGAACTTCCCGCGAAGCACGACAAATGAATTTTTGAGGGCTGAGTTGAAGTTGCACATTGTCGATAGTTATTTTTGGCTCACACCTAGTCATCCACTCTGTGGCAAGTCCATTACACTGTGAGTGTAATTATGGATGATTTGGATGGAGAATCTCTTTCATATTGCTGACGAAAATTTCGCTAAACAGTTACTGGTGATTTACCAGACTCTGCATACCACCATACACATTGGGACTTTTCCTGTGGTGTCGTCTTGTCGTATAAATCACAATCTGCAACAACAAATGTAAACAAAACTTTGAGAGATGTAGAATACGTTGCAAAAAACTGCATATCTCTATCTCAAATAGTTTACGAGCTAAATTACATCGTTTTGGTAGCAGGATTTTGTGGAGACCCTGTACTACAAACAAAGTTGCACAAGATATTACTCCGCCGATTGTTTATTGGTGGAACCGCGGTAGGGCCTACTACTTTTAACCACTATATGACTCAATTGTATACTATACAAATGTTGTTCTTATGCAACATTGTATTTTAAGGGAATTAAGACTAACTACAATATAAGATGGTGCCAATAAATAGAAACTTCCTCCACTTCTTACTTATTTATAACAAAAATTATATATGGACCTCTCAAATAAAAGTTTACCGAAGTAGACATGTTAATAGGAAGGTAGCCCCCATAATTACATGTAATCCGTGGAAACACAGCTTTTTCCATTATGTCTATAGACAACCTTCATTTACGGGTACAGTTTATCACAAATGAAATGTCTGTCAATAACAGGTGTTACCTTGAGAGACCAAATGAAGGAGTGATGATATTAAAACTTAATGGGGTGTTGAATAAAAGACGGCAAAAGTCCTGCTTTATCATAAGTAATGCCACGAGTGAATTTATTTAGAGAATTTGGAAATGAAGAGTGGCATTTGTTAGGACTACTTAACGAATAAAATTAAGTTGTTTACTCACAAATAATTTTTAAACATAGTTTTTTAAAATATTTATATATTTAATGTAAACGGCGATGTTTGGAAACAAATAAGAAACGTTATGTTTCTCTTGTTTATCACTGCAACCAGATCATATTATTTGTTGTCAAAGGATCGCAATATTGTAAGAATGCACCCTAGTGGAGAAAAAATGAAACACATCAAACTGTATATTAATTAATTTCTGATGTCCTATGATGTAAATACGTCAATTATATTTATCTGGAACGTTATTACCTGGGAAAAAATATGTTTAAGAAAGTGCAAACAGTGATTTCTTTTTTTGTTTTTTTTTTTTGTATGATCAATTGCTACAAATGATTTTATATTATCTCCCGCAACCACGATAAGCTTATATTCCTGCACTATATATACAATCTGATAGCCACATGCAGTCACTGCAAAATAATGTTATGACCTACTCAGAATGTTAAAAAGGATGAGCTTGATTTTACAGTGATAAAATTAAACTGATAAAATCGAGGTGAAAACCGATTGTGATTGGTTGTAAATAAATAATCATTTAAATGTGATTGGTCATTGACTCTCATTTGGGACATGAGTTAAATAGCCATCGTAAATGGAGATAGCACGTTCTTAGGAAGCTAGAACATATTTTACCAAAAAAATTATTAAATTATCATCCTGCAGGAAACAGAGACTTAGGTCGACCTGATCGTCGTTGGAGAGAACTGTTTCAGTTGTAGTTCACAGACGGAAATAAATCCAAACCTGTGTTTTTGGCAGAATAAGAAAAATTCAATTATGAGCAGAATTTATCTCATGCTGACTCACCTGTAAATTCTGCTCTTATTTTCACCCTATCCTAAATGGTTAATATGGGATATTTTCACTAAACGTTTTGAAAATGTTCGTAAGTAATGCCACGAGTTATTTCCAATTTACCTAGAGGATTTGGAAATCAAGAGTGACATTTTTAGGACTATTTAACGAATAAAATTAAGCTTTTTACTCACAAATCATTATTTAAATATAGTTATGTTCAATTATCTATATATTTAATGTAAACGGCGATGTTTGAAAACAAATGAGAAATGTTTGGTTATGTTTAATTTGTTCATCACTGCAACTTGATCATGCTATTTATTGTCAAATAGGATCGCAATATTGTAAGAATGCACCCTAGTGGAGAAGAAATTAAACACATCAAACTGTATATTAACCAACATTATAGGTTATTAATTTTTTTTCGGAAACAACACAGTAAAATCAGTATTTAAAAACACAATTATTGAACACACAATTTTCAAATTTGTAGATCGAAAGAATCTGTTCATTGTTTGCTATATTCAACATATTTGTTAGAGAGTCAGTCACTGCAAAATAATGATCTGACCTGTTCAGATTATTAAAAAGGAGATGCTTTCTTTATTTTGGTAATCAAAATTCGATTAGTATCGAGGTGAAACACCACTGTGATTGGTTGTAAAACAAAATTCGTTGAAACGTAATTGGTCATTGACTCCCATTTGGGGCATGAATTAAATAGTCGAATTAATTTATCTCCGCTTTTCAAATGCTTTGCTTTCCAATATTTAAGAAATTCTACAGAAATTATGGCATGTTGAAACAATTGAAATTCCAAACATATTCTGCCTTTCGCATGAGTAAAAATTAAACAATGCTTATTTAATGCATTAAAATTGTAATTATATATCTTAAGATTCTCCCATATAAATTATATAGATGTGTGCTAGATAATATATATTTTTATTTTTATTTCCTTTATTTCGAGTGTTAGAGAGCGAACTACATTTTCTTACACACTTAAAGGTAAAGCCATTCTTGGACCAATGAAAGTGCAGTCATACATCAGGTTTGTTTACAGTATAATTGGAACTTAGCTCGGAAGAGGTATAGCTTGCCAGTATCTGTCAATCTTACGGGATCTACGTAGTGCCGGATTAATGATAACAATAATAATAATAATAATAATAATAATAATAATAATAATAATAATAATAATAATAATAATAATAGTTTTATTTATTCTGGCAGAGTTAAGGCCATAAGGCCTTCTCTTCCACTCAACAATCACAAATACAAATTAATATTTGACAAATATAGATATGCACTATACTAATTACAAACAGTTAAAGATACATTAAATGTAGCAATGTAAATTTCATGTATAAACAACATTTTATACGATAATAACAATAATAATATTTACGATAATAATAATAAATATAATTATAATAATAATAGTTTTATTTATTCTGGCAGAGTTAAGATTAATGATCTTGAAATGAACGCAAAGAATAGGAACATTAGATAATTATATCAGGGAATTAGTATATAGAAGAAAGGGTTTCAGGCTAGAACAAACATAATTCGGAATGAAAATGGGGATATGATTGCATATTCCAGGAGTGTATTAAATAGATGGAAAAGTTATTTTAATCAGCTATTAAATGTACATACAGAACAGGACAATGAGGAGGATAATTTACAGACAGCAGAAATGCTAGTCGCAGAACCAAATGCATTAGAGGTTGAAATGGCGATTGAAAAATTGAAGATGTATAAAGCATCAGGTTCAGATGAGATCCCAGCAGAACTGATAAAATCAGGGAGAGAAAAATTGATGGATAAGATAAGCTGGTTGCTTAGTATGATTTGGGAAAAAGAAGCTCTTCCAGATGAATGGAAGGAATCAATTATCGTACCAATTTATAAGAAAGGAGATAAAACTGATTGCAACAACTACAGGGGCATCTCATTACTTTCAACTTCGTACAAAATTCTTACAAATATATTAGTAAGCAGACTTACTCCCTATATTTATGACATTCTAGGAGATCATCAATGTGCATTTAGAAGAAACAGGTCTACAACAGATCAGATTTTTAGTATAAGACAGATTTTAGAAAAGAAATGTAAATATAATGGTACTGTACATCAACTATATGTAGACTTCAAAAAAGCATATGATTCAATTAAGAGGGAGGAGTTGTATAGTATCCTGCTGGAGTTTGGAATTCCGAAAAAAGTTAGTTAGACTTATACGAATGTGTCTAAATGGCACAAAGAGTAGGGTGCGTGTAGGCAAACAGTTTTCGGACACTTTTGAAATCCAGAATGGGTTGAAGCAAGGAGATGCACTATCTCCTCTACTATTTAATTTTGTACTAGAGCATGCCATTAACTCTTTGGAGAATAAGGAAGGCTTACAACTCAATGGTATTAATAAGCTGTTAGTTTATGCTGACGATGTAGTATTATTGACCGATAGCGAGGATATACTAAAGGACAACACGCACACACTATTGAGTAACACTAAGAAATTAGGACTGGAAGTAAATATCAATAAAACTAAATATATGATCACACGTAGAAATAAATTATATAATGGAAATGGACAGCTAATGACAAATGAGGGAAATTTTGAGGAAGTGGCTGAATTCAAATACTTAGGAACAATAATCACAAATAGGAATGAGATGCACAAAGAAATTAAACATAAGCTCAATTCTGGAAATGCGTGCTATTATGCATTACACAGACTCTTGATGTCCCAACTCCTTTCAAAAAACGTAAAACTGAAAATATATAAAACTATTATTCTACCAGTTATATTATATGGGTGCGAAACATGGATTCTTACTTTAAGGGAGGAAAGGAGATTACAAGTACTTGAGAATAAAGTTCTTAGGAAAATTTTTGGACCAAAGAGAGATGAACAGACAGGTGAATGGAGAAGACTACATAACAATGAACTACATGGTCTTTATAGGAAAGATATAATAAGAACAGTTAAGTCTCGTAGATTGCGATGGGCAGGACATGTTGCACGTATGGGGAATGAAAGACGTGCATGGAAGCTTCTTGTAGGAAAGCCAAAGGGAAGACGCCCAGTTGGTAGACCAAGAATGACGTGGGAGAATAACATTAACTATGATTTGAGGGAATTAGATTATACAGGGAATGATTGGAAAGCATTAGCTCAGGATAGGGATGTATGGAGAGCTTATGTCCGCGCGGCCATGGACCTACGGGTTCGATAGTGCCAGTGAGTAAGTAAGAGTTAACGCCATAAGGCCTTCTCTTCCACTCAACAATCACAAATACAAATTAATATTTGACAAATATAGATATACACTATACTAATTACAAACAATTAAAGATATATTAAATGTAGCAATGTAAATTTCATGTATAAACAACATTTTATACGATAATAACAACAATAATACGATAATAATAATGATAATATAATAATGATAATAATAGTGATAATAATAGTATAAATATGATAAATTATACGAGAAACGCCAATTAATGTATGTACCTTACACTGGTAATGATGAAGTCGAGGTTAGAGCAAATATAAATTTAGATTTCTTTTAAAAGATCATCATCATCATAGTACATTCACGAATTTAGGCCATTTGTTGACCTGTTTCGGCCTCAAGAGAAACACCATCCAAAAGTCTTTTGAGTGGACGTCCTGGTCTTCTTCTTCCTGCGGGTTGATATCTTAACATTAGTTTGGGTATTCTGTGATCTTCCATTCGATGAACATGTTGTATCCATCTTGACTTATAATCAGAAATTTTGTTTTCTAAAGATTCCATGTGTAATTCTTCTAAGATGTCTTCATTTTTTTTGTGATCTAGTAGTGTGTATCCTGCAGTCCCTCCGAAGATATCTCATTTCAGCAGATCTAAGTCTCTGTATATCCTTCTGTTTCAACGTCCATACTTCGCTACCATACAAAAGAGTTGGAAGAGCCAGTGTTTTATACACTTTCAGTCTTGAATGCTTTTGGACTAACTGTGGCTTGAAGATAGAATTTATTAACCCTAAAATTCTTAAAAATTTAGATATTTTTGCATTTACATCCTTTTCTTCTTCATATGAGATATTGCATCCTAGATATGTAAAATTATTCACCTGCTCCAAAATTTTATTGTCCAGTACAATTTTACTTCTGACAGGATCTACACCTTGAAATGCCATAATTTTTGTTTTTTTCTGTAGATATCTTTAATCCATATTCTTCTGTAATTTTGTTAAGTTCATACAGACCTTTCTGTAGATTATCTTCGGAATTTGCTATTATTATTTGGTCATCTGCAAACAATAGGGTGTTTAATTTTCTATTTTCTGATATTCTTATTCCAAATTTATATGTTTTGTTCCAGCAACATATTACTTCATTGATATAAATTGCAAAGAGTGTTGGGGATAGGGGGCAGCCTTGTCTCACACTACGATTTATAATTCCTTCTTCAGAAAATCTGTTATTTAATTTAATCTTTATGGTGTTGTCTTTGTAAATATTTTGTATGTTCTGCCGAAGTAAATTTGGTATATTTCTGTCTTCCAATATATTTAAGAGTTTTGATCTCTTGACTGTGTCGAATGCTTTTTCAAAATCTATGAAAGCAAAATGTGTTTCTAAGTTGAATTCTCTTCTTTTTTCAAGCAATAGTTTAACAGAAAATGCTGAATCAATACAAGATCGTCCTTTCCTAAATCCATTTTGACATTCCATAAGGAATTTTTCACTGAAACTTTTCAATTTTCCATTTAAAATGTCTGCATAAATTTTGTAGCATGTGTTTAACAAACTGATTCCCCTATAGTTGTCCATTTTTCTCTTGTCTCCTTTCTTGAACAGGGGTATAACAATGCTTGTCTTCCATTCTTGTGGTATATCTGCATTTTTGAATACATTATTAAAGAAGGACAACAGTCTTTCATGGAACTGTTTGCCTGCATATTTGTACAATTCAGAATTCAAGCCATCTGTGCCAGTTGCCTTCCCATTTTTTAATTTCTTTAAACTATTGTTCAATTCTTCCAATGATATTATGGAATCTGTCTCATTATTATTTCGGAAAATTGTATCTTCATAGCTATTGTCAGTCCAAAGACTTTTATAATAATTGAAAAAATCTTCTTTTGTTACTCCGCAATTAATTTTGGTAGATTCTTTAATATCTTTATTCAAATGTTTTAATATTTTGAAGGCATTAGGTTGGAGCTTATGCAAATCTGATTCTAAATGTGTAACAAAATTTAACCATGTTTTCCTATGTCTCTTTCTTATTTCCCTCTTAACAATAGCTCTACAGCGTTTGAATTCTATTTCATTTTCTACTTTCTTTGTGTTCAAATATTTTTTATAAGCTGCATTTTTTTCTTCAATCAATTGTTTTATTTGATCATCCCAGATTTTTAGAGTTCTATTTCTTCTTTGTTGTATATTTACTTTTCCTAAAGTTTCATTAGCTGCATTTTGAATTATCATTTTAATGTTTTTCCATTCTTCTTCGACATCATTACTTTCTGGAGTTGTAGCCATATATTGCTGAATTCTTCTCGAATATAACCATTTAATGCTGTCATCATAAAATAATTTTACCTTGTACTTTTGTTCTATGCTCTGTTGTTGTTTCTTCTTTTTTAACCATCTTGGTGGAAATCTTATTCTTGCTTCTACTAGGTAGTGATCTGAACCAATATCATATCCTCTGTAGGCTCTGACATCGAGAAACAATTTAAAAATCTTATTATTTGCAATGAAATAATCAATGATTGATTTTGAGTCCTGACGATGCCAGGTATATTTATGTATGTTTCTATGATTGTAAAAGGTATTCGTTATTTTCAGTTCATTGTAGATAGCAAAATCTGTTAATCTTGTCCCATTCCTATTGCTGGTTGGTTCGCCAAATGTTCCAATATTATTGTTGACTTGAGCATTGCCCACTCTGGCATTTAAATCTCCTATTATGAGAATGTAATCATTTCTATTAATTTTGCTATAAATTTCTTGTAATATTTTATAAAATTCTTCATTGTCTTCTTCACGGCCTTCCTCTGGTGCATATACACCAAGAACTGTCAAATTACCTCTATTTATTTTCAGTCGAAGCTCTAATATTCTTTCATTCCAGTAAGTGTAGTGTTGAATTTTATTTCTTATGGTTTTATTAATCCAAATCATTACTCCAGCTTGTCCATGGGTTTTCCTGTCGACACCGCTATATATTTTGTACATAATTTTGTGTTTCTTTCGCTCCTTTGAGTTTCTTCTTAGTTTCTGTAGTTACTGCAATATCAATGTTTCTATTTTAAATATACTGTCTAGTTCCTCTTCTTTTTCATGGATGCTTCGGACATTCCAGGTTGCATATCTTACAATATCATTGTGCCGTTTTCTTTAACCATATTTCTTTGCTGTGGGTCGTCATATTTCAATTCCTTCAGGCTTTTTTCGTGTTGAGACTTGAAAGTAGTTTTGAAGTTCCTTAGGACAGGTTACTGGCCCGACGCTAAGTAGTCCAGTGGTAGGGCTGCTACCTTTTAGTCTCTGGACAGACATTAGGATACCGCATTTACTCAGTACCTGATGGAACGGTTATACCGCCGTGACTCGGTCCTCAGAGCCTCGTTTGTGAAAACGGGTTGTACCACGAGAAGGTGAGGATGAGAATTGGGTAGGAGAGGTTATACACACGTCACTACCCCTTAAAAGATGCAGCCCCTTATTTCTTGTGGTAGGGAATTTCAGATGAGGGAAGTGAAGATAGTATATGACGTGGAGTGATGTGATGTTCTATGTTGCGGTATATTAAGCAAGAGAATATGTTGTGATCTTGTGTTTAAGTTATGGTTTGAGGATAGATACTGGAAACGACATGATAAATAATTGGGAATCGAGGGATGTAGGATCTTAAATAAGAGAATTAGACAGTGCGATTTTTTTTCTCTTTTAGATGTAGCCATGACAGTTCGTGGAATAATGGAGAAATGTGATCGTGTTTTCAAACATTAAATATGAATCTGATACACATATTATGGACACGCTGCAGTTCATCCGACAATCCGTCACCGGACTATATTGAAGATGGAGTTTGCTAATCTTCAAAATATATCACCATCATCATCACTCCAGGGATTAGGCAATTGCCCGTTCCGACTTTATAATGCATCAGCCCAACGTCTTCTAGGTCTTCCAACATCACGTCTTCCTCTTGCTTGATAATTTCTTGCTAACAATGGATATCTCTCCTTACTCATTCCATCCATGTGATCAATCCATTTCTGTCTGTAATTCGTGACTTTATCCAATAAAGGCTGTACTTTCAATTCTTGTCTTATATCCTCATTTCTTATTCTATCAAGTCTTGTACATCCTTTTACTTGTCTTAGGAACCTCATCTCCGCCGTCTGTATTCTATCCTGTTTTTTCACTGGAGCCCAAGTTTCACACTCATACAATATTGTGGGAACCGCCATAACATTATACATTTTTATCTTGGTTTCTTTTCTAATGTTTTTTTTTAATGTTCTCTGTATTGTTCCACACACCGTCTGAAATTTATTTATTTTGGAGTCAATATCTCTTTCCACATTGTAGCCAACATCACAGCCCAATATTTGAAACTAGACACCTGTTCTATACTTTGATTTTCTAAAATAATTTTGGATCTCACTGGATCTCTTCCTCTAAAAGCCATGGCCATCGTTTTCCTTACAGAAATCTTTAGATCGTATAATTTACATATTTCATTTAATGCATGCATTGATTTCTGTAAGTCGTCTTCATTTTTCTGTATTATGATTACATCGTCAGCAAATAGAAGATTTATGTATTCACGTAGACTTTCACGGCCGGAGTTGCTATGATGATCTTGAAGATTTTCGGGCTGTAAGGCCGTGGTCGTGAGGCTTGTAGTTCCCCGACGTTTCGCCAGAGACTGCGTCTGGCATCCTCAAGGGTTGTCTTGAGACTGGCAATTCTGTCCGCTGTCTGTCTTACGAACACATCGCAGGGAACGTATAAATAAGATAGCGGACAGAATTGCCAATCTCAAGACAACCCTTGAGGATGCCAGACGCAGTCTCTGGCGAAACGTCGGGGAATACAAGTCTCACGACCACGGCCTACAGCCCGAAAATCTTCTTCAAGATCATCATAAATAGAAGATTATTTATGCACACTTTATTATCCATTATTTTATTCCTGGATTCACTAAAACCTTCCATTTATTTAAAATATCGCCTATATATATATATTTTAAACAAAGTGGGTGATAAACTACATCCTTGTCGTAATCCAGTATTTGTTTTGATTGTATCTGTTCTTTTGAATCCGGTATCTATAATTATATGTGTGTCTTCATATAATATATTTATTGTTTCAACAAGGCACAGCAGGTACCCTTTCATTCGTAATATTTCCCATAATTTTTGTCTGTTTACTCGATCGAAGGCCTTATCCAAATCTATAAATCCCTATGTGAGTTTCTAAGTTATGTTCTCTTCTCTTTTCTATGAGTTGTTTCAGTGTAAAGACATTGTCTATACATGACCTTCCCTTTCTGAATCCACTTTGATTTTCATTTATTATTACTTCTGTTATATTTCTCAATCTATTATTTATTATTTTCGTATATATCTTGTAGCCAGTATTCATTAAGCTAATCCCTCTGTAATTCTCGCAATTTCTCCGGTCTCCTCTTTTGAATATATTCTTCACAATTGCTGTTTTCCAAGTGGTTGGAATTCCATAGGTCTGCCAACATATATTAATTAGATGAAGTATTCGTAGTTTACACAATATTCCACTATATTTGACTAACTCCATATTTATATTATCTAATCCTGTTGCTTTCCTATTCTTAGCAGTTTTCAAAGCCATTTCTAATTCATTTATGTCTATTACATCAATATTTTCCACTTTTATTTCTTCCTCATTGTTCTCTTTTCCTTCAATTTCTTCCTCTTTTTTCCAAAGTTTTTCATAATAATATATTCAGTTTTTTTTATTTTTTTCAATTAATTGTTCTTTTAAATGCAATGGTCGCATCTTTGATAACCCAACTAAAATCCTTTTCCTTACAAATTTAATTAGTGGTCTTGGTCTTATACTTTCTTTCTGATCCTAGAAACATTTTGTACCACTGGGTTGGACATTTGAACTCTCACTTAACAGATGCTGAAATGAGTTCGTAGATTTTGTTGAGACATAATATTTTGATTTCATTATTGTAAACAAAATGTTTGTTGTCTTAAATACCTTATGAATATGATTAACGATAATAATGAGGATTTCGTTTTTCCAGAAAGGGTGTTCAAATTTCCTCCCTTGCCTCGCGTATGAAGAAAATTCTGAACAGTGGTTTATGTTCCTTGATTCTGGTCTCGAGGGTCGCAGGTTCTAACCCGGCCGGGGTCGATGATTTTTTTTTGTTTGGATGGAAAAATCCACGGAGCAAGTCCTCCGGAAGGGACTTTAAGCCGTGGGTCGTAAAAGACCTTATACCTGAATATGGACACCTCTAAACAAAATTTTACAGACTTCCTTCGCCCTAGTAATATCTTAACTGCCTACTAGATGTCTCATTGAGTCGGTATGTTGGCCCCATACCATTCATGACATATTTAGGGAAATAAGCGTAACTAAGGTAACTTGCTCTAACAAAAAAGATAGGCCAAGGTCCAACATTGGGCTGTTACACCATTGTAAATAGTTCTTAAATGCTTCAATTAGGAATTTCAACCTGACCAGGAGTCGACCAGATTCACTCCATGAGATGCAAAAATGTTACTCCTATACCACAGCGTGCTCAAAATTTGATTTTTTATAATTCATTTAAATTTTTGCAACACCGTATTTAAACATAAAAGTGAGCAAGTTGGCGTTTCCACTCGTATTCGATATCCCGAAATTAAATTCCAGGCTCGAACTACACGACTGAAGTTTGTGATGTTCCTCGATCATCAAGGAAAAGTCTGAATTGGATTTTAATACTACAAGCATTCATCAATATTCATCATAACTAAGCCATCATTATCATCATTGACATACTAAGTTCAGGATGAATGCCTATCCTGGCGCATCATTGCCATCATCAGTACCTATCATATATCATCGGGGCAGCGAAACTCCGCCTTCCAGGCGCTCCAAAATCAGAAGTGGTTTACAATAACGCTATGCCAGGAGATAATACCAGAATGTCTAAATGACAAACGTGGTGGCATTGAATAAAATAATTATTCAAAAATACATAGCTGATAATGGATTATTAATTTTTAATAACAATTTTTATTAATTTCAAAGTACTTATAGGTGCCGCCAGATAACTAAAAGCTTGGCTGACATTAGAGCCGAGTAGATGTGCACTCTGTCTCGATCTGCCTCTGTCAATATTGTTATTTTGTTCTTATTGACACAATGGCATATTAGGGTTGTAGCTTACTATAAACAATATTATACAATGCATTGTAAAACAGAATGGTTTTGAATGAGAGTTATGAATTACATAAATTGTCTTAGAAATACTACATATTGTTATGAATGTTTGTTATGAATTTCATAAAATGTTTATAATAATTTTGGTTCTTAAAAATCACTTCACACATTGAGGCAGAAGCCTCATCATCAGGTAAAAGTAAGTTTAACCAGAATCGTTGTCTTTCGAATATAGGACAATCAAATAAAACATGTTTTACAGATTGTATTGATTATTGACATTTACAATTAAGATTACTGTCTGGGTTAATATTAAATCTTCTAAAATAACTTCCAAATTTTCCATGGCCAGTCATAAATTGTGTTAAAATGAAATTTGGAATAAAACGTTTTATATTTACCCTATGGTGTACTGTAGGAAAGAAGAGCTCTCTAGTCAAAGCACCATTTGCACTCCTTATCCAATGTCCATTCCAATCAGTGATGATATGGTCAGAAAGTTTATTTTTAACATAGGATATTGGACACTTTGAAAATTAATAATGAAGCTCAGGAGATGCTGCGGATTTTGCTAGTTGATCAGCACGTTCTTTTCCCACAGTTTCCCTGGTGCCCTCGTATCCAAGACAGGCACAGGTGTTTTGTGTAATTTTTTATGCTATTTCTAATGTTTACTGAGTTTGGATTTAAATTAAATTTGAAGAGCAGCCTGCGAGTCACTAAAAATGCGTGCACTACATTTGTGTTGAAGACACCACTGTACTGCTTCTTTTATAGCAAATAGTTCAGCTTGGAAAACAGAACAGGTAGAAGAGAGTTTGAATAGTTTGAAGAAACTTCACTGTCTTCACAATAAACTACATAAGCACATCCAACTTGTATTTGCTCTTTCCTGCAGTAAATCTTGATCCGTCCGTGTAAATGGTATAGGCATGGGTGTTTCCACAGATTTGCACGTATAGATTGTCATATTCTGTGGCAGGATGACCAGCAGCCATGAAAGACATAGCATAATCAATATCAAAAGTAAACTATTGAAATATATTTGTAGGATTTATTTTAATATTGCTTAAGCCAGCTGAATAAAGTGCACTTAGTTGTAGAGGAGGAATACCAGAAATGACAAGTGCTGCATCAGTGGAAATTATTACTAATAATACCATTATTATTATTATTAATATCATTACTATTATTATCATTATTATTGTTATTTTTATCATTATTATTATTATGTCACTATTGTTATTATTATTGTTGTTATCATTATTGTTGTTATTATTAATGTCATTATTACTATTTTATCATTATTATTATGTCATTATTGTTATTATTATTGTTATTATTATTGTTATTATTATTGTTATTATTATTGTTATTATTATTGTTATTATTATTGTTATTATTAATATGTCATTATTACTATAACAATTTTTACGCTATTTTATACGAATGCATTGTCAAATATACATATAACTAAAATGAATTCCATTGAAAGATTATCATTTAGTTATTTTATTATATAGTATATTTAGTATTTCAATTTTATTAATCTGCACGTAATAGTTTGGATTACCGATAAAATTTTCAGGAAACTGAAATGTGAGGCTTTCACAATACGTACATACTCCGTAACAGTTTTGACAATGACAGTGTGAGAGAAAGATAGCTAATGACATGTACTGATATTGCGATGTGAGTAAGAAACAATGGATTCGACTGGATCAAGGGTCCAACATTCGAGACGGCAATCTGAATCCTTTCAAAACGGAATTACAACTAACTGACAGCCCTGACAGCTTCTGATACTGAGAAAAGAGTGAATTAGAATATCATAAACGTTAATGCCATAAAGTATATGAAAGATATTTTTCTATTTTCGTCCATTTAATTAGCTTCAAATTTAGACAAATTTATATCGTGTTCTTGATAACGGCATTTTGATAAAAGATACTTCAAGCATACCTTTCTTTCTTTCTTTCTTTCTTTTTCCTTTCTTTCTCTCTCTCACTCTCTCTTTGTAGGTTTTGCTACGTAAGAACAGCACTTAAGACAATAAAAAATTATAAGATTTTTAAAGTCAAAATGGACTTTATATTGCTTTTACAAGCAAAGGGACCCACTCAAATACACACAACAAAATTTCATAAAAATCGGCCCAGTAATTTTGGAGGACTTCAGTGACGTATACACGTACAGAACAACTGTGTATGTATGTGTGTATATATATATTGCAGATTTTCGCGGATATAAGTATGAATAAGAAAGTTTTCTTATTCATATATATATATATATATATATATATATATATATATCTGTGTGTATGTGTTATAATTAAATTTTTGACATTGACGGGTTCAAATCCCGTCCGAGCGTTTATTTTTCTTATATATATATATATATATATATATATATATATATATATATAAAACAATGTTTTTTTATTTATCGTCTTCCCCCTCCCAAAGCCCACATTACAAAAATGTTTGTTGATTCGTTATTTATCTTTTTTTTTTCAAAGCCCACATTACTCTTTCTCTAAACATATCGTTTCCGCAATAAATAGATTTCATAAAGTATACTACATATTCTGAACGTAGATAAAAATATTGTAGACAACGCGCAACAAAATTAGGTTTAGTTGAGCATCTCGTTATTATCGCCTCACTATGATGATTGTCCGTTTATACAAAAGCGGATACCGCGTGACAGTACTTAACAATGATTAACATGCCGAATTATTAGAGTGGCGGTAGTCGGCATCTTTGTATTTAATTATATATAACAGCTGCGGGGAAACGATGTGAGTCGCTGGAAAACCATCATAGTGAGGCGATAATACTAAACTATTCGTCTAAATAACTCTATTAAACATCATTTGTCCACTCCTTCACACTCAACATAGGTTTGAAACGCTAATGAACTGTGACGTTAAAGAATATCCCTAAAGTAATTTATACCATGTCTGAGATCTTTGGTTGCATACCAGTAGGCTTACATGCATACACCACAGATTGAGAGATTGTGTAAAATGAAAAGAGAGAACATTTTAAATTAGAAAACGAGTGAAATTACATCTCTAAATTGCAATTCAATGCAAATAGCAAAGTTAATTTAGTTTTATAATCAGTGACGTCACTGTTTCCTAGCAACCATGTTTCATGTTTGACTTTATATTTAAATAAATAGTAGATAACCAAATAATAAATCATCATGAGCGTAATGTTTTCTTGGATATAACATTAAGAACCCCAGAATAAAAATAATGACTTGATAAAGGAAATTAACGAGTTATAGTTATTTAGACTAGTTGCATAAGTTTAGTAATGAGACGCTCAAGTTAGAACACGACCTAATTTTGTAACGTGTTGTCTACAATATTGCATCTACGTTCACAGTATTTTAGTATATAGGGTACTCTAAAATTCCCTTTACGAGCTTCTAGGGCTTCTAGAGGGGGCTGAGTTGATAATATTTAGAATTGGAAACCATGTCCGGAAACTTACCGTTTCCATGCTATAACCGTTTGAAAATAAGCATTGCCTGAACGTACGTCACATGTCACAATAGGTAATAGCTTTGCGATTCGTCCGCCTGCAGAGTTACATGATGAGGCGCGCTTACGTCGAATCACGTGATGTCAGTTGACGTTTATCCTACCTCTCGGAACTGGTTCGAGCCTCATTCACGCGTATTTCAGTGTTAGAGCAACATGGTTGAATGCACCGACATGATCCTCCTGTATGGCGAAGCTCGAAGTAATGGAAGAGCTGCTCGTTGCCTTTATCAAGATCGTTTTCCACAACGTCCGACTCCAACGCATACCCTTTTCGCCTTAATTGCACAACGGCTTCGAGAAAGGGATACCTTTACCGCCAGCAGGAATGACTGTAGTGTTCCAAGGAGACGCCGCACTACCGAATTGGAAGAGGCCATACTGCATCAAGTTTAAAGGAACCCGTCAACGAGTACAGGAGTAATTGCGCGTGTAATGGATGTTGCTCCTAGCACCGTCTGGAATGTTATGCATAGAACTCGGACTTCATTGCCTTTTCATTGCCGTGTCGCTTTCAAACAGTTGACTACACAGGTAGTTAGTCCTGTCCCGTGCGCAGTGCCACAGTCATTGGCGTCTTTGCTGTGCTGCTACAAGTATAGTATAGTATGCAGTCAAGTCATAATACCGATCACCACGATTTGATGAATGATTACAACATGCCGAAAACAAACACACACAAGATGAATTCACTTGTACGTGAGTACGGCCATGAGTATTTTTGGTTAAATGAAGATAAACTATTTTGTAAATTGGTAATGTAGAGTTGAAGGGGAAAGGAAGAATTTTTATCAAGAGCCATTGCAAATCTAAAATACGCATTGGGAATGTAAAACATAAGCTTGACGATGAAATACAGCCATCTGCACAAGGAGTTTCAGACACTTGTAATCAGCGTGAGTTTTACAAGGATTTATGCGAAACGATGGTTTCCATGAATATTCCTTTCAATAAAGTGCAAAATCCAGCTTATAATTTTTTTGACAAATATACGGGAAGAAAAATTCCTTGTGAAACAACTTTATGCAGGTATTATTTATCTCCTTGTTATGAAGACGTTCTGATATACATTAGAAATACGGTGGCAGATCATACAATATGGGTGTCAATCGATGAAACCCAGGATGCGTCCTGGAGGTCTGTAGAAAATGTGATAGTGGGGATATTATCACCTGAAAAACCCGGAAATAAATTTGTGTTAACTGCCGAGGTCTTAAATAAAGTCAACCATTCTGAAATCGACAACCTTTTTGAAAATGCTATGTCTCTTCTGTGGCCCAATGAAATAAAAAGAGAATATTTTTCTATTTGTAACACGCAGCCCCGTATATGTTGAAAGCAGCTTCCAGAATAAAGAACGATATCCGAAAATGATACATCTAACTTGCTTGACCCATTGATTTCACCCAGTAGCCGAAAGAATTAGGTTGCATTTCTCTGTTGTGGACATTTTGTATCAAACATGAGAAATTGTTTTTAAAGGCCCCTTCTAGGAAACAGAAATTTGAGGAAATTGTATCACAAATCCCTTTGCCACCTCAACCTGTTTTAACTCGATGCGGGACTTGGTTGCAGACCACTGCATACTACTTACAGCATAATGAAGTGATTGTTAAAGTAGTTAATACATTTAATGCTGAAGAAAGTTCGGCGATAAAAATTGTGAAATCGCTGATGTCAGGACAACTGTATCAAAATTTGCTTGTAATCAACAATGTCTACAAAGATATACATTTAATAATAATAATAACTGGAATCTTCACATATAGCATTGATTGATTCCATAAAACTGGTAGAAAATTTATCGCTACATTTTGATGAAAAGGGAGGTAGTTTTGGCATGTGAAATTGCAAAACAGAAATTGCAAAATGTATTGATGAAAAACCCTGGATACTCAGCTATTTGTAATATAAAGGATTTTCTAATGGACAACAAGAACGCATGTACCGTCTCCATTTTAGATACCTGTGATATACTCTACTTTCGTTTTGCACCAGTTACCTCATGTGAAGTAGAAAGGAGTTCTTCTAAATATAAACTTTGCTTGAACAGCCACCGAAGAAGTTTTTCTTTTGAAACTTTACGAAAATACATTGTTATTCATTATAACAGCTCTACAGAAGCGAAACGAGTTTAAGTAACAGGGTTTTAAAAATATTATGTACAGTGCACATACTTTTTTGTGTTACCTCTTTTTTTAAAACTGTACGAAGAAAATAATTGTGTAGAAATAGTGAACTAGTTATTTTTTGTAATACTGTATGCAGCATTGTATTTAGAGGTGCACAAAGAGAATTAATATACGGAAATTATAAATTTGTTGTACTGTAGTGTTTAATTTAAAAAGTTAATAAATATTTTACGCAACAAAATAAACTTGTAATCCACAATTAACTACTTGTTCCATTACCCGCCTATACTTCCTGTAAACAGTACAGCACAAATGCCATACTAGTCAGACTGGTGCTACTACACCCCCTACCACTCTCTCATCAAGCAATATTATGTATAGTAAGAGTGCACTTAATCTAACTTCATGTCCGAGCCCTAGTTATGCATTAACAACTACTACATGCATACCACCTCCAAATGTACATTCACTATTGGCAGCCGATTTTGCTCCACGCGTTGAGTTCTGCACCGCTGCATCAACGAGCCCTTATTTCCACGGCGCATTCTCTTCACAGATGAATGTACATTTACTAGGGATTGTGTACTTAATTCACGAAACAGCCATGTCTGGACAGACGAAAACCCTCATGCCGGGCATGTCCAGGAATGTGTGGGCAGGTATTCTGGATGGTCATGTGATTGGACCTTACATGCTTCCATCCAGGCTAACAGCTCCCATCTACTTGATCTTCCTACAACAAGTACTGGGTGTGTTTTGGACGCTGTGCCATTGAACGTCCGTCAAGGCATGTGGTTTCAGCATGGTGGCGCATCTCCTCACTTTTCACTTCTTGTTCGGAAACATCTGGACCGACGATTCGAACAAAGATGGATAGGCCGAGATGGTCCAATTGAATGGCCTCCACGATCACCGGATTTGACTCCATTTGACTTTTTCCTCTGGGGTCGTATGAAGAGTTTGTTTTATGATACTCCAATAGAGACAGAATAAGGTCTGGTGGCACGAGTTGTGGTCGCTGCAGGAGAGATTGCAGATACACCAGGTATGATAGAGTGCGTTTACCAAAACATCATTCGTATGTGTAATGTGTGCAACGAAGTTGACGGTCGCCACATCGAACCGCACTTGTAGTGGATTAGAATGTTAACCATCATTTCAAAAGGACAAAACAGTTTAGGTTTTACTGTAAACAAAAGTGTTTGTGAAAAATTATTTTGTTTCTTTCGTTATTAATTAGTTGAATTGTAAAACAAGTCATGCACTGTGTCACGCCTCATAATAAATTACTTATAAAAGTGGTCGCGTTAAGAACATGTTTTCAAATGGCTGTAGCACGGAAATGGTAAGTTTCCGGGCATGGTTTCCAATTCTCAATATTATCAACTCAGGTCCCTCTATAAGTCCTAGAAGTTTGTAAGGGGAATTTTAGAGCATCTTGTATGTTGTATATTTAGTATATTTCATGAAATCTATTTATTGCGAAAACGAAAGAAAGAGTAATGTGGACTTTGGAGAGAAAAAAAAGACAGGATAAATCAATAAACATTCTGCAATTTTGGTGTTAGTTTCATGTGTGAATTTAAAGTAAAAATGAGCTGAGAAAATTATTTTCACGGTTCATCAGGAAAAATTTAAAAGTAGTCCGATTCAACTTCTAGAAAAGTCAAGGAAAGTTTATTTATGTAGTTATACGAAATCATTAAAGTGTATTTTACGTTTTGTTGAACCTGTATTTTATGTTTTAATAGCGCGTTTTATGTGTTAGTATATACAGTATAGATTTTGTTGCATTGTAACTACAACTAATGTGTCGCTGTAAGTAGTAAATAAAATATCTTAATCATAATCGGACACACGGAACTTCCATATTTGACCTATATAGAGCGCTATAGTCTTAATGTGGTATTTAAGGTGACACCTTGCAAAGTGAGTGACAGGTAAAGTACAAATAGTGTCAAATTGCAAATGGAGCATAATGTATTATTCTATACTTTATTGAGCAACATTAATATGATAATATAAAATTCTATAATATTTAAATAACAAAATCCACAGCTGTGATTTCGAGGTAGCGTGCTGCCTTATCACACAGCGAGCCAGAGTTCGATTCTCAGTCGGGACAAGTTTCCTGGGTGAGGTTATTTTGATGTTTTCCCTCATCTGTAAGTCAAATGTAAGAAAATGACGTAATTATACGTTTCAAAGTACTAATAAATAGGACTAGTAAACTAACGTTAAAATCAAACATGTTACCAAGAATATGTCATTTGTTAAGCGGACAGGGATTTAAACGAAATTATGTTTTATAATTGCATCCCCGAATATCACATGGCCATCATAATCAACGTCATTCATATTCGCCTCAGATTAATTTAGGATTAAGGGCTCTCTTGGCGCACCACTATCATCATCAGCCATCATATCATCGGGACAGCATAACCCTGTCTTGCAGGCGTCCACAACCTCAGAAGTGGGTAACAGTTACGCCAGTTAGGAGAGAACACAAGAAATGTCGAAATGACAACCTGGGGCATTTAATAAATAATAATTATAATAATAATAATAATATTATTATTATTATTATTATTATTATTATTATTATTATTATTATTATTTGTGTTGTCATCATTATCGTTATCATCATTATCGTTGTCATCATTGTCATTATCATTGTCATTGTCATCATCATTCATTATTATTATTATTATTATTATTATTATTATTATTATTTATTAATTATTATTATTTGTGTTGTGATCATTATCGTTATCATCATTATCGTTGTTATCATTGTCATTATCATTGTCATTATCATTGTCATTATCATTATCATTATTATTATTATCATTATCATTATCATTATCATTATCATTATTATTATTATTATTATTATTATTATTATTATTATTATTATTTGTGTTGTCATCATTATCGTTATCATTATCGTTGTCATCAGTGTCATTATCATTGTCATTATCATTGTCATTATCATTGTCATTATCATTGTCATTATCATTGTCATTATCATTGTCATTATCATTGTCATTATCATTGTCATTATCATTGTCATTATCATTGTCATTATCATTGTCATTATCATTGTCATTATCATTGTCATTATCATTGTCTATCATGTCATTATCATTGTCATTATCATTGTCATTGTCATTATCATTGTCATTATCATTGTCATTATCATTGTCATTATCATTATTATTATTATTATTATTATTATAACGATGAGATACATAATTAAACACTGTATATTATTCAATATCACGATAATGCCAAATACTTAAATTGTAATTATAAAACACAATTTCGTTTAATCCCTGTCCTCTTATAACAAATGACGTATATTCTTGGTAATATGTTTGATTTTAACGTTAGTTTACTAGCCCTATTTATTAGTACTTTGAAACGTATGATTACGTCATTTTCGAAAAGCATTATATTCTTTCGTTGTTTTTTTTGATAAGGAAGTTGGCTGTGTCGAGTTACACCGTACTGCGATGGCATTTTTTTTTTCATGTATATTCTATCACAATCGCCCTTTTGTTTTCCAGGCACTGATTTCCTAGAGCTTTACAGTTACTAACAATATTGTTCATACAGCTTATATTTTTTTGTTAATTTTAGGCCTATTTAAGTTCTTAAATTGATACTAGGCGACGTAATAGTATTAGCTGTGTTACTGAAATGTATGACAATTAATTTTATATTGTAGCACGTTTACATTAATTTGGAAAATCAATCATTACTTTAGCACAGCAACATGGATGGAACTAGAATGCAACAGTCTTGTTTATACACTCAAAGGATTTTGTCTCCATCCTTTGTGTGTTTGTAAACAAATGTTGCGCTACCTACTCAAGTGAACAAGTATACTGCAGCCTCTGATTCTCCGGCCTTGACGTTTTCACGACAGTGTTGCCGATATGGATATTCAGTGGGAGTGGCCGCTTTATGTATGTGATTAGCAGACAATATAGCTGACAACATCTCAGCAATTTCAAGCCTTACTAGCGCGCTATAGCTGCGTCAAGAATAATTATTGGTTGTGATAGACATCTACTCGCTCTACAACAATTTCCTTATTGGCAGTAGAGGGCGAATTCTCCTTTTACCCCTCGTATAACCTAAACTTCAGAGCCGGATACATATGGCGGCTCGGGTATAGAGAGGGTGTTTCATAGCGGTAACGTACTTGCTTCGTTTGTGTACACAATGAAGAGAATGGAGTTAAGTTCAGACTTAAGAGAACTATTGTCAACCTTGCTTTAAGAGATAAATCACTGAGGAAAATAGGCAATATAGTGGGCAAATCACATGCAACTGTACAGTACATAGTTAACAAGTTCAAGTATGAAGGTACCATAGAAAATTTTCAGCGTAACAGTAGAGAAAAAAACATAAATAAACGAAAGAGAAGAACTTTTTGTACTAAAGATATTTTAAAGCATATCCTCGGATTAATGCCCCGGAAATTAGGACCATGGTGGAAGAAGTGTCCGGAAATCAAATGAGTAATCAGACTCTTCGTCGTGTACTGTGGTCGCATAATTATCGCCGCAGACCACGAAAAGACCATATGTAAGTGAAAAAAAATTGTGCTGCAAGATTACTCTTTGCAAAAGAATATGTAACACAATCAAAGGATTTTTAGGATCGTGTAATTTGGTCCGATGAAAGCAAAATAAATCTCTTCGGATCAGATGGTACGATATGGGTTTGGAGGAAACCCAACACTGCTGATGATAAGGTGAATACTCTTCCGACTGTGAAACACGGTGGAGGTTCAGTTATGATCTGGGCCTGTATGTCTTCCAGCGGGGTTGGAAACCTGCACTTCATTGACGGAATATTAGATAAGATTGTTTTATTCTAATGGGTCTATACTCTTTTCAACTAGGATTAGAGTATATGTAAATAAAACACACATCACCTCATTACAACTTGTATTTTTTTACAAAACATTAATACAACATTTTATTATAACAAAAAGAAAAAATGAATTCGCATATATTTTCTATTATTCACTTTGTCATTCACTTGTTTGTTTTCCTTTTAGTATAGTGTTTATATATATATATTGTTTTTAGTTCATATAAGTTTTCACATTGTGTATGATTGAATTTCCTTCTTAATTCCAAGTACTTTTGTCTTAACATTCCCGGAAATGTTCTGAATTGGGATTAGCTGTTGTAAGTTGATAGTAAACAAAACTTATTGCTATCCATGATTTGACAAATATCTTGTATTCAGTTGGTGACGTCTATTCCCAATAAAGTTTGGTGCCATTCATGTAGATGTGCGTTAGGCCATATTTTCTTCAAAATAGTTTTTGCTTCCTCCTACACTAGTTTTCTGCTCCACAGATGGTCAATCGGTGTTTCACAGTATCAATGTATCCACATTTTTTGCATGCAGGGGAGTCCACCAAGTTATGGCGATGTTTATTTTCCTCCATGGGTACAATTTTGTTAATATAACAGTGTACTTTGGATTTCCATTCTATAGGAATGTTTGGTTGATGTACATTTTGCCATATTTTTGCCCATCTATTATTTGGAAAACTATTAACTATATTCGGAGTCTGGAGTGTTTTTTATGTTGTTGTAGATATCTTTGTTTCTATTGTATCATTTATCGAGAATTCCAAATTATCATAATATATTTCTTGTAGGTTTTCTTGTAAGGCTTGCGGTAATTTAGATTGTTTATTTTTTAGTAAGCTGATTTGTTTTTTTTTTTCAAAATTCGTTGTCCATCGGATCACTATCCCCTTTTTTCGCTTTCATGATATTCCTTATTAATAGGGCTTGAGATTTTTCCTTGACCGCTATCAATTGTAGGCCACCTTTCTTATATGGTAGGTATAGTTAGTTGTTCTTTCTTTAATTTATGAAATTTTCTTTCCATATGTAATACCTAGCCGCTCGTTCCAGGATGTTGGCATATTTATTGGAAGGGGTAAAATTTGTGCCAAATACCACAATTTGATACACAAAATAGATTAACATTCCATATTCTTGCCATTAAGTTCAGTTCTCTATGTATTTGTGTGAACATTCTTACTCTAACTATCGCTGTTTTGTCCAGTTTTTTTTTCCAATCATCTCAATAAAGAA
This sequence comes from Diploptera punctata, assembly GCA_030220185.1. Classification (NCBI taxonomy): domain Eukaryota; kingdom Metazoa; phylum Arthropoda; class Insecta; order Blattodea; family Blaberidae; genus Diploptera; species Diploptera punctata. Next base: position 2,761,635 of record JASPKZ010000034.1, on the reverse strand, counting down.
AGCACATACTGTTAGTCCTAATTTTTTTCTTCCTTAGTTATCGATATGTTACAGCATGTTTGTGTGTTAGGCCATTTGCCTAGAGGCAGCATGAAATATTTTTTTAGGTTAAGACTTGCCGTGGAGGCTTTGTAATATGTTTGTATTATCTGTGGGATTTAACTGCAATCATCTGCATTTTGCAGCAGTATCAAAACATTGTCGGCATATACTCTGCAAATGAATAGTGGTGTACTTTGTCGTGGTGTCTGAAACATCTTCTGATGTAACATTCGTATTAGAGGCTCAATGCTTAGGGAGAATAACAACATTGATAATGGACATCCTTGTCGGACTGAATGCGTTGTGTGAAGAAACCATTTACTTGGATTGAGCTGTATGAACCTTCATAATAGCTTTACTGATTTTTTCTGGAATGCAGATATGTTCCATTATTTTTTGTAAATATTGGTGATTGACATGATCAAATGCTTTATTAAAATCTACAGATAATAAAGCACCACATTCCTCTTGATGTTCTTCATAATATAAAATTGTATCTCTTATGCATGTCAGGTTGTGTATTATCGTTTTGTTCGGTATACTGCATATTTGACCATTTCTAACACATTTCGAAAGGCAGGTTTAAGTCTATTGGCTAATACTTTCATGAATAGTTTGTAGTCTGTATTTAACTGGGTAATTGGTCGAAAGTCTGATATATTTTTTGGATTGTTGATTTTAGGTATAAGTGTTATTATTCCTTCTCCAAACCCGTCTACCACCGTTCTATTTTCTAGAATATAATTAAAGAGTTCCACTAAGTTTTCCTTCACCAGCATCCAATTAATCTTAAAAAATGTATATGTTGATCCATCAGGTCCTGTCTTTGTTTTTGTACTGCATAGTGCTACTTTTATTTCTTCTTCCGTTATTGAGCTTTGAAGTTCTTGTTGTTGTTGTTGTAGTAGACCCAGATGTCTTGTTATGTATGAAAGTATGTGTTTAGTTTTTGTTTCTGAATGTGCTGATGCCATGTATAGTGTCCTAAACTATGTTTCTACTTCTCTAATACACTCAGCGTTGGATGTAATGTTTTTACCATCTGCTGTTTGGAGGTTCGAGATGTATTTTCTTCTTCCATTTCGTTTTTCTTTTATCTAGTGATAAAGAGCACAACGTTCGTCTTCGCTAACCGTCGGGGTTCTTGCCCTATCATTGTTCTATTCATTAGTTGATTATGAATTATACATATTTTCTCTTTTTTGTTTAATGTCTAACCATTTATTACCAGTTGTTCTTTGTACTTCGTTCAGTTCATTTAGTAACTTATAGTAGAATATCTTGTGCTCGAAGTATTCCTGCATATTTATAAAATGATTTAACACCGGGCTTTATGATGTTTATCCATTTTCGCATGATATTATATTTTGAATTTCGTGCTCTATTAAGTTTTGCAAAAGTCTCTGTAAACTGTTGTTGGTATTCTTGTATTTGTAATAGAGATTCGTTTAGTTTCCTGTAGCTTCTTCCATATCTAGGTAGATAAGTATCTACCTTTAGCGAAAGTAGTACGCCATCATGGTCGGAGAATGGTGTGGATAGAACTTTTATTCTATGTATCTCTTGGGAATGTGTTCTAGTTATATAAAACCGATCTAGCCGGGAGCCTCCTTTTGTGTTTGGAATGTATATTGTACCATACTTATGTTCCCAGGCATCTACTAGTTGTAATTCTTGTCTTAAATTTTCCAAAATTGGGGATTGATTATAATTTCCCGTCTGGTTTTTAATGTGTAATACACAATTCCAGTCTCCACCTAATAATAAGCGGTTGTATCTGTTGCGTAGGAAAAACGGAAGTTCTTTGCTTATAAACTCTTCTCTTTCTTGTCTATGGTTTGTTCCAGATGGAAGATATATGTTTAAGATTCGCATATCATTTATATCCAGTGCTATTATTCTACCGCTGGAATATGTTTCAATCTTTTTACGTTAATTCCAACTCGATAAACAATTGCTTTTCCAAGGTTTCTGTCGCCAGTATTTACTATATATTCGTATTGTGGGTCTATAAAATCTAGATAGGTGTTGTTTACCTCTTGAAGAAGTAGTATATCAATGTTGTTTTGTCTTATGTAAGTGTTAAGCATTTGTTGTTTATTTTTCCCTTATATGCAGTGTAGCATAATTGCGTAGTATTATCATTATGCTAATTCCTATCCACAGGACGATAAAGTATGATCTGTGGCATAGATATGTTATTTTCTCAGTATCATACATTTTATGCTAAAATCCTTAAAGAAATATATGATTGAAAATCAATATTTTTTCATTTCTTCATTTGGAGTATTTATCTCTTCTTTTTGTTGTTTTTTGGTATCTTGAATTTCTTTCTTGTTTTCTTTTGTTCAACCGTGTATTGCATAGGGGTGAGGTCGTTGGTTACTTTTTGTCTTACTGTTGTTATTGAGGTGTGTATTATTTTTTTCTGTTGCAGCATTTGCTTGGATTTGTTTCTTCATCTGCGATTCTCCAACTGTTTCAGTAATTATTGTTGCTTTTAATTTTGTTTGTAGGAAGTTCATTTGAATCTTCTAACTGTGACGTACTTATTGTGGTTGTTGCATTACATTCTGTCGAATACTCGATTGTATTTTTGAAGAATTTGATGAATTTGCATAGTTGTTTCCCTTTCTTTTTATTGCTACTCGATTTTTTTTCTGTGTCTACTAATAAGTTCTTACTGTCTTTTTAGCCACCATTTCAGTTGTTATTTTGGATATTTCTGTTTCAGACGATGTGTCGGTTTCTTCCTGTATTGTTTCTATTACCTCCATGGAGATTGCGTTGTTGTTTTCTGTTGTTATGTTTGTTTCATATGGCGATGACCCTGCACAATTTCATTTAATAGTAATTTCCGTGGTTGTATATTTACTTTCAATGTTGTTTTTCTTTGTGGACTGTTTTCTTTTTTATGATCCGCGGCGTTACATATAAAACATAAGGAAGGTTGCCCTGTGCTGTGTAACCTGCTATTTTATAGCACTAGGTATATGTTGTTTAATTTCCATTTTTATTGCTTTGATTCTATTGTTAACTGGTAATGGGAAATTTGTACTCCATTGTTCGTTTCGTATCGAAATAACTGTACCGTAACTGTTTAGTATTGACATGATAGTTGTGTTCGGAACTTCTGGTGGCAGGTTAAAGACTCATAGTTGTCGCAGCATAATCTGCTTTCGTGATTTCATCTTGGGTTTGTTCACCATTATCATACCTAAAAATGGTTTTATCCTCATATTTCAGTGTAATTTTTTCATATACGGTAGTTGAAACGAGTTTCACATATAATTATTTTTCTTGTGTGTTTAATTGTAACATTTCCACTTGTTCACTTGTTAACTTTAAAGTTTGTTGGATCCATGTATGTAATTCCATTGCTGTTGGACGGGGTGCATTTTGTTCAAATTGAACTTTTATTGTATTCACACGACGGATTGTCGCCATTTCTGTTTTCACTTTTTTTTTGTTAAACTTGTTTAAAACAATTTTAAAACGTAAATTACTTACGTACTATATATGATATTTATAAGGATAATTACATCCAAGTTAAGATTGAAAATAAAATATCGGAATGTAGACCAATTAATCAAGGAGTTAGACAAGGATGTGGTCTTTCACCAATGCTCTTCATAATATACATGAACTCAATTATTAAAGAATGGATACAACCACATGGCAGTATATCACTTAATAGATTATATAATTTAGACACCCTATTATTTGCAGATGACATTGTGTTTATAGCGAATTCAGAAGATGACCTACAACGTTCAGTCCACTCTTTTCACCAAATTGCAATAAACTACAACATGGAAATCTCAACAGAAAAATCTAAAGTCATGGCTTTCCCAGGAAAAGACCCAGTTCGCAGTAAAATTGTTATTAATAATAAAATATTAGAACAAACCAACACATTTAACTATCTCGGATACCAAGTTACATACGAAGAAGAAAAAGATTTTAGTCAAACAATTATAAAATTTAACAGAGTAACAGGAATTATAAATAATATTTTCAAACAAAACACAGTACAGCAACACACACGAACTAGAATTTATAAAACACTGGCCAGACCCATATTATGTTACGGCAGTGAGGCCTGGACAATTCGCAGTGTAGATGAACAAAGACTAACTGCGGCAGAAATGAAATTTATGAGACGTACTGCGGGCTATTCAAGAACAGACCATAAAAGGAATTCTGAGATTCTCAAGGAATTATACACAGAATCAGTCATGGAATATGTACAAAAATACAGAAACAACTGGAAATCTCACGTACGAAGAATGAGCAGAACAAGAATACCACGTCAGATCTTAAATTACCAGCCACCAGGTAAGAGATCTTTGGGTAGACCCTTCAAACGGTGGATTGAGACCGTAACAGACCACTAGGTCTATCACATGAAAAGAAGAAGAAGAAGAATTACTTACGTAAATGTTCTGTATTGCAGTATTTACTATATAAAACTTTCCTCATTAGAGGATTGCTTCAAGGACAAAGTGATACAGACAATTAATTTTCGTAATTGATGAAATACATTTTGTAAATATATTTTTTTTAAATTCAACTTGTAGGTTTACGTTGAAGTTAAATATATCTGCACTTTACTTTTAACTGTCTTCACTAAGCACAGAAACACAACCTTCCTCTACTGTGGTCAAGCCACAACTCATTTGGATTCGAGAGAAATAAACTCGGAGTCACGTAGATTGAAAGATGTGCAGTATATCAGTACACTCCATGTGTCTCTTGTGTGCAGTCATTTCCTAACGTAAGACTTTCAAATATAACCTATGTTTATACCACATATGTCCCTCGTGGAGACATGGGCACTCCCCTAGCGGCAGTTCCTTGACCAAGCTAATTTAGTTACGCTCATTTTTCCATCCATTCCTTTTAAAAAAAATGTTAAACGGAAAACATATAGAACTATTATTCTTCCAGTTAGATCATATGGATGCTAAGCATGGACTCTTACTTTAAGGGAGGAAAGGAGTAGTTGAGAATAAAGCTCTTAGAAAAAATTTTGGACCAAAGATAGATGAACAGCCAGGTGAATGGAGAAGTGAGCTACGTGCGTTTTATAGAAAACCATATACAGTATAAAAACAATTAAGTTTCGTATACTGCGATGGGCAGGACATGTGGCACGAATGTGGAATGAAAGAGGTGCATGAAAGCATCTTGTAGGAAAACCAGAAGAAAAACGTCCAGTTAGTAGACCAATAATGAGACGGGAGAATAACAATCATGATTTGAGGGAAGTAAATTATACAGGGGTTGAATAGAAAACATTAGCTCAGGATAGGGATGCCTGGAGTTTGTATGCACTGCCATGAACCTACGGTGCCAGTGAGTGTTAGTTACGACTATTTAACTCATGTGCCAAATGGTACGCAATGACCAATTACGTTTCAATGAATTCTGTTTTACGACCAATGACAGTCGTGTTTCACCTCGCTCTTTATCGATTTCTCTTTATCAGCTCCTGCTTTTGTGATAAAGAAAGCTCCTCCTTTTTAATATTCTGAACAGGTCAGAGCAAATACATTGAATATAGCAAAATATAATGAACAGATTCCGTGATTTTACCGAGATGTTTACTGAAAAAATAAATGAATAACCTATAATGTTTATTATAATATACCGTTTGATCTGCTTCATTATTTCTCGACTAGGGTGCATTCTTACAATATTGCAATTCTATTTGGCAACAAATAATATGATCAAGTTGCAGTGAATGAACATGACCTCACATTTCTGATTTGTTTTCAAACCTCAACGTTTACATTAAATATATAAATATTTTAAAAATAACTATATTTAAATAATGATTTTTGAGTAAACAGCTTAATTTTATGATGATCTTGAAGATTTCCGGGCTGTTGGCCGTGGTCTTGAGGCTTGTAGTTCCCCAACGTTTCGCCAGAGACTGCGTCCGGCATCCTCAAGGGTTGTCTCAAGACGCAGTCTCTGGCGAAACGTTGGGGAGCTACAAGCCTCAAGACCACGGCCAACAGTCCGGAAATCTTCTTCAAGATCATCATAGTAACTCCGGCCGTGAAAGCTTAAGTCAGCTTAATTTTGTTCGTTACATAGACCTAACAAATGCCACTCTTGGTTTCCAAAACCTCTATATAAATGTATTTGTCACTTGGTGACTTGTGAACTTATCGATGATTTGTAAATCACTCGTGACATTACTTACGACAATTAGTTATTTTCCATACATCAGCATATCGCCTCAATGACACATCTACTAGGCAACTAAAGTACTACGTAACTTGGGAAGACAGGTTACATTTTGTTCAGATGCACTAATTTAGGCTTCAGGATCTTTACGAGCACGATAAATTTTAGACTCGGAACTCACGATTTAATGGCCCTTCCGGAGGACTTGTTCTTTGGATTTTTCCATCCTAAAAATCCATCGACCCCGATCGGGTTTTAACCCCCTGACCCTTGGGTCTGAAGGTAAGGAACATAATAAGTAGACACACTGGCCGATAAGATATTCAAACATGTTATAAAATAACCTTGAAAATTTGTAAAGCCTTACTGATAAATAACTAGATTTTGTTTTCTTAGTGTTAAGTTGTTATAGGCTACATTATAGTCTGCTAATATCGTACTTGTTATACATCTTATCATCAATACGGTTAAGTACAAGTTTTATTCTCATTTAGTGGATGGTAGACTTGTATCTATACAATTTTCCTGACTTTATTTAATTTGAATTTTCATGTATTTATACGGAAAGTACATATGTATGTGTTCTATTATGTTTTGCCTACTTATGTTGGACCAGTTGGATTGTAACAAAAGTTGGAGGATATGTTGAATGAAGAATACTGAACACCGTAATTTTAGTAATTTCACTGCAAATTCAAAAGTATGCATAATATTTAACACGAAATAAGGAACAAGAAAATAGAAAAAATGCTTGACATTGGTACATGACAAAATAAATAAGTAAAACATTTGCAAAAAATAAAATAAATAAATAAAAATAGAAAATGATAGTATGGTGAAAGAGGGAAGAATAAGGGACAGGAAGAGAGATATAAACTAACGAAATAAATATTGCAACGGAGCGGCACGGTTACTTGAAGAGCAGCGCACCGGAGTGTGAATATTTTTTCCACTCCCGTAGTCGATTATTCGTACAGTATATACTAATTGTTTCTATTTAAAGATAAAAAAAACTTAATATATTGTAAGTACAATAGAATGTTTGTTTTAGGTTATTATTTATTGATTAGCATATTTATGGTGTAAAATTATACTTCTTTAGGACATAACAGTATATTTACACGTAAATATGTGCATTTACAGGTAATAATCTTGTGAGTCCACAAGATATTTCATCAAAAGAATAAAATGGACATAATAAATCCATTTTACGCCTTAACTACGTTAGAATCTATAGTTCAGAAAAAATTGAAAAACACGAGAAACCTGGATTGGAGGGACCAGTTTGCGTATTTTCTGGCAGAAATTATAGAACAAAAATATTGGAATAGGCTAGAGGACGTTAGTGAAAATACTTTAGATTTCGAAGACTATGCTACTTGTAGTAAGAAGCTCACATAGGCCGGATGTTCTGAATACTTTGAAATTGCCAACGAATCCAGTGAGGAACGTGACAGTTCAAGTAGCTTTGAGCCGTCTCCTGTTAAAAAACCTAAACGTCCTAACGTACTGTCTGCCTATTCTGAAGAAACTTTGGAAAACATTTATGAATATAGGATGTCAGGGAAATCTGGTCCGAAGTCCTATTCATATATAATAAAAAAAAATGACCATCATTAACTAATAATCGAAATGTAAGAACAGTTTTGAATTATATAGAAAATAAAACATCTTATCTAGCTTCACAATTCAAAAGCAGGGACTCCTACAAAATCGCCCTAATTAAAGACTACGTCCTTAATAAGTTTCGGGATTCTCAAGATCGGGGATTAACAGTGCACTATTGGCATTTACAAACCTGGGCTTTTTCGAGCGAAGGAATTGGGTTTGAATGAATTTAAAGCTTCAAAGGTATTCACTTAAAATTTAAAAAAAAAAAACAATATTTCTTCAAGAAAAATTACCAAATTTGCTACTGTCAAGGATATTGAAAAAGAAACTCAAACTATTGAAAATGCAAATAAGTTTGTACAAGAAAACTGCATACTAACAAAGAATGTGTGGAACTGTGGCCAAAGTCAATTTAATTATGAAATGATAGGAAACTGAACACTGGCAGTCAAAGGCGAAAAGCTCACTGTTGCTACAGTTCAAAACCTAGATGGAACTACACATTTTTACATGATAGATGTTCTTATTTCAATATGTGGGCAACTTGGGTTCTGTTTTCAAGAAACTACTGGAAACAAATTCGGGCCCAGAAGAATATAGAACATAATACATCTCCAAATGTGTATATCGACTGTATTGCCAGTATAAAAATGACAAAATAACATTTGAAAACATTGATATGGATTCACTTTTAATATGCGATTCGTGGTCCTGGCATAAGGAAGAACAATTGCTACAAGACTGTTTACCCGATAAAAATTTAAGACTGAAAATTATTCCTGCAGGAGTCACCAAATACATACAACACTTTGTTTATTTTTTCCGTCAATGTAATATTTATGTGCGACGACTAGAAGTCTGTAATAATTATTCTGAAACACAAGACACACGATATCAGCCTATTGTGTTTCAATTTTCAAATCTATTTTACATCGAATTGTACGTTTCCAGACATGGGTTCCTTTTCAAAACTTTATCTACTAAATCCCCTCTACAACCTCTAGAAGCCTGTAATACTTATTCTGAAACACTCTGTATAGTGTGAAAATAATATAAGTTCATACGCTAAGCACGAACAGCCAGATAGGTTTATGGTTATTGTGACTCCAACTTGTAAGTATAAAGCTCGTATATTCAACAAAAATGACAATGAATGTAATTTCTATCCCTACTAATACTGTAATATCCTACTAAATAACTTGCTCAATGAGGGCTTCATGCATGTGCGGACATAAACTCTCCAAACACATCCCTATCCAGAGCTAATATTTTTCCATTCATTCCCTGTATAATTCTTCTCCCTTAAATCATGGTTAATCTGATTATCCCATCTCATTCTTGGCCTACCTGCTGGACGCTTTCCTTCTGGTTTTCCCACTATAAGTTTTCATGGTCCTCTTCCATACCCCTGCCACATACCCCGCCCATCGTAGTGTACGAGGTTTAACTGTTCTAATTACATCTGGTTTCCCATGAACTTAATGTAACTCACTGTTACGTAGTTTTCTCCAATCGCCTGTCTGTTAGCCTCTCTTAGATAAAAAAAATCCTAAGCACTTTATCACAAGGGTTTGGAAATCAAGAGTGGCATTTGTTAGAACTGTTTAACGAATAAAATTAAGCTGTTTATTCAAAACTCACTATTTAAATATAGTTGCCTGTATTTTAAATATTTATATATTTAATGTAACGGTGATGTTTGAAAACAAATCAGAGATGTGTGGTTATGTGTATTCACTGCAACTTGATCATATTTATTGCCAAATAGAATCACAATTAGCGATAACCCACTAATATCGCAATACTGTAAGGCTGCACCCTAGTGTAGAAAACATTAAACACATCAAACTGTGAATTATAACCAGCATTATAGCTTATAATCTTTTTAGGAAACAACTCAGTAAAATCATTATTTAAAAACACAATTATTCAACACACAATTATAAAATGTTTAGTTCGAAGGAATTTGTTCATTATTTGCTATATTCAACGTATTTGTTGGAGAGTCGGTCACTGCAAAATAATGCTCTGACCTGTTCAGAATATTAAAAAAGGAGGAGTCTTCTTTATTTTGGTAAACAGAATTCGATAAATATCGATGAAACACGACTGTCATTGGTTGTAAAACAAAATTCATTCAAACGTGATTGGTTATTGATTTCCATTTGGGGCATGAGTTAAACAGTGCTAAAAACTCGTAATATTTTCCCCTATCTTAAAGTAAGAGACCATGTTTCACATCCATGGGCCTCTAGTTAGAAAATCGTAATTTTGTTACTACTAGTACGCCACGATGGACTAGTGTTATGTTCCTTGCCTTTGGTTCCGAGGGTCCTCCGGGAGGGACTTAAAGCGTTGGGAACCCCGTAGTCTGAAGATTTTCAGGCAAGTGAAAGATCCTTAAACCTGAATAAAGAGGCATCTGAACAAAATTTACCTACCTTGTTCATCCTAGTAATTCCTTAGTTGCCTACTAGATGTTTCATTGGGTCTGTATGTTGACCGCATACCATTACAGAATACGTCAATGTTAATAGTTATTTTTCCATTAGTTTTCTTAATCAGTTTGTGTCTTATATTAAACTATTGACTTATCCAAGCTATATTTTTTTATCATTTTTGCATTTATATTAATGACATCTTAAAAGAAATAAACGTAACTAAATGTACTCGTCTAGTAACTCCTAACAAAGGAGAATCTAATGCCCAACATTGGGCTGTTACGCCATTGTACAGGGAATCCATTTTAAGAGGAAACCTCGCATCATTCTGCCGCCGCCGCTGTGAGTAGTACGATCGCAGCGTAGGAGACAAGTTGTACACAACATCCCAGCAGTTGGTATGTTGTAGTGGGACACATTTCACTTGTTGTGTGTTACATAAGAAAGTAATCGAAAATAAAGTATACGGTTGAACAGCTAATTTATTTGGTGAAATGTTACTTACTGAAAAATAACTATAGAAGGCGCGTTAGGAGATTTTCTCAAAAATATCCTCACTGTAAGATTCCTACAAAATCGTGTCTTTCGAAGTTGATGAAAAAGTGGCATACAACAAGTTCAGTTCGTGACATACCGAAGAAGCGTGAAAGGCATGTTTTAACAGTAAAGAAACTTGAGGATGTTCAGATGCGATTAGAAGTAAATCCTATTCTCTGTCCAGCCTAAGAAAGACACTTCAGGAAAATAAATAAGCGGGTAATCCACGAAGCACATGACTGCTGCAGTTACTGCGATTCGTTCATGACCAAAGCACAGTTCAGCGGAAGCGAAAAAATAGATCATGTACCCGATTAATATAATTACGTATTTAAAGCTATTTATGTTAACTATAGTTGATCAGAATACAGTATATACCTACATATTCCTTCGAAGGTCGGAGACTAACTAAAAATTCGCATTTGTTTGAAACTGAACCATTCTTGAGAAGAAGTTGAATGTCAGTTACAAATATGGCGGCTGTCAGGTAGTTTATGTTAACTCGGTGAAAAAATGTGTGATCAAAATTATTAGAAGCACAAAGGTAAATTGTTAAGAGTGGTGAAAAACGGTGTTAAATACATTTTGTAAGTTTATGGAACATAATCCTAACACTGTAGTGAACGAATTGTGTTGTGTTAAATTAACCGTAGAATATACTGGTGTGTAGGAGAGTAGTATTGTACGTGTTCGCACGGGATTAAAAGAAACTGGTAATATCAAAACGCTCAACAAAGAGAGGAAAAGGCCTATACATGTTTTAAGAGTGGTGGACAATTTTATGAAGTGTATACAGTTCGTTACAAGGTGCATAGGTTTTTTATTGTATTATTGTAAGCACAATTATTTTAATTTAAATGTTTTATTTGAATTAATTTGTTTAATATTAACAATTATAATTTATTTAGTTTTCGACTTACCTTTGTAAATGTTAATACAACCTGCAACATTAAAAATTAATACGATTGTTGTGCATTAATTTATCAGCCTGTAACAAACAGCTGACAGAGTTCGCCTGCACTCTTACACGTGCTACGCGGAGTAATACATTCGGAAGTTAAATGTCAAAGTGTGCTTCTTACGTTGGACAGAGATTAAAAAATCACTAAAACGTCTGGCGCAGGAAACTAACATATCCAAGGGGTCAGCCCACAAAGCGACCAGACTGCTGAAATTTCGACCTTATAAACAAAGGTTTGTGCAGGTGAGTAATAAATAAAGGTTTGGTGCATAATAAGCCTCTATGTGTAGGCCTATTTTTTATAATAATCTAAATTAGTTATTTGTATTTTGTAGCTTCTAACTGTCTTCATTTTCGGTAGTAATAGAACAAGCCCTCCGCCGGTGCAAGCACAATAGTCGGCAAAGTGAGAACCGCTGCAACGCTGTAAAAAGGTTTTCGCTTAAAATGGATTCCCTGTAGATGTAGATTAATATTATTAGAAGGTGTAATATTAAAGCTTCCTTGTTAATGTGTACCAGGAACATGGTTGACAAGCTGCATGACTACCAAGGTGTAGTGGGTCGTCTCCATACTTTACGAGATTCTGCTAGTTCACGTTTGAGTGCTTGGAAGGAATCAAGATGTCAACAACAAAGTTACGGTCCATCAAATGCACTAGGCCTAAAGAGAAATCCACCCAAACAAGAACAAGACAAACAGGAAAAAGAAGACGAATTTTCTCACATTTACAGGTGAGTTGATTTTCTCGATAATTATCAGTACTTCCAAAATTCATTGTAAATCACAATTTAGATTATGTAGCATTTTTTCATATTACAATAAGTGCCTACTGTATGAGTCACCCTCAATTAAACTGGATTTCTGTTTAAAAAAACTTGGTCAATTAGTTAAAAACGTGTAGGCCTTTCAGAACATGTTCCATCTTCAGCATGTCATTAGATACATGGAACATGTTCTGGAAGGCCTACGTGATTTTAACTAATTGACGAAGTTATTTAAACAGAAATCCAGTTTAATTGAGGATGACTCATACATCCGGCACTTATTTTAACATTTTTAAAAAATCTCACTAATTTGGTTTGATTAAATTGAAATTTCGGAAATGCTTCACAACATGTGACGCAAAAATGTTTTTCCTAAGTTCAGATCATACCCCATGCGCATGCGCCAACAAACGCGAAGCAGTTTTCACTATGGAATCACGGGATGCAGCCAACATTTACACAATGTTTAACAAACCTAAAAGCTAACCTAACGAAATTTAAGTACTCTATCCTTTGAAAGACCAAACTAAAAGCTAAGCTAACGCAATTTAAGCACTCTAACCTGTGAAAGAATGCAACACTCAAAAATAAATAGTAAGTTCTGAAATTGTGAAGTATATGTGTACAGTTGATTAGTAAATACTCTGTTGGCTGCACTGAAACATGTTTTTGTTGTTGCATAGAATATTCGTTAAAATCAATATGGCTGCCACGTCTTCATGCTATATATGTAGTTAAATACAATAGGAAAATATATTGAAATAATCTTTAGAAAACACGTAAAAATCATTGTAAATGATGGCAAATAATTTAAAAAAAGAAACCCTAAGAATAAAATTTTGACCGGAGTTTATGAAGGAATTAAAAAAGTCGCGTCACTGGTTGTAAAGTTTAGCCGAAATGTCTCTACAGAAAGAACCTTTATTCAATTGTTTGCATTTTAATTATTTCATGGAAGTTCCAGGAATTTCTTATTTACTGTGTCCATACTTTACGTTTCAGACGCAAAACCAGGTCCGAGCTGGTAAGAGTATCAGCTGCGGTTATGGGGATAGAATTCTCATATGCTGCAGAAACGGCTTTTGTATCGCCCATCCTACTCAAGATAGGAGTAAAACACGAACATATGACCCTTGTATGGGCCCTCTCACCTCTCGTGGGCTTCTTTGTTACTCCTGTACTCGGGTCTCTCAGTGACCGTTGTAATCTCAATTGGGGACGACGTCGTCCCTTCATTCTTCTCCTCTCTGTGGGGATACTCCTTGGTAAGTACTCACAACTATAGGGTCTTCATTTTAAGACACAACCATAGCATCTGGCAACCGCTCGTCGCATAGATCTCGTGTGGCGGTCTCGAAGTAGCTGTTTAAGTAATTAGAGATTGCAATGGAATAAAATCGATTTTTGTGTTGTTTATTCCTTACCTTTCTGACAAGATTTTCAAAATTATCTCTTCAGCTTCAATACAACATTCAAACCGGTGAAGAAGATTTTGAAACAAGCTATCAAATTCCTGCCTTGAAATGTTGGAGTTCACAGTTCGAATATTTTCTTTATGTTCCTCTAATGCTCGAGGATTTGAAAATCGTGACTTTATTTGGGACAGTTATGCTAGAGAATTGACGGCAAAATTTACGGCGACAACTTCTGTAAGATTTCTTCTTTACATTAGTCAAAAGTGAAAATACCCTCTGTCCAGTGATATACACCATGTTAAACTGAAATCGCCATCATATCATCGGGGCAACGTAACCCCGCCTTCCAGGCGCCCCAGCCTCAGAAGTGGGTTACAAGTTTGCCATGCCAGGAGAGAAACCAGGAATGTCGAAAGACAAACCTGGGGCATTTGAAAAAAAAAATCCAACGTATTCTGCATTGCGCGTGCGCCAGCATTAAACAATGAAATGCTTTTTTTTTTAATTGGAGTCATATATTTTAATATTCCCCCATATAACTTACGTAGACATGTTCTAGATAATAAATATTTTTTATTTCATTTATTTCGAGTGTTTGGGAACAAACTACATTTCCTTATGCGCTATTTTCTACAATTAACCTAGACACATTCTCGCATGTGTCACTAAATGGAGTTCAAATCCCTTATAGTGAGACAGTAAAAATTCTAGGAGTATTTATTGACAACTTAAATTGGAATACACAAATAAACCATACATGCAAAACAGTCTTCTCAATAATACATTCATTAAATCGCGTAAGAAACTGTCTGCCATTCGCTCTTAGGAAAATGTTAGTAGAAACACTTGCAATGTCCCATTTTGATTATTGTGATACTCTTTTTACAGACTTAAATATTATTTTCACTCAAAGACTTAAACGTGTTCATAATTCTTGCGCACGTTTCATTTGTGGTATTCGCAAATTTGACCATGTTACACCGTCCCTGAACAATTATCGTGGCTTCGTCTAAGAGATCGTAGAACTGTCCATTCCCTATCCCTTCTCTATAAAATAATCGCCTAATTATTTATCACACCGCTTCATCAGACTATCCGACACACATAATCTTGACACTCGATCCCATCAGCACATTGTCCTTTATATCCCTCCTCATCACACTGTATGTTATTCATTATCTTTTACGGTCTCACTTACCAAAACATGGAATTCCCTTCCGCCCTATGTCAGAGACTGTCAAACTATAACATCCTTCAAAAACAAACTAAAGAATTATTTAATAAGAAACTAACTTATACACCTCACTAATAGTATTCTTTTAACCATTAATAAGTTCAATTATTTACGAAAATAATATTAAGATTAACAAATATTTTCTTTTGCTTTGTTTTAAATATTGTATAATCGTAAAACTAGTTTTCTATATCTCATTATTTTTCTTTGTTTTTTTATATACATTAGACAGGGACAATTTAATATGTTTTGCTTGTATACATTTTATTATTAGTTTTAGTCTTAATTTTAACTAACATTAACTGGTTGCATTATAGATCGTAATATAATAGATATTATATTTTTGATCAAATTTTTATTTAGTATTTAATATTAGAGTTAATTAAGATTGCTATATTCTGATGTAATATATGTTTGTCCTGGTGAATGGAAGAGAAGGCCACATGGCCTTAACTCCACCAGGCTAAATAAATATAATCTAAACTAGTCTAAATGTAAAACAGTTATTCGACCAATGAAAATGCAATCCATACATCTGGTTTGTTTACATTACAACTGGAACTTAGCTCGGAAGAGGTATAGGCTACCTGTTGTACTGTAGTATTATTTTGACATAAGTTTAAATAATTTCTACTGAATTATTTGTTCATCACTTTATTAAGAAGTATTAAATAAATTAAACTAATACGTATTATAGGATACATTACCAATTTAATAGTCAATTAAATTGTATGGCTTACAGACATATTGGGAAGAAGCAGATATGACAAGCTACTATAGACGTAATGATTGTTTTAATTCAGATTTCAGATGAACCCCCATTATAATGATCGGATTCGCCTATTTTCAGAAAACACCATTTTACTTTAATAGCACATGCTGAGTTTCGTTGCGAAAAGTCAACATTTCTACCAAAAGAGCAATTTTTAAATTTTCATTTCAGGTGAACCCTTACTCCTCTGGGTCCAATTTTGCTGGTTAACTAACTCGACTTTAGGTTCTTTGATTTCTATATGCCGAATTTGGTTCCGAAAAGCAAAATTTGTATTTTATTTGGAGCTTCCGTACATTAAACGTATTGCATATTATAATTTCATAATATAGTTGGTAATTTTGATAAATGTCCACGCATCCAAACAAAACTAAACGACTCCTGATCTCTCCTTTAATCATAGACTGACGTGTATGTATATAATATATATATATATATATATATATATATATGTGTTATATTGCAGATTTTCGCGGATATAAATATGAACGTTTTCTTGGGGTCTTCGGAAACGGACCACAGCGAAAACTCTATGTATTATATTATATAAGACCTAAACCTGTGACTCGAACTTCTCATCCTTGATAATGGCATGTGGGATCATGCCGAAACGTCGGGATCAGTGACCAGAGGCCGAACTTGAATCCAACACGCGGAAAACCCAAAAAAAAGTTAATATCTTCGTGGGCTGTGTTTTTTCTTAATATCCACAAGTTAGTGGAAGAATACTCGGAAATCCCGATGCACTAGTGGTTGCCTTTCTTGCCCCATGTTCCTATGTTCGCAGGTTCAAAATCACCCCGGGACAATGCATGTTTAAGTGTATAAAAAATCTGAGAAGAAAGGCTTCCTTTGGAAGAAGAGGAAAGCCGGAGATACATATTGCGAAAGAACTTCGATCCTAGTCCTAGAACCACAACGTGGTGTCACGGGTGACCCAGGCGAATACTATTTTCATTCTGCGCGTGAAATGCTAAGGTTAAGAAAGCTATCGTTTCTAGTACCTTCGGTGCTTGATGAGTTCTTAGAAGGAGTGGTTGTATTATTTTGCTCTCTTATTTATAATCAGATTTATAGTCTTTTGGGTCACATATGACCCCACGTTGTGGTTAGTGTACGGTATACTATTTTATAATGTTAGTGTTTTGTAGGAGAGTGATCTATAGGGAAAATTAAACAGATATGGTGGAGTATAAATGCCAATTGACTGGAAAAGAAGCTGCATGTATGTTGGATGCAGATAAATAGTGTAGTAGCGGGGAATTTTCAGATCTTGAAGAAGTGATGAGCGAGGATGAGAATGGTACTGAGAAGCAGAGGAGGAGATGAAGACGGATTTGATGCAGATTCAGATGGAGACTCTGAGGATATATTAAATACTAATAGAAAAGTTATTTATGGCAAAAATGGAAGTAAATGGTTCACTAAACCTTTTCATGCTAAAACAAGCGAGAAGCTCCAGAAAATATAGTGATTAAATTTTCTGGATCCAAAGCCGTGGGTAGAAAAAAATATATTTTTTACTTTTATTCTTCCCTGATTCTAGTGTGGAGAAGCTTCAGAAAATATAGTGACTAAATTTTCTGGATCCAAAGCCGTGGGTAGAAAAAAATATATATTTTACTTTTATTCTTCCCTGATTCTAGTGTGGAGAAAATGTTAAACACATGAATAAATAGAGAGATACAAAACTCACTTCAAGTCTAATCAGCGTTACCTAATACTAACTAACAAAGCTGAAACAAAATGCCTTGATTTTTTTGTTTTGTTTAGCTGGTCCTCTTCTATAATGGAACAAAGGGAGAAGTTGTTCAGTTTGATTAGATTTTTCATTCAAAGACTGTAGCTAGGAAAACTAGAAGATGGCCCTTACGAATTTTCTATGGGATGTTGAATGCAGCAGCAATAAATGCATGTATGTAATACTTAGGTGCAATTATTTATACACAGAATATTAATCAAGCGTTCTTTCTGGAAAAATAATGCCCTAGGACTATGTGAAGAACATATGAGGATCGAAATGGTGAATAGAAACTTCTAAGACAACTGAGGAGCAGCATCCGCTAAATAGTCGGTTGTGAAGTAGAGCAAACTCAAATCACGGCACCAGCTGGACGATGTGCTTTTTGTCCACGAACCAAGGACCTGAAAGGTTGCTGTTTCTGCTCAAAAAGTCTATGTGCAGGACACAGGAATAGTGTTTGTGAAGATTGCAAGTAGTAAAACATAAATTGCATGAAGTGCAAAAATGTGTAATACCAAAAGTGAGAAATATCATAATTTGTTAATAACAGAACTGAGCGGAAAATAATGTTTAATATTAACATTTATATTTTTCATGCTATGACTTAATGGGCTAATGCATGTGTTATCTATTCATTGCCACATAAATAATGTCAAAAAGTAAGCAACAAAATGTAAAAAAAAAAAGAATAGAAAGTGTTTAATATCGAAACAAAGGAAAAAACATATTCTTAATTAAAGTGCTCTATAAATCATATCGTTTCACTTTGCAAATAATTTTCCAGTTTTTCAAACGCATTAAATGCAGATATGTTATTTGTTTATGTTAAGTTAAATAAAAATAATCCAATGTCTAAAATATTTGTTTAATAAAGGGTCACGGTTCTCGCTCCAAGATGTGCACGTTGTGGTTCTAGGGCTAGAAAAAAAAGGTCTGTGAGGAAAAAGTGTTTGACCATTTAATGCCCAAAGTTTAAATGCGACGTAAATAACTTAAGGTTGAAGAACGTCATTAAATAAAGTGGTGACTTTTCACATTGTATAGGTAGACCTACTTGTACCAGCGGACCCGGCAGACATTGCCCTGCCCGAACGTTCAATTCTCGTGTCATGGCTGGGCGATAAAAATGTAATTAAGACGTAATTATATGTTATTAAATAAGTTCGCAAGAAAACTCACTATCATCTGTTGTGGCTCAAGAAGCGTGCGTGATTACGTCACATTGTTGTCGCACAGAATGTCAGTAATGCAGATGACTACACATCTGACAAAAAAAACATATAACCCGATCCCAGCGCCATCTACCAGGCCCAAATGTGAATCTAAACCATCCAGGGACTCACTCAAACACACACAAAAAAATTAATCAAAATCGGTTCAGTCGTTTGACAGTTTTAATTTCGGATTGCAAGTAAACCTCCACTTCTAATTGTCGGATTTTGCTCATTTTTTGATAATGCCTACCTCGTTTATTTTGATAGGATATACTGAGTTTCGTTGTGAATATCGAAAATTGTGACCGCTAGAGAGATTTTTAAATTTTCACTTCAGGTGAACTTCTGCACCTAATGGTTTTAGAGGGTCCAATTGTGAATTTAAACCAATGAGGGACCCAATCAGACATACACAAAAATTTCATCAAAATCGGTCCAGTCGTTTAGGAAGAGTTCAGTGACAAAAACACGTTTAGAAAAATAATACTTAGGTTTTAGCTTTAATAGTGGCATCTATTTACTTATTACTAGTATACAAGTGACAGACCTGTCAAATGTCTACGATCCTTCGATGTAGTACATAGCGATGTGGAGGTCGTAGTATCACTGTAGCAGTTGATGTTTCTGACTGACCGCCTTAATGCCAGCAGAATCTCGGGAACAGTCTGGAATCGAATGTCACGAAGTGGTTCCTTCATCTTAGGGACCAAATCATAATCAAATGGGATTAAGTCCAGTGAATGTAGTAGATGGAAAATCACTTCCCACTCCCAGTGATGGTACAGACCCCCATATGCTTCTATAAGACCTTCATGGATTTGTCGTGTTGTATGGCTATGACACATTGAATTTTCAACCAAGATAGTTGTTCCTGCTTTGTAAACATAGTGAAACACGAGAGATTAGAGCGGCAACTCAGAGGAGACTAACTTTATCTCTCCAAAGCACATGCGCCTTGAGACGTACGGATGAGTCTATTTAAATGTGACAGAACTTAAAACAATTAACTCCGTCTGGTTTCGCTTCTACAGCAGTGTTGCCACTATTTTTGTTATAGTCCACGTGTGTATATATATATATATATATATATATATTACATTGGCAATGAATATATCTATATAAAGATAGACTACGTTTATCCATTATTTATTAAGTGCCCAAGAATATAAGAAATTGTCATTTTTCTCTGCATTGTATGATATCAAACAACTGACTATCTAACTGAACACGACTTTTTAGACCAATATCAATCAGGCTTCAGGATAGGACATAATGCAAATACAGCCCTACTAAATATATGTGAAGACATACGCGAAGCATCTGATAATTGAAAACTTACTATTATTGCACTATTTGACTTTGGTAAAGCATTTCACACGGTAGACTTGGACTTATTGTTGCTTAAACTTAAAACCTCTCACTTTCCGATAGTGTCACGCAATGTTTCAACTCCTACCTTTGTGAGCGCCAGCAATATGTTGTAGGAAATTCTACATTACGCTCCTCTTGGACCTATCGTAAAGCTGGAGTTCCACATGGTTCGGTGCTCGGCCCATTGTTTTTTTTTCAATCTATATAAATGACATATCCGACTCCCTAAACATTGTAAACATCATTTATTTGCGGACTACATGCAGATCTACTTTCACTCAGACAAGTATTATTTAAATGACGCGATGACCAAAATTAATGAGGACCTTGACTCGCTAACGGCATGGACAGAAAAATATGGACTTCAATTCCTAGAAAGTCACAAGCAATTATTTGGGTCATAAGAGACTATTATCCTCAATTAATACAAATAAAGTATTACATGTGTCACTTAATGGGGTTCAAATCCATTATAGTGAGACAGTAAAAAATCTAGGAGTATTTATGTATAAAAATTGTAATTGGAATAAACAAATAACATTTGCAAAACAATCTTCTCAATAATACACTCATTAAATCGTATAAGAAATTGTTTACCGTTTGCTCTAAGGAAAATGTTAGTAGAAATGCTTGTAATGTCCCATTTTGATTATTGTGATACTCTTTTTACTGACCTAAATACTGTTCTTACCCAAAGACTTCAACGTGTTCATAATTCTTGCATACGTTTTATTTGTGATATACGCAGATTTGATCACGTTACACCATCCCTGGAACAATTGTTATGGCTTCGTCTACAAATCGTAGAACCATCCATTCCGTATGTCTTCTCTATAAAACATTACACATATCATTACCTTATTATTTATCACACCGTTTCACTAGACCCTCTGATACACATAATTAGATACCCGATCCCATCAGCACATTATCCTTTATATCCCTACTCATCACACTACCAATTACTCGAAATCGTTTACAGTTTCTGTTGCTAGAACATGGAATTCCCTTCCACCCTATGTTAGAGACTGCCAAACTTTACCATCTACTAGAAACAAATTGAAAATAAAATTATTAGCAGAAACATCTCACTAATATTACTTTTTTAACAATTAATAATTTGCTTTTTTCATTATTTAATGAAAATAGTATTAAGATTTGTCAATATATTTATCTAATACCGTATATATAAGCGATAGATTAATTCATTATAGTTTATTACTTTCTATGTATTTTTTCTTTTCTTTTTATGTAGTAGATTCGAGCTGTTATTCCTTTGTGTATATATTCTTTCATTAGTTTAATTTTAATTTATTTAATTTTATTGTATTATTAGATATCATTTTTATTTTTGTTCAGTTTGACAGATAATTAATTGCTTAGTATGTACTAGTATTGTAATTTTTTTTTGTATTTAAATATAACATATGTTTGTCCTGGTGAGTGGAAGAGAAGGGCACATGGCCTTAACTCGACCAGGCTGGATAAATATATTCTATTGTAAATAAATCTATTCTATTCTAACATATTTAAAAAGGAAACAAATAGATCAATTATGACAATTATTTTTATTCCATATAGTGTGAGTATAATCTTGAACATGTGCTGGTGGATGAATTGATTTGAATTTATTAGGGTTGTTGCTGGTACCGAACGGGGAAGCGATAGGATATGCACTGGGAGACTATTATCCGTCCCGAGAACATATTGCCAACAATACAGTCATAAATTCCACTGATCACGAAAATGTACGCCCTGATGCTGACTATCCTCATCCCTGGAGTGTATTCTTCACCGTGCTGGGCACTGTGTTGTTGGACTTCGACGCAGACGCCTGTCAAAGCCCGTCCAGAGCTTACCTTCTAGACGTCACTTTGTCGGGTAAGTTTTATTTCCTAACAACCTCCTTAGTTTTCAGTTTATTGTTTTTATGCTTCTCTGAAAATACATAAAACGCTCAGACAACATATATAGACGACTCGAGTTTGATTCCGAACATTGCACGGTGATTCAAAACTCTGAATATCTCGGCAATATTACATTTTTGTGGCAATTTCCGAGTATTGTATATGATTCATAATCCATAGGACCATTTAAATTCACTATTGGAAGGTTTATAGTTTTACTAATATACTGCTTTAATTTTAATGTTGTAAAGTCTCAATTTTTACGCCGCAGTGGACTAGTGGTTATGCTCCTTGCCTAGTTCCAAGGGTCGCGGGTTTAAACCCGGTCGGGGTCGATGGATTTTTTAGGACGGAAAAATCCAAGGAGCAAGTCCTCCGGGAGGGACTTTAAGCTGTATGTCCCGAGTCTGAAGATTTTCAGGTCCTTAAATCTGAATAAAAAGGTCTCTAACCAAAATTTACCGACATCAACGCCCTAGTATAGGCATGGGGATCTTGGGCTCCGAGAGCTCATAACAAATCCTCCCCGCCGATACCCATTCCACTCATTTGTACCTGCACTGGAGACGCAGGTACACAGTGAGAGTCAGTGGCGTTCAATCCAGCGTGAGCGGGGCAAATTCTAAACATCGATATAATTTTAATACGGACTGGGAAAATGATTATTTTTGCATTCAGAATGGCACGAAAGTTGTTTATTTATTGTGTTCTACGCGGTTCCGTCATGTGAAACACTATAATATCCCACGACATTTCAGATCTTCACATGCAAATTAATACGGACAGGCACGATTAGAAATATATAACTATGTTTTCACAGGGACATATTAATGATATATACTTTTAAAATACATTAGGTAACAAGCATGGAGTTCAAATTCATAAATAAATATATATAGACATATGGGGAAAATTGTATGTTTTGTTTACACAGGGGATGACAGGATGGGATTTTTTAAATAATCTAAAGCAGTAAAACACTCCAAAACGATAGCAGACAACCACTTTCAGAGAAGAATTCAGTACGTGCTAGTTACCGGATTTTAAAATTGATTGCTGAGAAATCATATCAAATCTAAAACACTCTCCAGATTAAACGATGACACCCTTGGCTCAATATTACGTCTCTCTACGAGTACCATCAACCTTACATACTTAGATAAATTAGTGTCAGCGGTCTACTACGCGCCTTTCAAACGTTTGCACAGATATACGTAAAGTACGTACGAATGGAAGGGATTAGTGCATATGTTTCAGGTTATAAGGTTGTGCTGCCACTGATACTGCATGGTACGCCGAGATGACAATAACAACAGTCTTGAGTTCAATGAAAGGTGCAATGACGAAAATGTCATTCGCCAGCTCTCCATGCCTGCCCTAGTATACCTTAGTTGCCTGTTAAATGTTTCATTAAGTCGGTGTGTTGACCGCATGCCATTCATAACATCTATGAGCAAATAAGGTATCTAAAATTAACTTGGTCTAGTAACTCCTTACAAAGGAGAGGCTAATGACTCAACAACGGGCTACGACATTATAAATAGTATACACCGCTTGAATTTTAAAACATTGTTTTAAAGTCTCAATTTTTACTCTTAAAACTCTGATATTTTATATTTGATATAACTAACTCACTGCCACTATCGAATCCGCAGGTTCATGGCCGCGCGGACATATGCTCTCCACACATCCCTATCCTGAGGCTAATGTTTTCCAATCATCGCCTGTATAATCTATGCGCTGAGATATTTTGTGCGTTATGAGCAAGCATACCTCTCTTATTAGCTGTTTTAAGTGATTTTCATTTAGACTCGGACTCTTAATGAAATCCCATGTAAAAAAATTAAGGGGAGTGAGGTCGGGTGTATGGGGTGCCACAAGCGATCCGTCTCTAGTCCTATCCATTGGGTAGGAAACGTATCATTTAGATAGTCCAGCCCAATTGTTTTCTGCGGTTTCCCCTGATTCAAAAGCAAATGCTGAAATAGACCCGAAAGACCGTCCAGTGGCAGAACTCGCAAACTCGCTGACGACATCTCCACCCCCAAGGGCTTTTTGGGGCGCTGTTTCCGTCATCAAATAGAGACGCTTGCATGCTGCATGGTCACGCCATTTAAAAAATAATATACAACCAATTCGAAACACAACTCAAAATTAAATTCAAAATTCGGATTAATCAAAATTTACTGAGACAAATTGGCATAGACTAAGAACCCCGGGGTTTCTCCCCAAGGTGACAAGCCGAAGGACTGTCCTTCACTGGGTCAACCAGTCGCAGGGCAGCCCATGTTCTTGTTAGGATTGTGATGATTATTATTGTTGTTATTATTATTATTGTTATTATTGTTAGTGCTATTGTTATTGTTATTATTGTTGTTATTACTGTTGTCGCCGCCGCTGTTGTTATATAGCGGAGTAATACCTAGTCTTTCGATGTTCTCCCTTACCCTCTTTATAGGTTATTAAGCCTTCCAGCACACCTCTCATCAGATACAGAATGGGGAAGACTAAATAATAGTGAGCTACATGGTCTTTATAGGAAACCAGACATATTATATTATAAACAGTTAAGTCTCATAAGCTGTGATGGGCAGGACAATTGGCACGATTGGAAAATGAAAGAGGGGCATGGAAGCCTTTTGTAGGAAAACCAGAGGGAAAACGCCCACTTGGTATACCAAGAATGAGGCGGGAAAATAACATAAGCCATGATTTATGGGAAGTAGATTATATAAGGGATGATTAGAGAACATTCGCTCAGGATAGGTATGTGTGGAGAGCTTATGTCCGCACGACCATAAACCTACGCGTTTGAGAGTGCCAGTAAGTAATTTTATACCTGTAAAATAAATTATCCAAATTTTCGTTTTCTGGAAAATGTATTGAGATTTTATGGCCACCCTATAAGTATATAAAATTACAGTATTAAATTTTCGTATTTTAAATCTGGCATATTTTTCTCCTCAATAAAACTTACAAATGTCTCGTGCGTCAAAGATAGGATGTTAAATAGTATTACGACTGTAAAACAATAAAAATATTTGGTGCTTGTACACTGATTCATAAGCGATCCAACTCGAACAATAATACTTTTTAATATTATTTTTTCTCCAGAGGACCATGCGAGAGGGCTGAGTACTTTCACAATAATGGCTGGTTTGGGAGGTTTCCTAGGCTATGCTTTAGGAGCTATTAATTGGGACGAAACTGCATTAGGTGAGTTCTTTTTATATCTCGGTGATGGCCTACTTGATTACACTTGGAATTGACATATTAAAAATTTTACTTTATATTATATAAACAGTGAGTTTCACTCGACTTGCGGCCACTTGCGTGGACACTACATGGGCAGCGCGATTTGATGACTCTATGCTTTCCAGTCACTTTTCCAGATATCGGCCGCAGGTCGAGTGAAACTCGCTGTATATATATATATATATATATATATATATATATATATATATTGTTATTAATAATTAGGGGTGAATTAAAATTATATTATCTTTAGTCTGATCATCTTACCTCAATATTAATGTTGATTTGTTCTTGGACATGTTTCAAAACAATTCTGTTTTATCGTCAGCTTGTCCAGACTGGTTTGATTTATGTTGCATTATGTTGCACACCCTGAATATCGATGTCAGCTCCATCCTGTGGTTGGCCAAAGAACCTCCAAACAAGGGCACGCTCCGTCGGTATTTCAAAATTCATAAGTCTGTTTTTGTTCTTCTGAATATACATTTTTTCCCAAATAGTCAGCTCTTTTGAATTTTCTAACTGTGTTAATAATTTAGTGTCTGAATTTATATTATGTTTTTCAGACCAAACATGAGCAGCAACTGCAGATTTTTCTATTTCCCCATTTTTAATATTTTTTGTGTGTTCTTTGGTTCTAATTTTTAGGTTTCTTTTTGTTTTTGTTTTTTTCCCTATATATATCTTTTCACAACCCGTGCATTCAATTTGATATATTCCTGACTTTTTATTTTTATCAATTTTTTTCATTTTTGTTGGTTTTTATTAGTTTATTTAACCCGTAGTTATTTTTCGGTGCTAATTTAATATTAAACTTCTCAAATATATTTTGGAATTTATTATGTACTCAAGGATGATATGTGAATTTCCTATATTTTTTGGGACATTCACATATCACCCTTGGGTACATAATAAATTCCAAAATATATTTGAGAGGTTTAATATTAAATTAGCACGGAAAAATAAATACAGTTTAAACAAACTAATAAAAACCAACAAAAATGAAAAATTGATAAAAATAAAAAGTTAGGAATATATCAAATTGAATGCATGGGTTGTGAAATTATATATATATATATATATATATATATATAGGAAAAACAAAAAGAAACCTAAAAATTAGAATCAAATATCACATAAGAAATATTAAAAATGGGAAAATAGAAAAATCTGCAGTTGCTGCTCATGTTTGGTCTGAAAAACATAATATAAATTCAGACACTAAGTTATTAAAACAGTTAGAAAATACAGAAGAGCTGACTATTTGGGAAAAATGTATATTCAGAAGAACAAAAACAGAGTTATGAATTTTGAAATACCGACGGAGCGTGACCTTGTTTGGAGGTTCTTTGGCCAACTACAGGATGGAGCTGACATCAACATCCAGGGTGTGCAACATAATGCAACATAAATCAAACCAGTCTGGACAAGCTGACGATAAAACAGAATTTTTTTGAAACATGTCCAAGAACAAATTAACATTAATATTGAGGTAAGATCATCAGACTAAAAATAATATAATTTTAATAACCTCAAAATATCACTTCCTAAAATTAAATATAAATTAAAATGATGTGAGGATAGTAACTAATTTAAACGGGATTATTTATGTGTCTCTGATGATTTAAACATTAATAGCGCAAACTTATTTCCAACATAATAAAGCCACTTACATTAATAGATGCAGGATATTTTCAAATTTGGTATGTACTTTACAGATGCTCGATATGTGCATCCTGGTAACGCGGTAGACGTCGACCCTGAATCTTTTATGTATAGATAAAACAATAAAAATTGTATTTATGATGGCAATCGTCCTCAAAAAATTATTTTTTAAATAATTAACTAAGCATTTCGGATGTAGTTCCGTTTTCGAAGTTATTTTATAGGGACCCTTATCATCTTCGGATAGCAGATTTTATTTAGAATTATATATACACCAGACAACCACTCGCATTTTGTAAACATATTAGTTTAAATTATGGTTACTATCCTGCTACCAATACTTTTCTTCAGCCACATTGATAATACTGGGAATTACAATTGCTGCCATTTTACATACAGGAGAGATGCTGGGAGGTCACGTCAGGGCTGTGTTCACACTGATTACGTTTATCTTCACGATTTGCGTGGTTTTCACTGTTACTAGCTTTAAGGAAATTCCTCTCAGACTGTTGGAAGAAACGACAACGGAAGATCGAAAGCCGGCAGTGCAGATTAAAGTGACTGAGGAAGCTAAGGTAGTAGAGGATGGAAATGTCGAAAATTACGGAACACTCGTCAATGAAAAGAATGAAAAGAAACCCGAGGTAAGTTTATATGTTTTATCTGAAATTCTATATATTGAAGATATTGCTGAGAAATTTCTAATATGTGTTTAAAATAAATTTAAAATAGCATATTTATAGATGTTCAGTAACCTGGATCATGATGAAATTGTGAAGGAACCAGTACTCGTATATTTCTAGGCCGCCCCTCTTAGGTTGCTGCGGTGGCTCTTTCCAGTTCTTTTTGTTTATAACATTTACAGAATACAACAAAGTTAAGCTCAAAGCGTCCAAGAAATCAGTAGTGAGACTTTATTTATGTGATTTTCATAAAAAAAAATCCTTGGTTCGACAGGCCTACAAAGCCCTTGACCCAACATCCGGCCGCTGGCATCACATCCACATGTTAATCACAGAGCCAGTGTAGGGTAACATGTGATCGGGAAATCGTGCCCCTCCAGCCGTTATAGCTGGTTTTCTCAATCTGGAGCCGCTACTTATTATAGCTACCCAAATTCCCCACGATGTTGGGTGGGCCCCAGTCCCATACTGACCGAAATTTCATGAGAAAATGTGTTTCCTCATGGAGACTCGAAAACAGCGCAAGCCCTGTAGCTCTGTGCTAAGCATCTTGCCTTAACCACCCTGCTACGGCGCGGGACGCATAGAAAATAAATAAATAATTAATTTCTTAATTTGTAGCCTGTAGAATAACATTTTATTGGATTTGGGTAGGTGAAATGGCATATTTAATTTAGTACCTGGTACTAGCATGTCTTCTTTTTTTTTAATTTCATTATTTTTAATCAATCATTTTTATTCATCTAATTGTTTATTATTTCTCTTTTTTTTATTTTCTTTTTAGTTCTGCATTTTTATTTTAATTAAACAATTTATAAATTAGAATTTAGGAACTTGTTTGGTGTGAAATTTTCTCTCTGTTTTGATGCCTTAATTTTGTGTGTGTGTTCTCCCACAAACGAATATACGTTATATGTAGGCCTAAGTCTTATAATAATATAATCGACGGTGACCACAAGGATCCAGAATATGAAGAAGTTATATGCAGATATGAAGAATAGTAAAGTAAAGTGATCCCACAACAGGCCCGGAGGCCCTTGGGGTAGTAGGAGGTTAAGGCTCTCACTTTTTCTAGACAATCGGCACTTTGCCAGCCCTGCGTGACGGCCGATTTTACCCCAGAACAAGCGTCTGGTACTCATTTCCGTTAGAGGCTGAGTCGACCCCAGGGTCATAGAGCCGCCAGAGGGTTTGGGTCAGTTTAAAAATCCTGACCCCCAACGGGACTTGAACCCTCGACCCTCCGGCTTGTAGCTCAGTGCCTTAACCACTACGCTACGGCGTGCCCCGATGATTATTTATAAATGTAAAAAAAAATATTTATTTTTGTCGGTCCCAGTAGACCAGTGGTTATCACCCTCGCATCTTGCTCGAAGATTTGCAGGTTAAATACCGGCATCGTCTAATAATAAGACAAGGCGTGTCATTTACTCATACATTCATACTAAACAAGACGGCTATGATATGGATGATTATGTTGACCAATGATATTCAGGGATCATTTGGTCTTTTAAGTTTCATGATATTATGTCTTATAAATGAGGAATACCCTCACCCAAGAAACTTGTCCCGAAAGAAGATCGAACCCATGCCCGCTGCGTACGAGGCAACGATGTTATACTGACACCACAGATATGGACAATAAATAAAGACAATGGCGGAGAAGAACATTGTTGAAAAATTTACCTTGTGTATTTAAATTTATTTGCCAAAAAAAGAAAGTGGTTTTACCATCTTCATAAAGGATAAAGTACCGGGTAGTTATTATTCGGCGGTGTTCTTCAAAAATCGTTTAATGCAAAGTCGGGTAAAACTCAATTTTAAAGGCACTATATTTTGTGTTACAGGACTCTTATAAGCCGATAGATGGTCATGACGCAGCAGGAAATGGCTACGTAAATTACGGTTACGACGAGAGCTATCACCAACAAACGACAGTTGCCGAGACTTCGTTCAACATACCGGATATGAAAGTACGATGATTAAATTCTTGATCCTCTCTTCATAGTTTTTTTTTCAGTGAGAAATTTTATTTTAATATTTTGATCAATCTGATTTTATAGACAGTAAAAAATCACAACAATTAAAATAGCAATTAGTCCTATGATTAGTTTTATAGTTTAAAATATATCTGTGCTAATAATAATTTAATTGGTTTGCCGTTGTTTTTAAGACAGAATTTTACAGATTTAACATACATAAGACTTTCAACAATTTTCGTATGTCTTCGATATCACAGCAAATGCCTTCAGGACATGAAAATCCATGTCAGAGATCTAAAGAATGTGAGAAAAATCGAGAAGAAAGAATACCGACAGTAGGCGGTACAGGTAGATATAAAGACATGAAAAAGTATAAATACCAACGAGATGATATGCATAACAATATTGTAATTTGTGAAGACAATGGAGAATATCATGATAAATGTGAGAAAGAAGATAATAGAGATAGAAACCGCAGAAAACAAACTCGACCACAATCTAGAGAAAGAGGTTATATCATCTCAAGAAAAGAAGAATCGAACCCAGATAATAATGGAGATTCATGGAATGAACATAAAGAAGAAAAGTGGGATAGGAAAAATAATTACGAGTGGAAAAGAATGCAGGGTAAATATAAATATGATAAACAATATGAAAATGATGGAAAAAGTAAGAATAAACAGAGTAGGGATATAGAAATGTCTGATGAAAATAAAAATAGTATGTTAAGAGAGAGAGAGGACAATGATTTTAATAGGAGGGATAGAAGAAATGAATTTAAACATCGGGTTGAAAATTTAGAATATCAGAATAACTCACACAGATTTCACAGTTTTTCCAAAGAAGGTATAGATAGTTATAACAACAATACTATAGTAATCAGACACTTGACACCAGATATTTCAGAAGATGACATTCGACAAGAGATCTTATCTAATGGATTTGTACCTAAAGATGTTCGTCTTGTGAAGAGAAGGAACACAGGTGAATCAAAAGGTTTTGCTTTTGTTAATTTCAACACTTATGAAGAAGCAAGTCAATGGTTGAAGAAAAACCATGGACAATTAATACTAAAAAATGGATTTAAAAGCTTTAATGAACTTCAGTGTATACAAAGATTCACATATGAACAAAAATGTATTTAATTATATTCAAGATTGGCATTGTATTAATTGTGGAACAATGAATTTTAAACGTCGAGAGACATGTTTCAAATGTCAAACATCACGAGAATACTGTGATAGTTTATATGGAAATACAGAAGTGAGTCTCCAGCCAACATCAACCGTCTTATTAAGAGGATTAGATGTGTTATCAACAGAGAATTCAGTTCTCCAAGCCATTAAATCAATATCATCTGTCCCAATTAAAAGTATTCACATTGCTCAAGATCCTCTGACTAACGTTTCTCTTGGAATTTGTTATTTGGAAATGAATCACATCACAGATGCTATTTCTATGTACACAAATTTGATCCAAACACCTCCAATTGTAGATGGTAGATTAGTACACATCTCTTATCGCAAAATATCACAAGTACAAGTTGAAATTAATTCAACACACAAAAGAATTAATTATAGATTTAAATCATTACACACTAGAAGATGTTGCTCATCTAGCCAATTACAGTGCAGCATTATATGCTTCATCGACAGAGGAATATGCAGCATATCAGAAATATTATCAGGAGTATTATCATTCACAGATATCACAGAACAATGTACTGACTCAAACAGATAGTGTAAATGCAGCTGCAGCTGTGGCACAGTCAGCAATTAAACAGTTACAAGCCACAAAATATGTTTCTCCGAAATCTGCTACAGAAGCAAAGATATCAGAAGTGAACAGCTTGCTCAGACCAGATATCAGCAGATATCAATTTGACAAGTCATCAGGTTACTATTATGACCCTCTTACAGGACTTTATTTTGATGCTGGCACTAATTACTACTACAATCCACAAACACAGTGTTATTTGTATTGGAATTCAAGTAAAGAAGCCTATCTACCAGCCCCTATCACAACAGAGGACTCATCATTTAGTAAAGAAGAAATAAAAAAGGATAAATTAAAAGATAAAGAAGACAAAGTGAAAATTGCTAAGAAAATTTCTAAGGATATGAAACGGTGGGCTAAAACACTTAATCAGAAGAAAGATATTCGTAACACAGTTACAACTTCAACAACAGTTCCATTGAAGAATTTTGGAGCAGTCGATGCTGGCTACATGATTCTAGAAAAGAAGGATAACTGCACAGAAGAACAATTCACAAAATCTTTGATATCGCTGCAGCATTCTATACCTCAAGGAAGTTCCATGACTTCTAGAGGTCTTGTACCAGCATATGGAAGTAGTAGCGACAGTGAAGAGGAGATTAAAGATGTCTTACAGGAAGACAAGAAACACACTGATTGGGGAAAACTTGCATGTCTTCTCTGTAAACGCCAGTTTTCCTCTAAAGAGTCTCTTATAAGACATCAACAGCTCTCGGACCTTCACAAAACAAACCTAGAAACATGGTATAATATCCGTGGACTTGATCCAAAAAATCCACAACAAAGAAATAAAAAATATTGTGACCGGGCAGGAGAACGTAGACGAAAATTTGAATCTGAATCAACAGTACCTAATGTACTGAAAGAGAAATATTTGAAAACAAAAGAGAGAATTACTTCAGTATCATATGAAGAACCAACAAAAAGTGGAA
Source organism: Diploptera punctata (assembly GCA_030220185.1). Classification (NCBI taxonomy): domain Eukaryota; kingdom Metazoa; phylum Arthropoda; class Insecta; order Blattodea; family Blaberidae; genus Diploptera; species Diploptera punctata. The sequence continues at coordinate 2,729,128 of JASPKZ010000034.1, read as the reverse complement.
TTGGATCGGATAATATTGGTAACAGATTGTTACAGAAGATGGGATGGCAAGAAGGAATGGGTTTAGGAAAGACAAATCAAGGCTCAACAATGCTTGTAAAGGTGGAAGGCAGAGTTAATACCACAGGACTTGGTGCAGAAGGAAGCTATAAGGCTGCTCCTGGTGATACATACAAGGATTGTGTGAAGAAACTAATGTTTGCAAGATACCAGGAAGTGTCACTTAAAGAAACTAGTTGACATTTGTGTTAAATACAAGATGATGGCACACATCTTGATTGTTTGTTTTGTATATTGACATTTAAAGGAATAGGAAAGCATGTTCTAGATCCAAAAGAAAAAATGTAAAAATGGAAAAAAAACTTGAGATATGAAATTAAATTCAACATAGAGCATTTTTTGCATTTGATGTTTAATATATACTGTTGAATAAAATAAAAATAAAAATACACATGATATTTTAGCTAAAATTTAGTTAAAATATGTTTACTTTACATTCTAGACTCCTTTTAGGTGGAAATAATGGGCTTACATTTGTAATACTTGTAAAATAGTAACTTTGACCATGAACAAGTATGCAGAGGAAATTGTATATAAAATGTCAGTAATATTGTATAAAAGTGGTCAAACTATTACCCCTGCTCACTCTCGTAAGTGTGAGTGGCTGAAAGGGAGTATGCCCACGAGTCTTATGCACCGATATCAAGAATCAGAATTCTTAGGATTCTCACAGTGAGTATGAAGTCATGCAGTGTTCTTGCCGCACAAAAAATGTTTACTGCATGTATGAAGCCTTACATTTCTTAATAGCCAAAGGAATTCCTTCTTTTACAAATAAACATTTATTATTGATATTATTATTATTACTTGTATATAAGACATTTAAGGGTTGTTCCATATGAAATTGATAAATATATATGTATATATATATATATTATATATATATATATGTACACTTGTATATTTTGGTTGAGGGATACTTGTGTAAATAACAGAAACAGTCCTGAAATAAAAAATATATATATATATATATGTGTATAAAAACTTAACTCCCACCTTCAAAAGTTACTGTTTTTTAATGAAACATTATGGTCCACTGAATTTTGGATCTCTGATATAGTGTAAATAAATAATAACACTGAGCAACAAAAAAGAAACTTTTTTTTGTCTCAGAAAGAAAAATGTTATTCTGATAGTATTTTTTCTCCTGAATTCAAATATGATATCGGTTTTTCTCCATCATGCAAGGTTTCCGAGAAACAGGCATTTATAATTTCAAACACTTTAATATTTTCTACATTCGTAACTACACAATTTTCGAACAATTTGGACTCGCCTAGAAAGTAAGAAATGACTATTTTCTACTATATTTTGCCTGTGGAGCATCCCTGTTGATGGTCCAACAATAATCTGTCAGCATATTAGGATTCCATTTGCCTTGATATCTCTTTTCCATAGCTGAAATCTCCTGATGAAAGTGTTCCCTTGCTCATGGCTCACTGGACAAATGGATGAAGAAAAACGTTTATTAAAAAATAAATATTTAAATCCATTAATTGAAATTGAAATAAAAAAACTGCGGGTGATGAAGGAATTCCGAATACATATTTGAAAACACGATAAAAAAACTGCATTAGTACAACTATTGGTACTCATGAGACAAAAATCATGTTGACCAGTGTAATAGATCTGTCAAATTATCATATTTTTAAAAAGAAGCCTTTTGTTTGAAATAAATTTCTCAAAGTGTAACTAGTCATTGAACTTGAAAAGATAGTCTCATAATTTATAATTCTATGCACTATCACTTGAAAGTTTGTATGTTGATATTTATTTCTAAATGGCATAAATTAAATTAATGTACAATTGGCCATTTTAACCATTTTATATAAATAAATAGTAACTTCTGTTATTACATACTGACCAACTATAGTTTGATATTTTTATTTATTGGTAGATGAAAGGTCCCGCGCCGTAGCCGAGCGGTTAAGGTAGGAAGCCTTGGCGCAGAGCTACGGGACTTGCGCTGGTTCGAGTCTCCATGGGGGAAGAAATTTTCTCATGGTATTTCGGCCAGTATGGGACCGGTGCCCACCCAGCATCGTGAGGCAATTGGGTAGCTACAATAAGTAGCGGCTCCAGGTTGAGGAACCAGCTATAACGGCTGGGGGACTCGACATGCTAACCACATGTCACCCCTACACTGGCTGTTGATCATCTACCTCTGTGATTAACACTTGTGGATGTGAAGGGCCAGCAGCCGGCTGGTAAAAGGGCAACCGCTGAAAAGTGGAAAGACCCTCAATCGGAATCGGTAGATGAAAGGAGACCTCATAATTTATAGTTTTCTTAACAATTTCACATGGAAAATAAATTTATGTAAATTCAGAGTATGCATTTTTTTTACAGTACTAAATACATATTTAATTTTCTTTCATATGTAATATAGGCTACAGAATTATATTTAATACTTTTAGACTGTAGGGTCCATCAGATAATTTATTTAATACATTCTCTTTAACTGTTGTAGTCATTGTATACATTATTTTGTTTATAAAGACTGTTTGCTGCTCAAGGGAAATCTGATCCAAAAGGACTCCTGGTCGCTCTCATTTGTATTCTACTTCTGCATGTGATTTGGCATTCCCTTCCCATTACCCTGAATATGCCAAGTGCTTTTGTAGAAATAACAAAACTAGGAAGCTTGGGAAGCGAGATTCGAACGAGAGTAAATGTGCACTTGACAGACTCTAATATTGTAGGTTTTTTAGGATGATTAAGTAATTGCTTGGTATGACAACTGAAATTAATACTGAAGGATAACCACATTATTAAGATTTAAATTAAAATTCTTTATACCTCATTTCGTATCCAGTCTTCTAATTATACCGGTTTCAAAACGTATGTGGTTTTATCTTCAGGAACATCTCAACCGATGTTCTATCGACAAAACATTGGCCGAGGTATTATTGAAGATGAAACCACATAGGTTTTGAAACCAGTATAATTAGAAGACTGAATATGAGGTGAGGTATAAAGAATTTAAATTTAAATCGTAAAGTAAACGCCATAGTGATTTTTCTTATAAAAGTTCAAACCACATTACTTCCTATACCATACTGTCAGGCAGAGACACTTTCAGTCAATTTTGATTCTTTGGAACTGTTCTGCCACAGATTAATTAATTTATTCGATATAAACCAATTTGCGTTTTTTCTTAACATTGTGATTTTGTCAAATGTATCCTTTCTAATGCACAGATATATGTAACTTAATTTAAATTGTAAGTTTACATAAAATTGAGCTTATTCTGGGATGATGTTATATAAATTTAACACTTCTCGCTGAAAGACAAATTATATTTGAAGAGAAAAATATGCACTTAGACTGGGGTTTTAAACCAGGACTTTAGCTTATTATGCTAATGCTCTACCATCTGAGCTTTCCTAAGCACTCCAATCTAAATGCAAAACCATATAAAGATAAAAGTTTGGGTTCCAACTCCAGTCTAAGTGTATATTTTTCTCTTCAATTATTATTCAGATATGCCTAAGTGGACTAGAAAGCCAGTGCCCATGAGCTATAGGATGGTTCAAATTTAGATTCAGCCCTTAGACTCATAAATTGATTTAAAATTTTACTATATCTTTTAATAATTAATTAAAGGGTGTGTTAATTTATTTAAAGAGACCAAATTACTACTTTGTTTTTATTTATTTATTTTTATTTATTTATTTATTTTTATTTATTTATTTATTTTTATTTATTTATTTAATTCCTTTCCAATAAATTGATCCAAATAAACATATGCACAGACATTTTTATTTGGGAGATCTTTTGTACTTTTCTTCTTCTTCCTCCTCCTCCTCCTCCTCCTTTGCTTTCTTTTTATCCTCATTTTATCATTATTAATTGTACCATCATTATGACGTGCATTGGGGTTTTAGCTCATTAGCTTCATGGGCAATATTGTGTGGTGTGATGTCACTTTTTGGAAGCCTGGTTAAGTTTGTTCTGCATTTTCATTAATATTTAAAGGAAGTACACTAAGGCTGGAATCTATGAACGCATTAGACCGTAAAAGTCATTCTCTGCCTGACCGATGTAATTTGAAACCTTGCCACGTACTTTGCTGCTTTATCCAAGATGTCGGACCTTGAAGACTTTGATCATGTTTTCGGTTTTTGCGGAGAGAGAAGAGGAATTTGATAGTCTACCAAAGAATTCAACTGAAAGAACAGGAGAATCGGCATAATATTGTGCGATGCAGACGTCGTCGTATAGGTATTATTTGCAGAACGCAAGCTTAAATGCATTCCTCTAGCAGACAAGAATAATGGAAGTGGTTTTATCGCTGAGAATTCTGGGTAATTTCTTGCCAGTATTACAAAAACGACGACTTTCATGCATGACCAGTTAGTGGGTTGCTAATTTGATCTTTGCACTTGCTCACGGAAAGTCAGCTCACCAGTGACTCGAAGTAATTTGAGTAGAGACTAATATATTTGCATGCAGCCCTAAGAGGTATATTTTAATTAATAATAGTTAACATCTCACCTCATAATTGTAGATTTCTCAAAGACTAGTTTCAATACTTATGTGTACCATCTTCAACTCTATCTAACTAAAGATAATACACAGAAGTATCAAAACTAATGTTCAAGAAATCTACAATTATGAGGTGAGATGTTAAATCTAATTATATTATTAATTTTTTCTGCATGTTTGGAAATATTCAAAATGCATCCTTAATACCCTATCAGGAGTTCTAATTCCATTGATGTCCTTGGTTCAGTTTGTTCTGAATATAGATATTTTGTCAGTTAAGTAATTTTGATATTTGAAGAGAAAAATTATATGCTCAGACTGAGGCTTGAACCCAGACCTTTGACTTTCTAGGCCAATACTCGAATGACTGAGCTACCTGAGCAAGTTCCAATCTAAATGCAAATGTTTCTCTTATGTATGATGTTAATTCCCATGCACCAAATGCTGTGAAACCTTTTCTTCTATCTTGCAGATGACAGCTTCTTTATTAAGAAGACATTTATTTGGGAATTTCATTACATTATAAAGCCAGTATGGCTTCTTTCGATGCTGTTATTATTCATTTCATACATCTCAATGAAGGATAAATCATATTTGAAGAGAAAAATTATACGCTCATACTGGGGCTTGATAGAAGCAAGATGGAAACAAAGGTTTAATAGCATTTGGTGCATGTGAATTAAGAGTGTATATGAGAGAAAAATTTGCATTTAGATTGGAACTTGCTCAGGTAGCTCAGTCGGTAGAGTATTGGCCTATAAAGCAAAGTTCCTGGGTTCAAGTCTCAGTCTGAGCATATAATTTTTCTCTTCAAATATGATTCATACATCATTGAGATGTATGAAATGAATAATAAAAGCATTGAATTAATTTTGAGTTTTGTTCTTTATTTATCTATGTACCGGTATCTGTAATCATCCATTTGCAAAAATGTCATATACCATATGTATTTTGTATTCACTTTATTTATAAATTTGTTTATGGTATATTTTCTTTGCTATCATAAAACAATATGGATCTATAGCTCTTATCTGTTTTTTTGTAATTGTTCAATTTAGAAAAAAAAATGCTAATAAGGTCTGTTAAGGTAAGTATTAAAGAGAAACACTGAGAGAAAATTAAAATCTGATAATTATAAGGTACAGCCTACTGATATTCAATCATAAGCAGAGTTAATAATATATTAAATTAATATTGGGAAGTAAACATTATGAGGTTATATCATTAATAGACCTAATAAGAATGAGAAAATAAAAGAAGAAAACAAATCGGGGATTTATCAAATAAAATGTGAAGAATGTGAAAAATTCTACATAGGAAAAACTAAGAGAAATTTGAAAACTAGAGTGAAAGAACATCTCAGGAATGTCAAGAAAGGGGAAGTAGAAAAATCTGCAGTGGCTGCCCATGCATGGTCTGAAAAACATCTTATCGAGAAAGAAGCTAAATTATTAAAACAAATAGAAAAACCAAAAGAACTTACTGTTTGGGAAAAGATCTACATTCAAAAGAGCGAAAAGAAGAAATTGATAAACGTTGAAATTTCCGGTGAGAATGATCTGGTTTCGAGGTTTTTCAGTCAGACAATGGAAGGAGCGAAGGACAGCTCTTCAAGACGACAGAACAACAGTCGTGATGATACTGAGGATGGAACAGAAACTATGTTCCGAAACTAGTTTATAGTCAAATAAGAACAACAATATGAGGTGAGTAATAAAAATTCTACCTTAGTGAGTGGAGAACTTATTTTTAATGACTCACCTCATATAATTTCAGATTTCTTTGAAACTGCCGGTATCAAAGAAATTTGAAATTATATGAGGTGAGTCGTTAAAAATAAGTTCTCTATTCACTATTAATTAGAGATAATAAATACTGATAAAATAGATAATGATAAAAGTTCATCAGGGAGGAACTGCATAAACTAAGTGAATTCCTTAGCAAGTCGAAGTTGTAGTTTGATTTTGTTGGTTTATGGAAAATATATTCCCTTTGTTAACCCTTATACTGGAGGAGAAACTCAATTTCTTATGCCAATTTATTTAAATGTGTCAGACTACAGTGAAAACAATCTGAGCATAACCATAAGTTATTATCTATTACATACTATTGTATAATTTGACTAAAATTTAAATAATTTCTACTGACTCATTTTACCATTACTTTATTGAAGATGTAATATATAAAAATGAATGTATGTTTGTTTGTTTGTTCGTACTTTATGCATGGCCATACCGTTGATCTGATTGTGATGGGGCTTTTTGAAAAATGTTCAGGAGATTCCAGGGATGAACATAGGATATAAGAGAGTTGCAATACTCAATCCTTTCACCCCTAAAAATCACCCTTTGTAGTGAAAAAGTGAAATAAAGTCCCTATTTTTATGCTTAAATGGCTTACACTGCCTAAACCATAAGAAATACACCAAATTATTGTACACAGAATTGAATATCTCAAAAAACTCTACAAAAAAGTCTGTGACAGCATATGTTTATCTTCTATGGATAACTCTCAATGACCATTTTTGTCTTTCATTGATGCCAAGAAGATCAGGATAAGCAGATTCCTGGGCAAGCATAATAGCACAGGGCTGGTGGTAAAAACACACATTTATTTAGGAGTAGCAGTGCACGCTCGGTATTAGCTAGTATTAAATAAATTAAACCAATGTACCTTATTGGAAACATTGCCAGTTTAAGGGTTGATTAAATTATATGGTATAGAGATACATTACGACAAACCACACATACCAGCTGCTGTAGCAATTTTTTAATTTTGGGTTTCAGGTAAACCCCTAATGGTAAGATTTCACTGAGTTTTTGGAGAATACCTTCCTTGTTTTATTTTAATACATATGCTGAATTTCATTGCAAGAAATTTAAAATTGCACCATTAGAGCTGATTTTAAATTTTCGTTTCAGATAAACTCCTACTCTTAATTGTCCAATTTTGCTAGTAAACTTGATCTTCAATGAATTAACGAGTCACTTCTTATCTTACCTCATAGTTTGTTTTCTTAAACATGGGAACTGCAGTTTTTCACGAGGACATTCCTCTCATTTTCAACTGATATTATGACTGTCATAATATTGGTTAAGAATGAGAGGGATGTCCTCTTGAAAACTGCAGTTCCCATGTTTAAGAAAACATAAACAATGAGGTAAGATAAGAAGTGACTCATTCATTCATTGAATTAAGAACCCCATAATGTTATTTCCCATATCTTACTATGAAACTTCATCTTGCTTTTTAATTGATTGCTATATCCCAATTTTGGTTCTGATGAAACAAAAATTGCAACCACTAGAGTGTTAACACACACTCACACTTACATACATATATATATATATATATATAGTATGAAAAGGAAAATAAATACTGGAGCCGGGATTTCAATCCAAAATCTCTAACTCTATATGTTAGCGGTGTTCCACCTGTGCCACTCTGGTTTCCCAGTACAAATATATATATATATCCATAGTAATTCTGCCTGGGGCAGGTCTTTCACTGCAATCATAGCATTTTAATGCTATGCTTTGCAACTTTACTAGGGAATTATAGGTGTGGTAGCTTCCTGTTGTTTTCCACACCAGTGAATGATGAAACAAAAATTAATAAGGATGATGATGATGATGGCTGGCTGGATGATTTTTGGGGACCATTGGGCCATAAGCTTCCTGACATTTGTCTTACAGGCGTGGAAAAACCTCACTCAGGAGCCTGTCCCGGCTGGGAATCGAACCCGAGCCCACTGCATGACAAGACAGCACGCTACCTCGAGACCACAGCGGTGGACTATATGTATATCCTAATATATTAGGAAGAAAACTGAATTATTCATAGTTAATGAGATTCTTAATTCAATGAATGAATGAATGAATGAGTCATTTCTTATCTTACATCGTTATAAATGGAGATTCCAACGAAAATCTGGTGGTCATAATGTCAGTTGAAAATGGAAGGGATATTCCTCTTGAAAACTGTGGTTCCCATGTTCAAGGAAACATAAACTATAAGGTAAGATAAGAAATGACACATTCATTCACAAAAAAATTTAATTTGTGCAGGGATGCCAGAGTGGCACAGGTGGAAGTGTGCTAACATATAGAGGTCTTGGGTTCAAATCCCGTCTCAGGTATTTATTTTTCTTTTCATACTATGTGTGTGTTTGTGTGTTAACATTCTAGTGGCTACAACTTTTGTTTCATCATAACCAAAATGTTGATTTTTACATTGTCAGCTCTGGATGTTGACTCCTCCATCTTTTGTGGTTCATATAACTTGCTTATAAAATCTCCCGACAACATAAAAATCAACCATCTGTACAAGAAATTTTGTTTTGAAACATGTCCTAAAAGAACTCATCTTCTATGAGGTAAGATGAAAAAAAAAAACTCACCTTATTCATTAATTAATTGTCATTTCTATATGAAGCATTATGTTGTCAGGATGATGGAGAGAGCCCACTGGATAAGCCTACATTGCTGCAGTACCTACAGTCTATTCTGTACATGCCAACCTCACTATGCATTCTCTGCGTCACCAACTTATTCTGCTGGAGTGCTCATGTCTGCTATTCTCTCTACTTCACTGATTTCGTAGGAGAAGCCGTTTTCAAGGGCAATCCACAGGTAACATCAAAAATATTGAACTTTTATACAGAGTGATTCAGAAATATGGCTATACGTTTGATCGCATTTTGTGACGAAAATATTATTATTAAAGGAAATATGATGTTATCATTGGAAAGGGAATCCTTCAAATTACAACAATAGAACTAAACAAAACAAATCACTGCTCACGTTCAGCTTGGCATGTTGATTTTTGTGGGCTAGCGTCGAGCGCCTCCACAATTCTCTTCATTGTTTCTGCATCCGTGCTAATGCAAAGCCTACCAGGAGGTTTCATTTTCTGCATCCTTCCCGCTTCCAGCAGTCGTTTTCTCCACTCCCCCACAGTCGACTGCTGCAATGCTACGTTAAACTCACGTCTTGCCCATCTTGTGGCCTCACGATCATTAGCATACGTTATTGCCCATGCAGCAATTGTAATTTGCTGTTGCATATTCAACGCCATTTTGACTAATGATGTAAGTTCTACACTGTTTTGTTTTATTCCATTGTTATAATTTGAATAATTGCCTTTCCAATGGTAATTTCATATTTCCTATAATGGTAATATTTTCATCACACAACGCGATCAAACATATAGCCATATTTATGATTCACCCCATAGGAAAAAAAAATCACTATGAGGTTTAATTTAAGATTAAATTAAAATGCTTCATACCTCACCTCATATCCAGTCTTCTTGAAGAAGTAGTTCTTCTGATCGACATAACATCAGTCGGCGAAAAAGTACTGAAGATGAAGCTGCCAAGGCTTTGAAACTGGAAGTAGTAGTTCTTCTGATCGACATAACATCTTAATTTAGGTTCAGGACCTATATGTGAAATACATTCATTATGCCCTTTTACATGAAGATGCTTCTGGATTGTTTGTTACTTTATCATTGGTAGTATAAACACATTGTCCTGTGCCGTAGCAGAGTGGTTAAGGCAGGAAACCTTGGCGCAGAGCTATGGGACTTGCGCTGGTTCAAGTTTCCATGGGGGAAGAAATTTTCTCGTGATATTTCGGCTAGTATGGGAGCACCATGAGGCATTTGGGTAGCTACAATAAGTAGCGGTTCCAGGTTGAGAAAACCAGCTATAATGACTGGGGGACTCGACATGCTGACCACATGTCACCCCTACACTGGCTGGATGATCATCTACCTCTGTGATTGACACATATGTATGTGAGGCCAGCAGCTGGCTGGTAGGCTAAGGACCTTCTACACCTGTACACCATGGAATTATTATTAAAAATTATTATTAGTATAAATATATTAACCCCAACATTCTTATGAAATTAGTGAATTGTAAGAGATAATCTCTCTTCTCTCTTCATAACAAAACAAAGCTTAGACAAAGAAATGATAGTTATTTCTTAAAACATAAATCTTCTTGGAAAAAGATCTACACTGGAGTAAGACAGAGATGTGGACTTTCACCGATACTTTTCATTATATATATATGAATAGAATAATGAACGAATGGAGGAAAACACAATGGGGATATATACCCATCAATAGGAACCTCAAACTCGATGCTATTCATTTTGCAGACAATTTAGCGCTTCTGGCACTTTCCGAAAATTATTTGCAATGATCAATTTATAATTTACAAAAAATAGCTACCAAATTTAATATGGGAATATCAATTAACAAAACTAAAATTATGGCATTTCATGGTAAGGACCCCATACAAAGTAAAATCTGTCTCGAGAATAAAATTTTAGAGAGATCTAATCAATTTAAATATATTGGATATTATCTCTCTATCTGGGATGAAAAGGATATCCCTGAAAAAATTACTAATTGTAATAAAAGTTTGGGAATTATTAATCAAGTTATGAAACCATCCCTTGTACAAAAACACACCAGATTACGTTTTTATAACACTTTGGCTAGACCAGTGTTGACCAATGCTAGTGAAGCATGGACACTAAAAAGACAACATGAAAGCAGAATAATGGCTTGTGAAATGAGATTCATGTGCAGAACAGCGGGTTACGCCAGATGGGATTGGAAAAGGAACGCCGATATCTTAAAAGAATTGAAGACTATGCCAGTTTTGGAATATATTAAACAGTACCAACTAAATTGGAAACACCATCTTGAAAGAATGAGTTCTAATCAGATCCTCAAAGCTGTTTATAATTACATACCAAGAGGACGAAGATCTCTGGGCCGTCCCATGAAACGCTGGAGGGAAAATTTTCTATAGGATCGTAACAGGCCTTGGCCTAATACTTGGAAGGAAGAAGAAGACATACATTTTGATTCTTTATAATAAAAATATAAGATTACATATTTTGACTATTTTTTACTACATATTTGGAGATTAATATTACATAAAAATCTGAACTCTTCTTATGAGACACTGTAATAAGTTGTTAAGTTTTAATTGGGCGATTTGTAGTTTGTGATAAAAGCAATATTAAGTTTTAAAGAAGTGAATTATAGTTTGTGATAAAAACAATACAAGTTATGGAGTTTTAAATAGGTGATTTATAGTTTGTGATAAAATGCAATATGTCATTTAGTTTTAAATGAGTGATTTATGGTGTGTGATAAAATATATTTAAGTTACTAAGTTATAAATGAGTGATTTATATATGGTTTGTGATGAAAGATATATAGGTTACTAAGTTGTAAATGAGTAATTTATATTTTGTGATAAAATAAATATAACTACTAAGTTTTAAATGAGTTATTTATAGTTTCTGATTAAAATTAGTTTAAATTGGAAAATACAATATGTTATGGGAAGTATGGAAGGCATATCAGTATTTTTTTTTTGTTAAATGCCACCAATCTTAACCCGTTGGGTGGGCGTTGCATGAATATCCACGTCAAGAAAGCCTTCACTCAGTGGGAGTTACAGATATATTCAGCAAGATGTATTTTTTTTTTCTAAGGTATTTGACATTGCAGGAACATAAAACTTTGGAGATCTGTTCTGTATGGGTATGACATCTAGGGTGATTTTTTTCAACTCCCTTTGACCAGTCTCTTAAGGGTTTCTTATTACATGAGTTAAAATCACATATCATGTATGCATGCAAGAACGGACTAACATATATCGGTAACTGGCCAACTATATAACATTCATGATAAAATATAATTCACTAGACGTGTTCAGAAAAAAACAGACACCATCTGTTTGTTCAACATAATACATCTCTCAACTCAGAGTGCCTTAAACCTTAATGCAAAAATGATCTAAGTTAATGAAAAAATAATAACTCTGGTACAGTTTCTTGTATCATCTCACTCACACGTTTAAATGTGAGGTCTATCTTTTATCACAGTAGAAAAATATTGCACAAACATTCAATTGGGGTTGCTAACTTTTACCCTCCATTCTCCAGTCTTGAAGTAACTAGTTAGAAGTTCGAACATGTTATTTCGCTTCTAGTTTTTTTTTTCACTTCATCATATTTTTTTATAAGCTACTTACAATTTACTGAAAATATGAGTGGTTTCTAAAATGAAGTTATCTAGCATTCATAATACTAACAATAATAATACCCAGTGACTTCTCAATACACTAGTGTTCAATAACGCCACTGATAATATCTGATGAAGTCAATAATCACTATTACTACAATAAAAACTACTAATTGTACAGATATATTTTTTTATGGTATATTCAAGTTCTAAATGTAAAAAAAATAGTGATTCTTTGTAATAACTCAAAACTGATAGTATTTAGTAATGACACTGGTTATATGTGTTGTAAAATTATAATATTTATACAGTGTTAAATGAGATTGTTTATTTACATTATAAACTTTGGAGTAAATTGCCAATATAAATAAATTAATTAATTTGTATATATATATATATATATTTTCCTAAATGCTTAGTTTATATTGATGTAAGACTTGAAATAACGCCACTGATGACAGACACCATGTAATGCCAGAGTTAACATTTATTGCATTTAAGAGATTTGCATACTTTTTAATATTCATTACACATAATATAAATAATGTTTTCCAAATTACTTTTAAATTGAACACGAGAAGACACTTGTGCCGTTTTCGTACTAAAGTTGAAAAAATAAAAATATGAAATTTTGATTAAAAAATATGACCAAATGAAAGAGAGTGGTTATTTTGTATAATATTTGATGGATATGTTACAAATGTTTACTCCCTGTATTTTTTATAATATTTTAAATTAAAGGAAGAAAAGGCTCCCCACAGAGCTGTAGAACTGCACTAGCTAGGTGCCCAGTTAAGGGGTTAAGACATTTCTGACAAGATATCCAGGAGTTGGGGTCCTGAAAGGCAAAATTATATTACACTGATGATATGATAGGTGATAATGATAAAAAAAAAAAAGCACCAGAAGAGTCCTTAAATCTAAACATAATCTAAATTCCAGGCCATGGGTGACCACGGAATAATTCCCTTTAAAGAAAATTTCATATGGTCTGGGCAGAAATTAAACCTGGGACCTCATGAACTATAGTCAGAAATTCTGACCACAAGACATCAGGTTTGTCCACTCCAGTAATGTTAAATTAACCAAACTATGTCACATTTTCTCTGGAACCATTTAAGATCTCATCTTTTTCATCTAGTCTCATATCCCTGTTCCAGGGGTCAAGTTTTGAACAAAAGAGTCCATCTCATTCCATGTTTCTCTTCCATCATTTCTGTCCATTCAACTTTTTTTTTCAATATTCTTCTTAACATTTTCTTCCCATCTACATATTGGCTGATCTGTTGGTCTCTTCCCTCCTAATCTGAATTCCAGTGCTTGTTTTGGTACCATGTGTCTAAATGGCACAAAGAGTAGGGTGCGTGTAGGCAAACAGTTTTCGGACACTTTTGAAATCCAGAATGGGTTGAAGCAAGGAGATGCACTATCTCCTCTACTATTTAATTTTGTACTAGAGCATGCCATTAAATCTTTAGAGAATGAGGAAGGCTTACAACTCAATGGTATTAATAAGCTGTTAGTTTATGCTGATGATGTAGTATTGTTGGCCGATAGCGAGGAGATACTAAAGGACAACACGCACACACTATTGAGTAACACTAAGAAATTAGGACTGGAAGTAAATATCAATAAAACTAAATATATGGTCACACGTAGAAATTCATTAAATAATGGAAATGGACAGCTAATGACAACTGAGGGAAATTTTGTGGAAGTGGCTGAATTCAAATACCTAGGAACAATAATCACAAATAGGAATGAGATGCACAAAGAAATTAAACATAAGCTCTTCTTCTTCTTCCTTCCAAGTATTAGGCCAAGGCCTGTTATGATCCTATAGAAAATTTTCCCTCCAACGTATTTTCCCTTATGGGAAATTCTCGTATAAGACTTGAAAGCATAATAATAGTCCCTTCGATTGGTTGCTGGCCAAAGGAAGGCAAGACCAGTGATGGGGCTGCCATCTTATAGCCTCTGGTAAGGCTTTTCTGGAGAAGAAAAGAAAATAAAGGAAAGAAGAAATGGAAGAAAGGAAAGATTCCCTAGCCCTCGGATGCCCTAATAGCATCGGAATCGAAAAAAACAAGAGTTAACCAAGAGAGGTTAGATAGTAAAGTTAAAAGAGTGCAAAACACAAGTAAGTGGAAGAAATGTTTTGCTCAGCTTGGGCACCTTGTGGTCGCCATCCACATATCCCCTAGATGAGGACCCCTGAGGGTCAATTCTGGAAATGTGTGCTATTATGCATTGCAGAGACTGTTGATGTCCCAACTCCTTTCAAAAAACGTTAAACTGAAAATATATAAAACTATTATTCTACCAGTTATATTATATGGATGCGAAACATGGACTCTTACTTTAAGAGAGGAAAGGAGATTACAAGTATTTGAGAATAAAGTTCTTAGGAAAATTTTTGGATCAAAGAGAGATGAACAGACAGGTGAATGGAGAAGACTACATAACAATGAACTACATGGTCTTTATAGGAAGCCAGATATAATAAGAACAGTTAAGTCTCGTAGACTGCGATGGGCAGGACATGTTGCACATATGGGGAATGAAAGACATGCATGGAAGCTTCTTGTAGGAAAGCCAGAGGGAAAACGCCCAGTTGGTAGACCAAGAATGAGGTGGGAGAATAACATTAACTATGATTTGAGGGAAGTAGATTATACAGGGAATGATTGGAAAGCATTAGCTCAGGATAGGGATGTATGGAGAGCTTATGTCCGTGCGGCCATGAACGTATGGGTTCGATAGTGCCAGTGTAAGTAAGTAAGTTTTGGTATCCTTCCAGTATTAATTATTTTAATGTAGCCATACCATCTTAATCAACTACCTTTAAAATCATAATTTTTTTAAACAAAGTTATATCTTTGATGTTTTTATTATTCATTTCAATGATGGATAAATCATCCTGGTCCTGGGTTCAAGCCCCAGTCTGAGTATATAATTTTTCTGTTGAAATATGATTTATGTATCATTGAGATGTATGAAATGAATAATAAAAACATTAAAAGAAGCCATACTGGCTTTATAATCTGATGTAAAATTCCCAAATAAATGTCTTCTTAATAAAGAAGCTGCCATTTGCAAGATAGAAGCAAAGGTTTCATAGCATTTAGTGTGCGGGAATTAATGGTGTATATAAGAGAAAAATTTGTGTTTAGATTGGAACTTGCTCAGATAGCTCATTCGGTAGAGTCTTCGTCTAGAAAGCCAAAGGTCCTGGGTTCAAGCCCAGTCTGAGCATGTAATTTTTCTCTTCACAAAGTTATATCTTTCTCTAGATGAGAGTATCTTCAAGAAAATTAACAAGATATGAATATTTATACTAAAAATTATATTACATTATCTTAAACAGCTCCAGAGAAAATAGGACACAAGTTCGGTTACATTAACATCATACTCCCCATAATCATAACTTTATTTTAATATGATCATTGTCAAGTTGAAAATGTTCAAGTGAAGACACAACATAACATTAACCAATGTTTTTTTTTTCTTTCCAAAATATATCAATTCCTAAATGGGAAGTTTAGAAACCTGTAAAATCCTAAAACATGAATTGAAAGAATCTAATTTGAATTTTCACATTATAAAAATCCAAGACTTGTTAATGAGTGTAAGTAAAAATATAGATGCACCATTAACAGTCGATGAAAGTCCATGGGAGATTGGATGTAAAGATCGTTCCATGTATTTTCAGCCAATAACGTGAAATAGAAGTTGGTCAATATTATACTCCAACTGATTTTATATCCTGAAATGGTTCCGGTGAAAGGCTGAGTGAGCTTTAGAGCCAATTTAGACATAAATGAACAAAGACAAGTGTTTACTCCTTGCTCTAATCTGTAGTCTGATCCTTTTCCACCTTTGCATGACTCATAATTATTAATAATCAAAGAAAATAAAATGATGGAAAAACTTTGCTAAATACATGGGCTTTGGTTTATAAATAAAAAATATTTCTGAATTTATTGACTTAGGCTTTCATGATGATCTTGAAGAAGATTTCCAGGCTGTTTTCCATGGTCTCGAGGCTTGAAGTTCCCCAAATTTCGCCAGAGACTGCATCCAGCATCCTCAAGGGTTGTCAAGCCTCAAGACCATGGTCAACAGCCCAGAAATCTTCTTCATTATTCTTTCTGACTTTTTTTCAAATTGTATTTACTGATTTGTTAATAAATACTGTACTGGTATATTTAATTAATCTTCTCATGCCATAGCTGAGTGGTTAAGGCTACAGAACTTGTACTGATTTGAGTCTCCGTGGGGGAAAAAATTTTCTCATGGAATTTTGGCCATTATGGGACCGGTGCCCATCCAGCATTGCAAGGAGTTTGGGTAGATGCAATAAGCAGCAGCTCCAGATTGAGAAAACCAGCTATAACAGCTGGGGGACTCAACATGCTGACCACATGTCACCCCTACACTGACTGAATATAGTTAACATGAGGATGTGATTAACACATGTGGATGTGAGGCCAAGGGCCTCTAGGCCTGTCGTGCCATGGAGTATTTTTTTATATTTATTTAATCAGAGGATCTCTAAGGTGTAATAATATGTCTAATATCCCAGGTTCAATTCGCAGCTATAGGGCCCATTGTAGACATTTTTCTTTGAGGAGTAAAAAACTGAAACTAAAGTAGAGGGATTGTATCATCTGCTAACCAGTTAAAGCAACCACTTCAGTACACTTTGGCTCTTTGGAATTGTCATGTCACAAATAAAGAAAAATAAAATTGTAAACTGAAGTAAAGAAAAATGTATAATATTTTAAAGTAGGCCCTATTCTAGACTATTTTAAAATTTTATTTGAAAATTAATATTTGGTATGGAAGTATTATTCAAATATGTTTGAGTATAGACTAATAGATATTTTGATGTGTGTGATGTGCAGGCAGATGTTGGTACTCCTGAGCGAGAATTGTATGAGGAGGGAGTAAGATTTGGATGCTGGGGGATGTCCATGTACTCTCTATCATGTGCTGCATATTCCCTCATTATTGAATATCTTATCAAAAAGCTCAAGTAAGTGACAAAACATTTTTTTTTAATTACAATCTTATATATAAAAATTGTTTGTTTGTTTGTATATTTGTTTGTTTATTCGTACTTTATGCGCGGCCATACCGTTGATCCGATTGTGATGTGGTTTTTTGCAAAATGTTCAGGAGATTCCCGGGATGAACATAGGCTATAAGAGAGTTGTGATACTCAACTCCTACACCCTTAAAAATTGCCCTTTGTAGTGGAAAACGTGAAAAAAGTAGCTCTTTGGACGCTTAAATGGCTTACGCTGCCTAAACCATAAGAAATACACAAAATTAATGTACACAGAATTGAATATCTCAAAAAGCTCTACAAAAAAGTCTGCAATTGCATATGTTTATCTCTTACGGATAACTCACAAAAACCATTTTTGTCTTTCATTGATACCAATAGTCCCTTATCTCTTATGGATAACTCACAATAACCATTTTTGTCTTTCATTGATACCAAGAGTCTCGCGCCGTAGCCGAGTGGTTAAGGCAAGAAGTCTTGGTGCAGAACTACGGTTCGAGTCTCTACGGGGGAAGAAATCTTTCTCATGGAATGTCGGCCAGTATGGGACCGGTGCACAGTGGGTCAGAAATGAAATCTAGCTGGAAAAAAAAAAAAAAAAAAACTGTTTTGACTCACTCTCATCAATTTATTTTTTTTTTTTTTTCACTCTAATATAATTGTTATATGACGGTACTTAACTTATCTGCAAAGGAGGGTACAATTCTAATGTTCATGACTGTGTGACGTCATGATTCACACTTCTTGAGCCACAACAGAAGACTGTAAGAGGTTTTCTTGCGAACTTATTTAATAATATCTAATAATGTCCTAATTGCTGAATTTTATGGTTAAAAAGTAACATATTTTTATCGTCTGCCCCTGACATGAGAATTGAACATTCGGGCAGGACAACGTCTGCCGGGTACGCTAGTAGTTAATAAATTACAATAGGAAGTAACATTATGAGCTTCTTCTTAATAAATAAGGTGAATCTATTACATCTTACCTCACAAAAGTTGAGTTGTTTTGAACATGTTTCTATCTATCTATCTTTGGGTTTTTACAGCTGCTGCCGTCTTCCCGTACCAAATCTCCAAAGCCCACAATCTTGGGCATGTTTCAATATAATAAATAAGACTCGACTTATTTAATAAGTAGAACCTCATAATGTTACTTCCTATTGTATTTTCATAATTTTTCAATATGCCTACATTTCATCATCAGCTTGTCCAGACTGTTGAATTTTACATTTTTGAACATGAATGTCGACTTCCACTCCATCTTTTGGTAGACCAAAGAACTTGCAAATCATATTTTTTTCTCCAGGAATTTCAAAATTCATTATTCTATCTCTGATCTTCTGGATGTAGATCTTCTCCCAAATGGTGAGTTCTTTTGTTTTTTTCTAACTGTTTTAATAATTTGATTTTCACATTGATTTTATGTTTTTCTGAACAGCTACTGCAGATTTTTCTACTTTTCCATTTTATACATTTCTAATGTGTACCTTTGATCTAATGGTTAAGTTTCTCTTCAATGTCCCTGCTCACATTTGGTCATAAAAACATAAAATTGATGTGAACACTAAATTATTAAAACAGAAAATGCAAAAGAACTCACCATTTGAGAGATGATCTACATCCAGAAGAACAGAGATAGAATCATGAATTTTGAAATTCCTGGGGAAAAGGATTTGATTTGTAAGTTCTTTGGTCTACCTGGTTGAGTGGTAGACAAGGCCTTAAGGCCTTAACTCTGCCAGGTAAAATAAAGCTATTATTATTATTATTATTATTACCAAAAGGAGGAGTAGGAGTCGAAATCCAGGGCCGACAACATAAAATTCAACAGTCTGCACAAGCTGATTATGATACACAGGTATATCATCATCATCAACAACATGTATTCATGTAGACTTTCACGGCCGGAGTTGCTATGATGATCCTGATGAAGATTTTCGGGCTGTAGGCCATGGTCGTGAGGCTTGTAGTTCCCAGGCGTTTTGCCAGAGACTGTGGCCAGACGCAGTCTCTGGCGAAACGTCGGGGAACTACAAGCCTCACGACCACGGCCTACAGCCCGAAAATCTTCATCAGGATCATCATAACATGGATTAAGCCCAATGGCCTATTCCGATCTCATTATAGGTCGAATTGGTCCTTCCATCTCTTCAATGGTCTTCCCAACATGCTTCTCCCTTTTGGTTTATAATTATACATTCTTCTTGGTATGTGCTGTTCATTCATTCATAATACGTGCTGAAGATAAGCATTTTGATAATATTTTATTCTTTCATAGAGATTAAATATATTAAGTTCCGTTCTTATATCTTCGTTTTTCTTTTTATCGGTTCTTTGGTATCCTGCTATTGCTCTCAACAGGTATATTGTAACATTATTAAGTTATGTAGGTAGGAAATAACACTATGAGGTTTATTTTAATTTTGTTTAGTTGTTTCTTGGCTCAGTAGAAGTATGAGGTGAGTCAAGAAACAACTAAACAAAATTTTAAAAAAATATTGTAACATGTCCAAAAGAACTTTTTATGAGATAAGATGTAATAGACTGACCTTATTAATGACAGCAGTTACTTAAACATTTGTCTTCATAACTAGATCACAAGTGAAGTGAGTTAATTATAATCATTGATCATTTTTTGTGTGTGTTAGGGTGCGTGCATGGGGTGTTAGGGTGCGTGTTCACTCCACATTCCATGCTTTGGTTTCCAATCTGCAGATACGTTTTTATTATGCCATTTCAATAGTCACACTCTATAGGATATGTACAGGGTGTCCACAAAGCCCTGCTACCAAAACAATGTAACTTAGCTCATAAACTATTTGATATAGAGACATGCGGTTTTTTGCAACATATTCTACATCTTCAATAGTGAGTGGAGAACATATTTTTAACGACTCACCTCATATAATTTCAAATTTCTTTGATACCGACAGTTTCAGACAATATCTTGTCCCTCTTCAGTCATGGCTTCATTTCATCAGTGGAAGCCATGACTGAAGAGGGACAACCGTCGGTATCAAAGAAATTTGAAATTATATGAGGTGAGTCATTAAAACTATGTTCTCCACTCACTATTAATGATATAACCTCATAATGTTTACTTCCCAATATTAATTTAAATATATTCTACATCTCTCAAAGTTTTGTTTAAATTTGTCGCAGATTGTGATTTAAACAACAATGGCAACACCACAGGAAAAGGCCCAATGTGTATGGCCGTATGCTGAGTCTGGTAATCACCAGTAACTGTTAAGCAAAATTTCCACTAGCAATATGGAAGAGATCCTCCTTCCAAATAATTAGATGGGCCGAGAAATTTCTAGTGACTGGTAGTGTAATGGACTTGCCACGGAGTGGATGACCAGGTGTAAGCCAAAAAACTATCGACAATAGGCAACTTGCATTTCAGACCTCAAAAATCGATTTGTCATGCTTCACGGGAACTGCATTTACCAAAATCAACCGTTCATAAAGTCCTCAATAAGCAGCTGCAAATTATGCAAGAGTTGCTGCGAACCGACTTCTCTCAGCGTGCAGAATTTGCTGATTCCATGCTGAACGTAATTGATGAAGACAATGAGTACTTGGAGAGGGTGATGTTCTCTGATGAAGCAAATTTTTTGCGTCTAGACATGTTAACCACCATAACATTTGGATATGGGGGTACTGGTGATTTACCAGACTCAGCATACTACCATATACATTGGATATTTTTCTGTGGTGTCATCATGTCGTTTAAATCACAATCTGCAACAAATGTAAACAAAACTTTGAGAGATGTAGAAAATGTTGCAAAAAAACAGCATGTCTCTATCTCAAATAATTTACGAGCTAAGTTACATTGTTTTGGTAGCAGGCCTTTGTGGACACACTGTATTTGTATTGTGTATAGAAACAATTTAGATTAAGATGACTATATTTAAAAGTTGAGCGACTATAACGAAGAAAAGGAATAAAGTAAAATCTAATAACATGTAACCCCCATCACTATATTCAGAGCTTCTTCTTTTTTCTTCTTCTCTGCTTAGTTATATGCTAAGGCATGCAGCCTATTCAGGGCAAAAGCCAAGAATCTTTCCAATGTTTCTTTAGTCTTCTCCCATCCACTGGTAGATTCTCTTGATATATGAGATATGTGCAAATTCCATTCATATATTCTCTTATTCACCCATTCATTTATTGCTTGAATATCCTGCTGTCTTCTTATTTCCTAATTATAATTTTATGTTATAAATATGAACTATGTTTTTATTATATTTGAAAAGAAAAATATACACCTAGACCGGGGTTTGAATCCAGGACCTTTGACTTTCTATGTCAGTGCTCTTCCATCTGAGCCACCTAGATCTCCAATCTAAACGTGTATTTTTCTCTTACACATAGTTAATTCCCTAACCCCAAATGCTACAAGCCATTGCTACAATTTTTGCTAATGGCGGCTTCTTTATTAAGAAACTTTTTATTGGGAATTTAAACATTACTTATAAAGCCAGTAGTGCTTCTTTCAATGTTAATATTATTCGTTTTAAACATCTTAATGATGGACAAATTATATTTGAAAAGAAAAATATATGCCTAGACTGGGGTTTGAACCCAGGACCTTTGACTTTCTATGTCAATGCTCTTCCATCTGAGCCACCTAGGCCTCCAATCTTAACTCGCATTTTTCTCTTACACATAGTTAATTCCCTAACCCCAAATGCTACGAGCCATTGCTACGATTTTTGTAAATGTTTTTATTATTCTTTTAACATTGCTTTTTTTAAGCTAGTGAAGCACATATTTTCAATGCTTTTATTTAAATTGTCACTTATAGTAAAGGACAAATTAATATTTTAAGAGAAAATGTTCACTTAACCGGGATTTGAATTCAGGATCTCTGGAGAGTAATTCCAGTGCTTTATCCATTAAGCTATGTATCTCTGTCTAAATGAGGAGTGTAGGTAGCTTAATAGATAGATAGAGAAAAACTTCTGTCTAAATCAGAAGCCTAGATAGATTAATGAATAAAGCATTGGAATGACCATTTTTCTCTTAAAAATATTAATTTAACCCTTCAGAGCGGATGGATTTAAATGGCCCGGAACACTCTGATGCGGGAGGAAGTTCACCGGTATTTAAACTCAGCCGCTCAGTGCCAGTATTCCAATAACGCATTTAAATTGATATATCTTGAGTAATTTAAATGTTTTTGCAATTCGTTTATGGTGAACCCTTAATATAATATTTAATTAATTAAATTTGTTACGGTTCTCACGTAACATCTCTGCATTTTTTGCAGGCTTATTTATGGTTGTTGTGCCACAGTTGAAATAGGTCCTTTTTGTAAATTTCTCACATAAGTGACACAGTGTATTGCACTAGGGATTCTTTGAAGAATTCAGAGAACCGGCTTTACCTAACAACAAAACTAAATATTTACACAAAGAAAAGGGTCTTGAAAAAAAAAGTATGAACTTCAAAAATTGGTGTGATAAATCTTCAAAATGTAAACCAGCTGTTTGACACTCGGGCAACAATAAGTGTATTTTTTTCCCCTTGTGTTTATTTTGTTCATGTTTATTACAAACACATTGCTTCTATGCGCTGACCTTCTTTCATGTAGGGGGGGGGGCAGCCTTCTCCAAATGTGTCTTTCTAACACTTTGGAAACATTATTTTAGGTCGTGTGCCTTCAAAAAATGGTCTTTCTACACATCAGACCTGTTGTACTAAAAGACCTTCATCAACCCTAAATTTCAATGCCTTTCTTCTGGTTTCCAAACCGAAACCAGTTGATGAAATATGACTATAATAGTTTCGCCGGAGGTGTGGACTTAAAAGATCAACATGCTACAAGCCGGAAGATCGAGGGTTTGAGTCCCGGTAGATCAGGATTTTTAAACTGAACCAAACCTTCAGGCGGCACCGTGAACCCGGGGTTGACTCAGCCTCTAATTGAAATGAGTACCAGATGCTTGTTATGGGCCGTCAGACAGAAATAAGTACTCGGCTTACATCAAGTACCGATAGTTTAGAAAAGTGGGAGCCTTAACCTCCTAATATCCCAAGAACCTTCTAAGGTCTGTAGTGGACCACTTTACCTTTTAGATACTGACTGAATTGTAGACTAACTACCTTTCCATAACGTAAGGATATCGTCATTTGAAATATATATATATATATATATATATATGAAATTTACTGTTGTGGTCTTGTACTATAGCGTAAATCAGAAATAACTTTGTTGGGTCTTTATATATACTGAATTTTGCGACATTATTATTAAAAATGAAGAGATTTGAAAATAGATTCAATTTGATAGACAAGCTAATCTACAAAAAAAGGTGAATTTAGTTTTATAAGAAATCCTTTATCAAGTTATAAATTTAAGAAAAATGTCAGAGGCCGCAAGAATAAATGCAAATATAAAATTATTTTAACGTGTTACTGAGGGCCGTAATCAGTTAATATATGCACTAATATAAACTTTGAAGTCTCTACATAAAATTTGTATAAACTGTAAATAGTTAATGTAAACACAAAGGTCATAATTACAGTTTAAAGCAGTGCGTGTAGCTAGCGTACATGTCACGTCGTTCTGCATTTGCTGAAGAATTCAACTTGCGTACACGTCACGTCGCTCCACGCTGACGGGTTAAGTAACAAATTTAAATAAAAACATTGAAAATAAAATTTAAGATTTAAATTAAAATTCTTTACACCTCACCTCATATCCAGTCTTCTAATTATACTCATTTCAAAACCTGTATGGTTTCATCTTCAGTAATATCTTGATTAGTGTTATGTCATTCAGGAGAACTGCTTCTTATTGTCTCTGTCGGTGGACTGATGAACCTCCGAACCAAATCAAATTATTCTGGAATTTCAAAATTCATAAGTTTTTCTTTCTTGTTTTTTTGAGTGTGGATTTTTTTTCCCAAACTGTGAGCTCTTTTGGTTTTTCTATTTGTTTAATTAAAACTACCTTTTATATCAATTAGATGTTCTTTAGACCAAACATGAACAGCTACTACTGTCATTTCCACTTCACCATTTTTTTACATTTCTAAGATGTTCTTTCACCCTGGATTTCAATTTTTTTTTTGTTTTTCCTATATAAATTTTATCACAATCTCTGTATTTCATCTGTTAAATTCCCAATTTTTCTTCAGTTTTGTCATTTTATTTTATCCTGTTGAGATATTAGTGAAGATGAAACCACATGTTTTGAAACTGGTATGATTAGAAGATTGGATATGAGGTGAGGTATAAAGAATTTTAATTTGAATCTTAAATTAAACTGCATAGTGATTTTTCCTATAAAAGTTCAATTGAAAATAAACTTAGATGTTAAGTGATAGTAAATATTTGTTGTGTTTCAGGGCAAGGAATGTTTATGTGGGAGGATTATTGCTAGACAGTTTGGGGATGCTAATGTTAGCAGTGACTAAGCATCACTTTGCAGTGATCATATTCTCTGCTACAGCTGGTGTAATGTACTCCACTCTGTTTACTATGCCATACCTGCTTGTCGCACACTACCATGAAACTGGCATTGTAAGTAACCTATCTATATTATATTTGAAGAGAAAAATTTTCGCCTAGACCGAGACTCGAACCCGGAACCTTTGGCTTGCCGGGCCAAATGCTCTAACAACTGAGCTACCGAGGCGAGTTGTGATCTAGATGCAAATTTTTCTCTTATATACGTTGTAATTCCCTCTCACCAAATGCTTTAGAAACCATTGCTTCTATCTTTGCAAATGGCGGCTTCTTAGTTAAGAAGACATTTATTGGGAATTTAACATTACTTTATAAAGCTAGTAAGGCTTCTAATGATGTTTTTATTATTAATTTAACCTATCTATATATCTATCTGTAATGGCATAGCCCATTGTTGAGCCATAACCTCTCCTTTGTAAGGAGTTACTAGACCAGGTTAATTTTTAGTTATCTTATTTGATCATAATGTCACGGATGGCTTGCGGTTAACACACCGACTCAATGAGACATCTAACAGGCAACTAAGGTATTACTAGGACGTTGATGTCAGTAAATTATGCTTAGAGGCCTCTTTATTCAGGCTTAAGGACCTTTTACGAGCTTGAAAATCTTCAGACTCTGGACCCACAGCTTAAAGTCCCTCCCAGAGGACTTGCTCCTTGGATTTTTCAGTACTAAAAAAATCCATCGACCCCGCTCGGGTTTGAACCCGTGACCCTCGGGACAAGAGGCAAGGAGCATAACCACTAGTCCACCGCGGCTCTTATTTGATCATAATGTCATGAATGACATGCAGTCAACACACCGACCCAATGAGACATCTAACAGGCAACTAAGGTATTACTAGGACGTTGATGTCAGTAAATTGTGCTTAGAAGCCTCTTTATTCAGACTTAAGGATCTTTTACGAGCCTGAAAATCTTCAGACTTGGGACCCACAGCTTAAAGTGTCTCCTGGAGGACATGCTTCTTGGATTTTTCAGTCCTAAAAAAATTTCATTGACCCTGGCTGGGTTTGAACCCACGATCCTCGGAACTAGAGGAAAGGAGCATAACCACTAGTCCACTAGGCCAACTTGTAGTAATAAATATAATATCTTCATATTGTTCATGATGGCGACTCTATGACACAAGTGGTTAGATGCTTTACCTTCACCTCTGGGTCCCAAGTTCACATCTCGGTCACTTGATGAGATTTGCAGTGGAAGAATCAGAGCGATAGCAGGTTTTTCTCACAAGAAACTGTCAACCATTGCATGCTGAAACCTACCTTGAAATTTCTCCCAGAGAAACATTGTGATGTAACAATGAATGCCCAAAAAATTATCTGCCTTTTTAACTGCAGATACAGAAATCAAAGCTAGAATCCAGTAATGGCTACCCACTGTACAGAGCAAATGTAGATCCCTGCATGAGTTAAGATCAGGGTGGAGTGAGGCAGGATGCAGCACGGATGGCTACCCACTGTACAGAGCAAATGTAGATCCCTGCATGAGTTAAGATCAAGATGGAGTGAGGCAGGATGCAGCACGGATGGCTACCCACTGTACAGAGCAAATGTAGATCCCTGCATGAGTTAAGATCAGGGTGGAGTGAGGCAGGATGCAGCACGGATAGCTACCCACTGTACAGAGCAAATGTAGATCCCTGCTTGAGTTAAGATCAGGGTGGAGTGAGGCAGGATGCAGCACGGATGGCAGATAGTGAGAGTTATCCAATATATCAGTTCGGAAGTTAATACTTTCCTATAGTTTAAATGAGAGATTTGGTGCTGGATTTTAGTGCCTTGCAGTTAAAAAAGGCAGATAATTTTTTTGGACATGGCCTTTGTACATCACAATTCTTCTCTGGAAGAAACTTCAAGGTAGGTTTCGGCAAGCAATGCTTGACAGTTCCCTTGTCAGTGATTCTCCCATTTTCCTCTGCCAAAAACTTCATTCCACCACTTCTTCACACCCATGTCATCCATTTTGTTTTGTTTTATGTCTTGATGAAGATGTGACAGCTCTGTTCAGCCAGTATCAATATCACAGACATCCAATAAAAAAGGGCTTCATTTCATCTCATCTCATCCCTCGACCTGGCATTATGATAGGAAGGTTTATTTACTGTTTTAAAAAATCTGCCAAACAAAAAATGTTGTTATAGTGTGAAATAGCATTTTTCAACTTATGTTATCTCCTAGTGGGATAGAATAAAAATGAGTCACAAACTCATTGGTCCACAACAGAGGAAGTAAGAGGCAGTTCTCCTGAATGACATAACATCAGTCAATAAGATATTATTGAAGATGAAACCACATAGGTTTTGAAACTAGTATGTTTAGAAGACTGGATATGAGGTGAGGTATAAAAAATTTAAATTTTATTTTCCGTGTTTACAGGTTTATGAGTATTGTCAGATCCAAAACTTTGAATGATTTTAAGTATACATATATCATATGAGGTTTAGTATAATTTTTTAGCCCGGCGAACTCTTTGCTATAGGCCTATTGCATATCTATCACAGCACTTTTGAAGTGTAGCAGTTATTTAATACTGCAAGAAATAAAACAAAAAAAAACATATTTTTCTGGATAATAAATTATTATTTTGATAAAATTTTAATTTCTTGAAGACTATAGTTTTGATATGTTATGTATCATTATCAATTCCAACTAACTGTTGAATTGGCAGTTAGTTGGTGATCCTGTAGGTTGATTTCTGCTCCCTCTGTTGGCTGACTAATGAACTTCCAAATTAAATCTTTTTCTCTGGGAATTTCAAAATTCATTTTTGTGGATATGAATTTTCTCCCAAACTGTGAGTTCCTTAGATTTATTTAACTGCTTCAGTAACTTGGCCTTTGTTTCGCTTTATGTTTTTCTGTGCAGCTATTGCAGATTTTCTATTTCCCCATTTTTAACATATCTAAAGTGTTCTTTCAATCTTATATTTAAGTTCCTTTTGTTTTTTCTATATACAATTTTTCACAATCTTTGTAATCAATTTGATAAATCCCTGATTTAACAAAACAGATCCAGGGCCGACAATGTTATACCTACACTAGGGCCTAACTGCCATAATAATAAAATTCTGTAAAAACAGATGAAGCATATACACAAGATACCTCTTTATTATACCAAAAGATAGGGAATAAATAATCACCCTTAAAATGTGGATTGAAGTCTCAATCAAAATACACACAAGTGTTTTATAAATAAAAAAAACGAGGGTAAAAATTATAATAAAATGATTTCACATCAATATATTTTTCAATCTATGAGGACACACTTACGAAATCTTATATAATATCAAAAACAACTTTGTTAGTTTCAACCTAATGGGACACTCTTATGAAAACTTATATAACCCAAACACATTAGGATAAGTAGTTAAAAACATCTTATATAATATGACCCTGATAGAACTAGGAATATTACAAAAGATTGGGTAAGAAAATAGGGTTTCCATTAGTTTTGTTTATGGGAATGGTGAAAGGTAGAGATAATTATATAAAAACGGGGCTTTTGGGTAGCAAAAGTCAGAATGGTTGGGGGACCGAACCCTTCGGTCCTCCAGGTGGGAGAGGCAGCTCTACATGGGTAAGATGCATTTTTTTTCTATACTATTATCTCTCTAAAAAGTTCATGGTTTTTTAAATGGTCATTTTCAAACATAAATCTAATTAAAGGACCAAATGGTCCAGAGAACTTAGAATAATTTTATTGATTGTTAAGAATGCATGAAATTAAGAAGACCTAAGGGTCAAATAACTTAGAATAATGACCAAAGTTGATCGTTTTCTCTCTCTCTGAGTTTTATCAAGTTTTTAGTTTTTTCAGCGCTTTTCAATATGGCAATTTTAGCTGGTTTTAATAAGTTGTTTTATATGTTTTTGTTCTAATATTTCTTTATGTTTCATTTTATTCAAATAAATATTGTTATTTTATTGTTTACTGTGTTCTTTAACACCAAAACCAAGGCCAACCGCTCGGGCCAAAGATCTCTTAAAACATAAAGATTCTTTTTACGCTACGTTATGGCTGGGCTTAACTTCCACTGTAACAGACAACATAAAGAAAAGAAAAAATCAGTTTGTGAAAGGCTGAAGACAGGGCAACAGCCTTGAAACATATGTCCGACTAAACTATCATATGAGATAAGAATGTTTAGAAAATACAAACTCAATTATTAAATTAAACCTCGTAATGTTACTTCTGAATGATCAAGTTACTGAAACAGATAAATCTAAGGAACTCACAAGTCGTGAGAAAATTCATATTCATAAAAGTAAAATCATGAATTTTGAAATTCTTGGGGAATAATATTTAATTTGGAAGTTCGTCAGTCAGCCAACAGAGGGAGTAGGAATCAACCTACAGGATCACCAACCACCAATTCAACAGTTAGTTGGAATTGTGGATGATACATAATATATTGAAAAAAATAGTTTTCAAAAATCCACAATTATGAGGTGAGTTGTAAAAACTAACCACTTATTTATTAACCCTTTGCCCCACATAGCCTAGTAGAACTTACTGAGTATGCTTTGTCGCTGCCCCGCATAACGTACCAAAGCGTAGTAGACTATAATAGAGCTGTATTTCTACTTGTATTTATTTTCTTGGATTTTTTTATTATTTTTATCATACTTTGGTATCTGTGGAATGCATTAAAAGTGGCAACAAGGCTTACATTTGTACATTTTTCGTAAATTTCTTAATGGTATTTTCTTTGTGTACCGAACCCTTTTTTTAAAACTTCTATCGGTTCATTTGTAACCATTGTTAAGGAAAGCAAACATTCAGGTCTTAAAAAAACTATTTCTAGTTTTAATCCACTGTGCAGTGAAAACATTGTGGCCGCGATTGATGAAGAAATTGATTATTAAAGTGATGGTTCAAACACTAAGTGGAGGGGTAGCTTAGCGCAAGACAGTTATATAGAGCAAGCGAATGACTGTGAACAAGATTTCAAAGCGTCTACTGCCGAGCCTACAGATAACCAAGGAAAGAATACTATTATTATTTTTAAAAATTGGTCCCCAGAATTTAAAAAAAATGTTTTTATTGTTTACGTGTGCTGTACTTAGTTTGGAGGTTGGAACAAACAATTTTTTTTTTCACTATTGAGACGTATAGATAGTAATTGTTTTTGTCCTGATTTCAGAAGAAAATAATATGCTGCGAAAATTGAAAGAAAATAAATAAATAAAACTAAAATGGATGGAAACATATCCAAATGAAATTAAAGCTTAAGTAGGAATTATAATACTTTGGATAGATATTTTTATTGTCAGAAACATAGTACAATGTATGATGTCAATTAGTACGTAATTAATGTGGTGTTTTCAACCAGTCAAAGCTAATATATCCATGGACAGTATAAAGAAGGTTCAAAGTCAATACTGATTTATTTATTTTTAAATTTTGAAACAAGAAGATACTCTATACCATTTTGAAGACTATTAAATATCTTCACGGAGACCCTCTTATATCCTATTATGAGTTATAGTAAATTTCCATAAATTTAAGAATATTTTTCTAGATGATATTTGTGTATGTCCCTTTTGTAAGACAAGAGCAATGACTCTTAAGCAATTCGAACTAAATCGCAATATCTCCATTTGAATGGTGTTATGAGCATAATATTACAAAATAATATTGGAAGTGTGCCATGCACTGAACATCATACAGTTAATATGGTAGAACCTGATTATAAGAGATCTTATATAATTTTATATTACAATGAGAATGGAGTGCAAATTAAAAATTATTGTTCACTGTCAAAGAGTTTAATTTTTATTTTCGGTATAGTGATATTTTTACGTGGGGCCCTTTATGAGATATGTTTTAACTATGTGTATCTAAGCAATAAATATTGTGTATGGTGCAATTGAGAAGAATCGCTAGACACGAAAATGGTGATTTCTCTTAACGAAATTAAATATTTGATCATATAAGCTATGAGTGAGTGTTTAAAAAAAAACACATGATTCAAATTCGTGTTATTACTGCTAAACATTTTAATCAGAGACCAAAATTATAATAAATTATTTTTTAAAAGTATAACACTTCATTTTTTGTCGGTATCCTTATATATTACTATTAACTACGGCATATGAGGGAATTTTGTCTTCAGATCTCAAATAGATCGAGAGTAATACTAAAATTATTGACAAATCAAGTAGTAAGTAAATTTAATAAATTTAAACAAATATATTTTATCCATATTCAAACATTGCATTTGCTATTGTAGCCAATGATATTATTTTCTCTGTTTGTATATTGTTTTATTTATGCAATATATAGTACAGTATTTTTTTTAACACTGACATAATACTTTCAGCTGGAATTTAATATTTAGAAATTGCCTAATTAATACATATTAATTTTAAAAATATATGTTATGGATATTGTAAACAATACCAATACCATCTCCATAAGATGTTGAATTAAAATTAGAGTTACATATATATATATATATATATATATATATATATATATTGTATCTTAACATATTTGCATAATTATTTCATGAAGAAATTTGTAATTACAAAACAACCAGATTCTGATGTAATTTGTTTCACATTATTTTCATAGAAGTGGCCATACTTATTCCACATATGCCATTCTTCAATTAAAATAGTCGAGAAGACATTTAAAATTTAAATACCCTAAAATGAATATGTCTCTCCACAGCTAACCAGTAGAAATCATTGAGCTGGGCAAAGGGTTAAAATAAATCAGTGTCGTACCATATTAAGAAAAATTATTTTAATCTTATATCAAATTTGTTGTACCAGTATCAGGACTGAGAAGAATAAAGTTTTTTCCCCTTAATCTATTAAACCAGATAAAAGTGCAAATGATTGTGTTATTGTTGCAGTTTTCTATAAACAATGAAGATAAAAAGAAACAAGAGACTCAACTGAGAGGTCTAGGTACAGATGTCGCTATAGTGAGCAGCATGGTGTTCCTCGCTCAGTTCTTCTTATCTGTCTGTATGGGTTCCCTTGTCAGCTACTTTGGTACCACAACAACTGTTGTCTATGTAGCATCCATTTTGTGTCTTTGTGGTGCCATTTCTGCCACCCAAGTAATGTATTTAGAACTATAATTGAAAAACTATTTGTCCTTTTGAATACTTTAATTATATATAATTTAGACTTGGCTGTGTCAAGGCTGAGAATGTTATTCTCAACAGTGATGATTTTTGTGATGGAGACAATTAACAAATTTTCTCTCTTTTTAATTGCTGTGGCTTGACTGCTAGAATTACTTCTACAAGATATTGAACTTTAGTAGCCTATATGGTTTGTTTGGGAAAATCGTACAAAAAGTGGAACGAAGTACAGTGCAGTCTTCAGAGAAAGTATTCTTATAACATAATAAATATAATTTTAATATAATAATATTAAGATACAGGTTTGAGTGGATTAGGAATATCCAAAGTGGAGTTAAAAATAAATAAGAGTTATTATATTAAATTAATGTTGGGAAGTACGAAACATTATGAGGTATAATCATTGAAATTCATCGGAGAACATTTTTTGACAACTCACCTCATAGATTTCATGTTCCTTATGATACTGCAGTTGCAAACGAAATCATGTTCAGTCGGAGTTACGGCTGAAGATGAATGTGATTTTGTTTGAAACTGCAGTATCGTGAAAAACATGAAATCTATGAGGTGAGTTGTCAAAAAATGTTCTCCGATGAATTTCAAATGGTTTTTATAATTAAAGATTAAATAAAATGCTTCATACCTCTCCTCATATCCCGTCTTCTAAGTAGACTGCAGTTTCAAAGCCTTGGCGGCTTCATCTTCAGTACTTTCTTGTCAAGGACTGACTAGAAAGTACTAAAGATGAAACCACCAAGGCTTTGAAACTGTGGTTTACTTAGAAGACTGGATATGAGGAGAGGTATGAAGCATTTTAATTTAATCTTAAATTAAACATCATAGTGATTTCTTCCTATAAAAGTTAGTTTTTATAATGCTTAAAATGTTTATTTCTTTATTTTAGTTATAAGTGTCTAATGTCAACCTATTAGACTTTTTGTGTTTTGGATATATGGTTCATTTTGAACTTTTATCATCATTTCAGCAAACCACACTACATAGAATTATGTGTATTTGTTTTGGGTATAAAAAGGAATGTTGTTTGTTTTCTAAGTGCTCTTTTTTTTTACATATTAATCTTAAGAGTGCAAAGGGGAAAATGTGGCATTAATACAAGATCATATGCAGTTCTGTAATTCTACTTTTTAGCACATTCCCATAGAAACTACATTTTGAGATAAACATATTGTTTAAATATTTGATCTTTGTTTTACAATTCACTTTGCAGTACACATAAAAAAAAATTCATCAAAGCAAAATGACAACATAAGTCTGTAAATAAATTATAATTTAATTTATGTTCACTTACACAAACAAAAAATAATACTTGGGCAACTTAATAGCCATATTATATTGGATTTACTTTGTAACATAAAGATTAATAGAAAAAAATCAACTTTCTTCTATCCTTTTAATAGGCATTTTACATAGAGTAACAGAACCACAATGTTAAATATTTTATAACTTTTGATTGCAAATATATAAACAAATTAAAAACAAAAACAGACCCAATACATATTTACAAAAACTGCACTACAGCTTAATACACCAAATGAACAAGCATATTTTTCTCTTCAAATATAATTTATCCTTCAGTGAGAAGTGTTAAATTAATAATAAAAACATCAATATAAGAATATTTTTTATTTGAAATTCAAGCATAGCATCTTCCTTCATTAATTTCATATTATTTTACCTACCTGTTCTTTAAAAAGATTTATTAAATATTAAAAATATCACCTCACCCTCATATTTTGTCTTCTTTATAGACCAGTTTCTGAATAATTACTCCATCGTAAGTATTTTCATGGCTTTTGTTCTGTCATGGTGGCTTCTTCCTCCATCAATGATAACAATGATGATGGAATAATTATTCTGAAACTGATCTAAAAAGAAGACAAAATGTGAGGTGAGGTGATATTTTTAATATTTAGCTAATACACTCACAGTGTTACTTCCTACTGAGTTTAAAAGATCAAATTACTTTATATATCATTATTTTTACCTGATATTGATTTATTTAAAGGCTCCTTACAATTTATGTTGAGTTGTGTTTGACTCACCCCATACTTCTTAATTCCCTCGCAGACTCGAATTTCTTCACTGCATTTGTGACATTCTTAATGTTGTATCACATTCACAACTGATGTCCAACAGCCTCCTCTCCTGCAGACTGACATTACAATTTCTCTTTATATCAGAACAAAGTACACCTATATTTTTGACAATGCCGTTTTCATGAGTGAAACATCCCCCAACTATAGTTGTACAACAACTTCTAGTACAATACCAGTGCAAGTATTGGTAAACCTTGCCAAGAATATAACTTGGCCTACTAAACTAGGGTGTCCATAATATTTTCAATATAAAAGGGGACAAGTACAAAAAATTAGCAGAAAAACCTGGGACATTTTTTAAAAAAAGGTGGGATATTAACAAAATATAAAAGGAAGTTTCATATATTGTATGAAACAAATTATATGAATTACACATATAAATTGTGCCTATTTTTTTTATTTCCATTAAAATTACTTAGTCACCTACATTATTTCTACTCTATCTACACAGGTAGACTGGTAGATGCATTTGCATTGTGAAATTCGATGATTTATGTATTTCATCAAGTAGTTTATTTTCTTTTGAAAATCTATCATAAAATGAAGTACATGATACATCGTTAAAATTTGTTTTTACCATGAGCAATACCTTTACATTATATTATTTTTAGTCTGATCATTTTACCTCAATATTAATGTTGATTTGTTCCAAGAACAAAAATATAATATAATTAAAATAACCTCAAAATATCACTTCCTAAAATTAAATATTAATACCTTTACAGTTTCAACTTTTATTCTGTTTTTTTCATTTGACCATAGTGCATCATGGTCATATAACTGGCACTTTCTAACGTTCATATTTATAATTACATAGTCTTGTTCTTCCTGCCAAGTATTAGGCCAAGGCCTGTTACGATCCTATAGAAAATTTTCCCTCCAGCATTTCATAGGACAGCCCAGCGATCTTCGTCCTCTTGGTATATAATTATAAACAGATTTGGGGATCTGATTTGAACTCATTCTTTCAAGATGGTGTTTCCAATTCAGTTGGTACTGTTTAATATATTCCAAAATTGGCGTAGTCTTCAATTTTTTTTAAGATATCAGTGTTCCTTTTCCGATCCCATCTGATGTAACCTGCTGTTCTGCGCAAGAATCTCATTTCACAAGCCGTTATTCTGCTTTCATGTTGTCTTTTTAGTGTCCATGTTTCATTACCATAGGTCAGCACTGGTCTAGCCAAAGTGGTATATAAACGTAATCTGGTGTTTTTTTTTTGTACAAGGGATGGTTTCATAACTTGATTAATAATTCCCAAACTTTTATTACAACTAGTAATTTTTTCAGGGATATCCTTTTCATCCCAGATAGAGAGATAATATCCACTATATTAAATTGATTAGATCTCTCTTAAATTTATTTCTGGAGACAGAATTTACTTTGTATGGGGTCCTTCCCATAAAATACCATAATTTTAGTTTGTTAATTGATATTTCCATATTAAATTTGGCAGCTATTTTTTTGTGAATTATAAATTGATCATTGCAAATAATTTTCGAATAGTGCCAGAAGAGCTAAATTGTCTGCAAAAAGAATGGCATCGAGTTTGAGGTTCCTATTGGTGGGTATATATTCTCGTATTTTCCTCCATTTATTTATTAATCTATTCATGTATATAATGAAAAGCACCGGTGAAAGTCCACATCCCTGTCTTACTCCAGTGTTCTTTTCCCAAGAAGATAATTTGTCACCTTATTTAACAGAGATTTCATTATCTTTATAGTTGTTGAAGGTATTAGTAATATATTGTTGTGGAACGTTATCATCAGCTAAAATTTGTAATAATATATTTCTGTCTACTTTGTCAAAAGCCTTTATGAAGTCAACAAAAGTGACATGAGTTTCTATATTGAATTCCTTGTGCTTTTCTAATAATAGTTTTAGAGTGAAGAATCCATCTGTATAAGATCTACCCTTTCTGAATCCATTCTGCTCTTCTCCATTTATATTTTCATAATTTTTTTTTTTTCAATTTATCCTTAACTATATTAGCATAAATTTTATATCCAGAGTTCAACAAGCTAATTCCACGATAGTTATCTTGGATTTGGTGACTTCCTTTTTTGAAGATTGGTATTACAATGGATTTGTTCCAGCTTTATTGTGGTTCTTGTCCTTCCCATATCATATTAAGGAGAATAAGAAATCTGTCTACAATTTTTTTAGTTGAAAATTTTTATAATTGATGAATTAATGTGACCTTGTCTGGGAGCATGGTTACTTTTTAATGATTTAACATCATCAGTTAATTCATCTATAGGAATTTGTTCCAAAGCAGTGTTATTAGAGATTGGTATTTGTAATAAATCATCTTTTTGTGTCCATAAATGATGAAAGTAGTTAAGCCAAGATTCTTATATAATTACATAGTAAAGAACAAAACTGAAGTCGCCATTCATAAATGCATTGACAAAGCATCCCAAAAGTGAGACATTTGAGTGTCTCCAAGAAAACTTTCAGGACAGCAGGACATTAAAAAAAAACAGGACTG
Organism: Diploptera punctata; assembly: GCA_030220185.1. Classification (NCBI taxonomy): domain Eukaryota; kingdom Metazoa; phylum Arthropoda; class Insecta; order Blattodea; family Blaberidae; genus Diploptera; species Diploptera punctata. The sequence continues at coordinate 2,692,251 of JASPKZ010000034.1, read as the reverse complement.
TCGTGGGAAAAACAGGATGAATGGACACCCTATACTAAACTCAATATACTAACAATACCAATACTAGTATCAGTAGATCTTGGTGACTTGTCTAAGAAAATTTTATTCTTGATAAGTTACTTTAAAACATGATTTCTATACATTTGTGCTAAAAATTATGTATACAGTCAATACTAATAAAATTCATTGTTAAAACCGTTGAGGTAAAGAGTCATAAAATAAAATAAGTTAAAATATACATTCTTAGGTAAAATCCGTCGTCCTCAACTTATAAAATATGTAATCTTTATGCCTGTAGGCCTTTCAGAACATCCGTTCCATCTTCAGCAGGTCCCTCTTCACTACAACATGGTGTTATCGTGACAGCACCACATTAGGACCAGCAGCATCAACCATCATACTGTATGTTGTAGCAAAGAGGGACCTGCTGAAGATGGAATGGATGTTCTGAAAGACCTACAGGCATAAAGATTACATATTTTATAAGTTGAGGACGACGGATTTTACCTAAGAAGGTATATTTTAACTTATTTTATTTTATTATGTATACATCTCATAGAAAGTGCTAATTTAGAATACTCTCTTTGATATACTGACCGAGTGATACTTTCTATACCACCGTAGATACCTAAACAATCATTTGTTGAACTTGATATGAATTAACACTATGAGGTATATATTAAATTTAAGAAAAGTTATATCACTTAACCTTGTACTCTGTCTTCTAATTAGATCAATTTTAAAACCAACAATGTTCCTAAACCAGTCAAGTTTGAAGTTGGATTATGAGGTGAAGTGATGAAATTTTTCTTAAATTTAAATCTAACTATATGTTACTTTATTTTATTCCCTTAAAAAAATATAATACTTGCTATGATTCCTTGTGCTCTGTATGATTTTTCCTGTTTTGTACCATAGGTATTCCAAATGCCAGAAAATAGAAGGTCTAAATTTAAAAAATACATCAAATTACTTCTTTTGTGCATAACTAAATTCCTCCTGTGCCAATTTTTATTAAATTTACACATTTAACTTAAGTCCCAAATTCCTGCTTTATTAAGAAGAAAAAAATTAAAGTCCACATAATTGTTCAGATTAAGGCATTACACTACAAGCTGGAAGATCGAGGGTTTGAGTCCAGTGGAATCAGAATTTATAAACTGGCTAAATCCTCTGGCAGCACCATGCTCTAGGACTTACTCTGTCTCTAAAATGCCTTGAAAATGAGTACCAATCCAGCTGATTGTCTAAAAAGGTGGGAGCCTAACCTCCTACCACCTAAGGACCTTCCAAAGCCTGTAGTGGGATCACTTTACCTTTATTTGTTCAGATTATAGGTTAGAATTATAATAAAATTAGCACCTGTGCTCATTTTTGTGTTCCTTCCATAAAACTCATACATTTAATATGGGCCCCAAATTTCTGCTACTTGTTAAGGAAAAAAATTGCAATGCCACATAGTAGTTCAGAATAAGTATTAGAATTGTAATAAAATTAGCATTACTCATTAATAATGTTATTTTGTGAAAAAAAAAAACAATGCATTTTACTCTGATAGTTTGTTAACTAAGAAATGATGAATATTGTGGCATCAGAGTTATTGTGGTAGCATATAGTGGAGTTAAAAAAAACTAAAGATTGTGTAATCTTTTAGAAAAGTCCTAGATCATTACTGGAGAATTAGACCAAGTAATATCATACTACTGTAGCTGCTTTCTCAGCAAACTACGAGTATCATAGTAAGGTACCAGCATAATGTTTTATTACCTGATAATTAGGTAATATTAGATATAAATGAATGAGAACCAAATTAACAAAATAGTGAAAATGATAGAAATATATATATGGATAAAGTAAAACTGCATTGAGACTACTGGTTATTTAATATTATTATCTTCATTTATTCCATGTTTTATAGTTCTATTCTCTATATTTTCTATGCTCTCATTGTACCTGGAAGTCTTGGCTTAAATAGGTAACCTTTATTGGTGGGCAGTTAGAGAATGTATAGCTAAATTGCCAAGTTTGATTATATGTGTACCCTATTTGGATACTATATTTCTGTACTATATCGACGATAAAATACATTCTTGTAATATACAGTAACGTTTAGAGTATTTTAAATAGGCCTAAGTGTACATAAGCAGACAAAAAAATATTATAATATTGTGGTTGTGAGGTTTTGTATTATGGTACCATATATTGAATTATACCATACATGGAATTAATGATTCCATGTTGAATTAGATCATCTACACTAAGATGGTACTAAAACATAGAAGTATTTATAAAAAATGTTGTTGATGTCTTATAAATTAATTTCTATCAGTCAGGAAGAAGAAAATGTGGTATATAGTTATAGAATGTTTATTTTCCAGAATTTTCTTCTATTCTATTCTTTGTTGGATCTGTGTAACATCTCTCAGATACCCTCTCTTAAATAGCCTATTGTATATAGCTTTTCAAAGAAACATTTATTTTACTCCTAAACAATCAATCAAACACTATTAAGGGTCAATACTAATAAAATTCATTGTTAAAACCATTGATGTGGTGAGTCATAAAATAAAATAAATTAAAATACCTTCTTAGGTAAAATCCGTCGTCCTCAACTTTTAAAATATGTAATCTTTATGCCTGTAGGCCTTTCAGGACATCCGCCCCATCTTCAGCAGTTCATTCTTTGCTACAGCATCCTGCTGAAGATGGGAGGGATGTCCTGAAAGGCCTACAGGCATAAAGATTACATATTTTAAAAGTTGAGGACGACGGATTTTACCTAAGAAGGTATTTTAACTTATTTTATTTTATGACTATTAAGGGCCATCTATGTAAAACAAAAAAACACCTTGTGCATTGAACTGTGCGCATAATTCTCTCTTTAACAATGTACTCCAATCCCAACTTTCTTCATGTATGTGTCTCTTATCCTCGTCACTCCAATTTTCATGCAATATATCTAGTCTCCTCTTCCCTATGATTTTATTTTGCAGAGGTTTTCATGGCAATCTTATGTTAATCCACATTGTTACATGATTTTTCCTTGGCATTTCAGTAATCATATATTTTGTAATGAAATTATTCCAAATTAAATTTTTGATTTATCTTCTCATACTTATTGAATATACTTTATAAAAATCTCATTTCTCCTGCTTTCTTTAAATATATTTTTTTCCATGTTAAAAAAATAAATCAGCATTTTATATAAATTAATATAATCAACATTCCTACAGGTTTTGAGCCTAGAGGCTGCTACAGTCTTTTGTCATGATTGCACAGTCTTCCCAAAGATCTCTTAATTCAGAATTAAACCAGATATTCTGGAACAAGGCTTTTTATCAATATGTTATTTCTATGGTGAAATTAAATGTTTCTTACCTCTCATCATATAAATTTTCTAAAAGCAGATTGTGATTTCGGGACCATAACGGTCTCATCGTCAGCACTTTCTTGGCGACGGATGTTATGTCGATCGGAAGAAACTTTTCTTCTTCCCTCTGTTGGTGGACAGATGAACCTCTGGATCAGGTCAAAATTTGCAGGAATTTTGAAGTTCATAAGTTTTCCTTTGTTTTTCTGAATGTGGATCTTTTCCCAAACCTTGAGTTCTTTTTGTTTGTCTGTTTGTTTACTTAGACTGGCTTTTGATTCGATTAAATGTTTTTCGGACCAAGCATGTTATTTCTATTTTGTCTGTAAACTTGTAAATAATCTACGATTGATTTAATTTTCAAGTAACTTACAATGTTGAAATTTCTTGTATGATATGTTCAAGCATGGGAATTCCTATTTCAAACAACAAAACTTTATACAACTTACATTTTGCAGATGATCAATTGTTAATTGCACAAAATTATGAAGATTTAGAATATATGACTAGAAAAGTAATAGAAGAATATGAAAAATGGGGTTTAAATTTAAACATGAAAAAAACAAAACCAGAACAAAATTTAATTTTGGAGACTGGAGAAACAATAAAATCTTGTAGTGAGATCACATATTTAGGAATAAAAATAAATAAAAATGGGTGTTATGAGAGGAAATAAGAAATAGAAATAATAAAGGAAAATTTGCAATTGCTTGACTCAATGGAATATTGTGGGATAAAAATATAAGTAATAAAAATAAAATGAATATATATCATACAATTGTTAAAAGCATCATTACTTATGGAGCAGAACTTTGGCCATTAACAACAAAAACAAATAAGTACCTTTTGGCAATGGAAATGGATTTTATACGAAGGGCCACAAGAATTTCAAGAAGAGAAAAAATTAGGAACTCGGTTATAAGGGAGAAAATGAAGATTGAAGACACTATTTTAGATTATATTAAAACTCAGAATTAAGATGGTACGGACATGTCCAGCGAATGGAAGAGGATCGACTACCAAAATCTGTTTTGGAATGGAAACCTTGAGGGAAGACGAAGCAGAGGAAAACCTAAAACCTTCTGGAGTCAGGGAATATGTTTATATATGAAGGAGAAACATCTATAACCAGGAGATTAGATGGACCGAAAAAATTGGCTATTAGGAATCGGACGATGTCAAAGACATTAATCAACCGATGATCTATCTATCTATCTACTCTGTTGTATTCCATTAATATTTAAAGGATGAATGTCACATATATGTGATGGTAAGTATAACCCCTCTACCGCCAAAAGGCAGATAAATCTGACACATTGCAGATAGTACATTTTTATTCACAACCCTTCAAAATAAGGGTGTTAAGGCATTTAAATTCCGGTGACTGGGGGGATGAGCATTTAAAAATCCCACGTGTTGGCGGTTAAGCAACACACAAACTTCATTTCTGATACAGTTAATCTCTGGAGAAATATAAAATTAATACCTGTAAGGTACTGTCTTACTCTATTTGGTTTTCTACAGTTTTCATGGTCCTCTCAACCTCTTGTCGTGTCCTCCTTTCAGAAGGTAGATTCCAAATATGCCTCCAATCATCCCTATCTTTCCCATGCTTTCCTTGATTTTAGTTCTTCCTAGTCATATCCTCTTTCTTGTAAACTTTTCTTCGCTTGGTTAATCCATCTTTCTGATGGTCGTTTTCCTTGTATTTTGAGATTTAACAATCTTTGTGGTAGCCTTACCTTTCTATTCTTTTTAAATGTCCAAACCAAAGTCTGAACCTGCATCCATGTCGTGAGAGGTGGTTAGCTCAAAGTAGGGTAGGGCTTGAATATACCGGTTGTGAAAAGATATATCTAGGGAAAACAAAAAGAAACCTGAAAATTAGAACCAAGGAACACATAAGAAATATTAAAAATGGGGAAATGGAAAAATCAGCAGTTGCTGCTCATGTTTGGGCCGAAAAACATAATGTAAATTTGAACACTAAATTATTAAAACAGTTAGAAAATACAAAGGAACTCACAATTTGGGAAAAAATTTACATTCAGAAGAACAAAAATAGAGTTATGAATTTTGAAATTCCTACTGAACGTGACCTTGTATGGAGGTTCTTCAGCCAGCCAAAAGAGGGAGCTGATATCGACATTCAGGGTTCACAACATAAAACCCATCAGTCTAGTAAAGCTGATGATGATATAGAAGAATATATCAAAACATGTTCGAGAACAAATCAACATTAAATTGAAGTAAGATATCTCTAGACTCAAAAAACTTGAGGGTAGGGCTTGTTAGGTTGATGTACATTGGGTTGATGTGCAGGCCTGTCAAGAAACTGAAATTAGTGAGCTAAAGAGGCTCCAGTGAAGCCATTTCAGGCTTAGCAAGTCAGTGGTGAATGATGAAATGCTTTCAAGAAACAAATTCCTACAATTTAAAAAAATTTTAAACCAAATTGAGAAAGATGGTTCCTTAGGTATGAATTTTATAATGTTATATTTCAAATTTTATATTTTTACTCTTGACAAAATTGTATTATATATTTTAATAGTATAATCTTTGGAACTCCATATGATGAATTGTCCAATCCTCATTGCAATCCAGGTTGAGTCAATGTTTTATAGACTCCGATGCATGATTTTACCATTTTAATGATTTCCCTTGCTTTATTAATTTTTTTAATTTTTATTGCAATTTTGTACTTCTTCATAGGTGATCTAGTATCAGTCGAACATATTTAATTAAATTTTTGTACTTAATATAAATGCAAAATTGTACTAAGGATTCCTATATAAATGTAAAGTGCACAATGCAATACGTTAATTAAATCAGAACTTTGTTGATAGATGTAATTTCTACAATTAATAACCAAACATCTGTCATTAAAAAAAAGTTATTAAAAATTAGCAAAAAAATCAACTTACTAAAAAGTGTCAGTTTTGAACATCTTTAACTCTCTGCATGCCACTGGTTCAGAGATTTAAATTGCATCTGAAATGTGATCGGCTCTGCAAGTAGTTTAAGTATATTGTCTGGCAGGTAATGGACAGAAGAATCAGAGCCGATCTAATCAGCTCATGGCACCTAAAGAGTTGAAATGTTTGTATTCTATTGTAACATGGGTTTCTGTTTCACAGATCCAGCTTTGATTATATTAATTGTGTTTGATGTAACTGAATTGGTACCGATATTCTAGAACAAGGCTTTCTATTTTATCTATAAGTTTGTAAATAATCTAAAATTCATTTAATTTTCAAGTCTTGGTATTGTAAGTTCTAAACTACCTCTATAAACACTAACTATGAGCCCTATCTATAACAACTTTGAACCATCTAAACAGTTCAGAGAAAAATATTAATATCCTTCAAATTGTGCATTCTCAATTTTCTCTTTTAACTAATTATTCAGGACAAAATTTTAATTTTAAACTTAAATGTAATTAATATTGTAAAAAATCTTCTTCCTTATTTATTAGCCATATTGCCAGGTATAACATTTTTCTGCTGTTGATTAATTTGCAGGCTAATAGCCAAGTGAAATTACAATATAGTCATTGTTCTTACAAATGGTTCTAAGACCCATTATGAGTGCCATAGGACAATAGCAAGCAAATCTTCTAAAAGAGAATGTTTTAATATTGCTAGGTTGTCTTTAATTATATTTCTGGCTTTCTCCTCTGACATTGGTGGAATCATAACCAATTTCTTAGGTTGGGGCACCTGGAAGGCAGAATTACATCACCGCAATGATGTGATGGGTGATAAAACATAATGATTTGCCAGAAGAATCCTTGACCTAAACTTAACCTAAATTCCAGACATGGGCGACCACAGGAATAATTCCTTATAAGGAAAAATTATTTTGGTCTGACCGGGAATCGAATCTGTGACTTCATGAACTGCAGACAGAAGCTTTGACTACTAGCCCATGAGGCTGGTAAGACTTACAGTTTTACATAAAATCTATAATTATGTTGAATTCAATTCTTTCAACATATTTTGTTAAAATTGGATGTATAACCCATACAACTATCTAACGTAATCCTTGAGTAAGGATAAAACTATAGACAAGAAAGGAATCTGCAGAGCAAAAATAAATATTTTAATGAACATGAAATTTTTAGATAAATCTGAAATGTGGGTTACCATTATTTAACCCTGAGTCATGCATTTCATATAATGTTTTGTCAGTTAACAAACAATTTACTATAAATTCTTTCCTCAATTTAGAATATGTCTTCCCCAAGGCTCTACTTATAATACTCTCAGGATTATATAAAGTAGACCTGGCATTTTGCATGTAGTTAGCCAGGTACATGATCTCTTGAAAATAGGTGTTGACACATTTGATAGTGATGTTGTAGGCCAATCTAATGCTTTGTAATGAATGTTCTTGAACGTTGATTCCTAATTTTCATCAGAGTATTGTTTTATCTAATAAATATAAGGTACATTATACATTTAATGTGAAATAAATTGTAGATAGGGATGATTTGATAATATAAAATTCTCATTTAAATACTTCTTGAATAGAAGCTGTCTGTTGGCTATTGGTAGCGCGTCTAACTGCCTTCGGACAATTAGAGAATTATATATGAGGAAATGTTGACATTTGTATCATGTCTTGAATAGTGTAATGGACTGCATATTGGTATGTGAAACCAGAGGTCTGGAGTTCAAATTCTGATACAAGTAATTATATTATTTTTGGTCTGGACATCTTACCTCAATATTAATGTTGATCTGTTCTTGGACATGTTTCAAAACAATTCTCTGTTTTATCTTCAGCTTTCCCAGACTGGTTTTATTTATGTTGCATTATGTTGCACCACCTGGATGTCGATGTCAGCTCCATCCTGTGGTTGGCCAAAGAACCTCCAAACAAGGTCACCCTCCATCGGAATATCAAAATTCATAACTCTGTTTCTGTTCTTCTGAATATAAATTTTTTCCCAAATAGTCAGCTCGTTTGTATTTTCTAACTGTTTTAATAATTTAGTGTCTGAATTTATATTATGTTTTTCAGACCAAACATGAGCAGCAACTGCAGATTTTTCAATTTCTCCATTTTTAATATTTCTTATGTGTTCTTTGGTTCTAATTTTTAGGTTTCTTTTTGTTTTCCCTATATATATCTTTTCACAAACCCATGCATTCAATTTGATATATTCCTGACTTTTTATTTTTATCAGTTTTTTCATTTTTGTTGGTTTTTATTAGTTTATTTAAACTGTAGTTATTTTTTGGTGCTAATTTAATATTAAACTTCTCAAATATATTTTGAAATTTATTATGTACCCAGGGGTGATATGTGAATTTCCTATATTTTTTCATAGGTGGTTCTTCTTTTTCAAGATTACTTCTGTTTATCATTTTTTGTTTTTTATACTTTTCTATCCTTTTTTGTACCATTTTTTCATCAAACCCATTTTCTCTTGCTACTTTGATTATGTGTTTTTTCTCATGTTTAAAATCTTCTTCGTTTAAGGGTAAGTTTACCAATCTATGAGTTAAACTATTAAATGCTGCTAATTTATGTCCAATTGGATTGAACCTGTTGATTTTATAAAATTTTCCGTATGAGTTTCTTTCCTATGAATCCTGAATTCAATTTTTCTTTTTTCTTCGTTTCTGACCAATTTAAGATCCAAAAAAGGTATTTGTTTATTGTCTTCTATTTCTTTGGTGAATTTAATGTTTGTACTCTGTAAATTTAATAGTTTTAGGGAATCTTCTACATGTTTTTCTTTAACAATACAAATTATATCATCAACATATCTACTCCAAAATTTAAACATTGTGGGATGTGCTTTAGTGATTTTACATTCAAAATCGCTCATAAATAAATTTGCCAGAAAAGGTGATAATGGGTTTCCCATTGAGAGCCCTGATTTTTGTCTATAGAAACTCCCATTGAATGTAAAAAACATTTGATCAATGCATAACGCAGTTAATTTCAAATAATCTTCTTTGATCTCTCTGTCTATGTTGTTTTTTCTTAACCAATTGTTCAATATCTCCAAAGTTTTTTGTTTCGGTACATTTGTGAATAGTGAAACTACATCAAACGAAACCAACCTATCTGTGGGTTCAATTTCCACTTTTTCTAATTTCTTAACTAATTCCAATGAATTTTCAATCTGCAGACTTTCAAAAATTATTAAGAATTATTAAGAATTAATAATTTTGAAAGTCTGCAGATTGAAAATTCATTGGAATTAGTTAAGAAATTAGAAAAAGTGGAAATTGAACCCACAGATAGGTTGGTTTCGTTTGATGTAGTTTCACTATTCACAAATGTACCGAAACAAAAAACTTTGGAGATATTGAACAATTGGTTAAGAAAAAACAACATAGACAGAGAGATCAAAGAAGATTATTTGAAATTAACTGCGTTATGCATTGATCAAATGTTTTTTACATTCAATGGGAGTTTCTATAGACAAAAATCAGGGCTCTCAATGGGAAACCCATTATCACCTTTTCTGGCAAATTTATTTATGAGCGATTTTGAATGTAAAATCACTAAAGCACATCCCACAATGTTTAAATTTTGGAGTAGATATGTTGATGATATAATTTGTATTGTTAAAGAAAAACATGTAGAAGATTCCCTAAAACTATTAAATTTACAGAGTACAAACATTAAATTCACCAAAGAAATAGAAGACAATAAACAAATACCTTTTTTGGATCTTAAATTGGTCAGAAACGAAGAAAAAAGAAAAATTGAATTCAGGATTCATAGGAAAGAAACTCATACGGAAAATTTTATAAAATCAACAGGGTTCAATCCAATTGGACATAAATTAGCAGCATTTAATAGTTTAACTCATAGATTGGTAAACTTACCCTTAAACGAAGAAGATTTTAAACATGAGAAAAAACACATAATCAAAGTAGCAAGAGAAAATGGGTTTGATGAAAAATGGTACAAAAAAGGATAGAAAAGTATAAAAAACAAAAAATGATAAACAGAAGTAATCTTGAAAAAGAAGAACCACCTATGAAAAAATATAGGAAATTCACATATCACCCCTGGGTACATAATAAATTTCAAAATATATTTGAGAAGTTTAATATTAAATTAGCACCAAAAAATAACTACAGTTTAAATAAACTAATAAAAACCAACAAAAATGAAAAAACTGATAAAAATAAAAAGTCAGGAATATATCAAATTGAATGCATGGGTTGTGAAAAGATATATATAGGGAAAACAAAAAGAAACCTAAAAATTAGAACCAAAGAACACATAAGAAATATTAAAAATGGAGAAATTGAAAAATCTGCAGTTGCTGCTCATGTTTGGTCTGAAAAACATAATATAAATTCAGACACTAAATTATTAAAACAGTTAGAAAATACAAACGAGCTGACTATTTGGGAAAAAATTTATATTCAGAAGAACAGAAACAGAGTTATGAATTTTGATATTCCGATGGAGGGTGACCTTGTTTGGAGGTTCTTTGGCCAACCACAGGATGGAGCTGACATCGACATCCAGGTGGTGCAACATAATGCAACATAAATAAAACCAGTCTGGGAAAGCTGAAGATAAAACAGAGAATTGTTTTGAAACATGTCCAAGAACAGATCAACATTAATATTGAGGTAAGATGTCCAGACCAAAAATAATATAATTAAAATAACCTCAAAATATAACTTCCTAAAATTAAATATCTGATACAAGTGTTAATTTTTCTTTTCAAAATAATATTGTCAAGTATTGAAAAGTATTCATATTTAAATATATCAAAATGATTTGATAAATTTATTTTTTAATGCTACCAATAGTATATTTAGACCTATATGTGTTAATATATTTTATCCGTAATATGTAAAAGCATTTCAATAACATAAAAATTTCAAAATAGATATACAGTTTTGTTGTTTATGTCATTGTTTTAATTTTATTTCATTCTTATTTATAGATGCATTAACATCTATGGCCATGTCATATCTAGAATCTTTGATTTATTTACTAACTTATGTATTTCTACTGTCATGTGTTTTCTGTAGGCATTCACTAATTTAATGGTAATTATATGAAATGGATCCCTATAATAAAATTCCAATGCAATTCTATGATGAATGAGTAAAATGACGAAAAAAACCCAGTCTAGTTGCTTTGAATTCAAGACTCTCAAATGAGAATTTTAATTACTACTCTCTTTGCCAATTCTAACTGAATTATTATACTGATCTTACATTTTTATCAAATCATTCCTAACTTAATTATTTATAATACTCTTTTCAAATTTAATAGCTATTAAAAATGAAGAAATCTCTTCATCTACATCTAGTCTCATGCCCCTTTTCTGGGGGTCAATATAAAAAAGACATATAAAGTTACTATATACATGAAAACAGTGGGCCAAATATAGTTAAGAATTTCATTGGTGACCAAGAAATGACAATATTAAAATTTACAAACAAAATATGTTTAACATGAAGAACACTGCAAAATAGAAACAGAAAATGTATTTATGATTTATTTATCAGCAAATTAAATTGAAGACATGATAATTCAGAACCATTACCATATAAATATTTTTTTTAAATGTGCAATTTCTTTCAAATTATCTTCTGTTATAACTTATGCTGATAAATATATTCATATTTTATTATCTGTTTATAATATTCCTATATTATAAACGACAATACAAATTACTAATAAGAGCTTTATTACATGTATTTTAATAGAATATTTTCACGACTTGCTCTGTTGACATACTGAAATTCCTTTAGTTTACTTTTTATTAGGGAAATATTTTAGAAGAAAATGTACATTTAAGTAAGATATTATATATATATATTATAAGAACTAGGCCTACTAGATGCAGAAAGAGCATATTTTTTAAAACGAAAACTTTACAATAAATTAGTAAAGATAGGTCACTTTTATTCCAACATGGAATTGGTCTGGAAATGTTAATGAAAAATAAATGGAAATTACTAAGTAAAATGCTAGGTGACATTAAAAATAACTATTTATATGGAAGAGTAATAAAAAATTATAATATAATGATGAATTAGACCTATATGTGTATTTAGTCTGTGCTCTTTACATGTACATTATGGCTGTGGTAAATTGTACATTCTAACTCAATTTTACGTGGTTGACATACTAAATTAACTAGGGCTGTCAAACAAATGATAAATAAAACATTTTATATAATATGATAAATCAAATTTTTGTTGAGTTGGTATTACATTTAACAACACTCTTCAACAACTCAGGTCATATCACAATCTACATCGGGGGCACGCCGTAGCGTAGTAGTTAAGGCGCTGCGCTACAAGTCGGAAGGTCGAGGGTTCAAGTCCCATTGGGGTCAGGATTTTTAAACTGACCAAAACCTTCTGCGGAACTATGGCCCTGGGGTCGACTCAGCCTCTAACGTAAATGAGTACCAGACGTTTGTTCTGGGGGTAAAGGCGGCCGTCACGCAGGGCTGACAACCCGGCTGACATCAAGTGCCGATTGTCTAGAAAAAGTAGGAGCCTTAACCTCCTACTACCCGAAGGGCCTCCCGAGGCCTGTAGTGGGATTACTTTACTTTACTTTTACTTTACTTTACATCTGGGCATAAAGGGGCTGACAATTTGTTTCATAGCCTCTTATTATAGGGATGAGGTTTTTATTCCTTATCTTTCAGTAACATTACTGCTAACATGAAAAGTAATACAATAAATTACTTTTTTAGCAATTAACTTTTTGAGGTATTAAAATTAAATAAAAATGTTTCATACCTCACTTCATGATTAAGATTAAATTAAACAAACATTTTAATTTAATCTTAAATTAAACCTCATAGTGATTTTTTCTTATAAAAGTTCAATGTTGAGGTATTATTTATTTAAGTAAAACTTTTTCGCATCACTTTATATTCTTCTTCTTATACCAGTTTCGAAACTTTCTTCTTCAGTTCCATCTTCAGTATTTTCATGAACGTTGTTTTGTCATCTTGAGCAGGCCTCCAGGATGAAACAATAGTCATGAAAATACTAAAGTGGAACTGAAGAAGAAAGTTCTGAAACTGGTTTAAGAAGAATATGAGGTGAGGTGATAAAATTTCACTTAAATAATACATTAAATATTTGTAGTTTGGCAGTCCTGATACCAAAAAATATTTCAACTGTTTCTATTGTATCAAGTACAAGTATATTGTATGTAGTGTCTGTCCATAGTCATGTAATTATATATTCTAATCAAATATTATACTTTTTCTTTCAGCTCTTTACCTTGTATCTGACGTGATGCTATATGATGCTCCTCTCCTGTCAGTGATCCTGTTATCATAAGTAATGCCACGAGTGATTTCCAAATTATTGATAAATTCACGACTCACGAATTGAGGAGTGAATTTATCTAGAGAATTTGGAAATCACTCGTGGCATTTGTTAGGACTATTTAACAAATAAAATTAAGCTGTTTACTCACAAATCATTATTTAACTATAGTTATTTTAAAATTTTTTATATTTAAAGTAAACGGCGATGTTTGAAAACAAATGAGAAACGATAGGTAATGCTTCTACTGCTTCTTTTGTTTATCACTGCAACCAGATCATACTATTTATTGCCAAAGGAACGCAATATTGTAAGAATGCTCTCTAGTGGAGAAAAATGAAACACATCAAACTGTATATTAATTAATTTCTGATGTCGTATGATGTAAATATGACAATTATATTTTTCTGGATTATTACCTGGGAAAAAATACATTTAAGAAAGTGCAAACAGTGGTTTCTTTTTTTGGTGGTATAATAAATTGCTACAAATGTTTTTATATTAACTCCTGCAAGCCCTATGTGTTGACATCTATGCACTATACATACAATCTGGTAGCCGTATTTCTTATAGGCTCAGTCACTGCAAAATAATGGTCAGACCTGTTCAGAATATTAAAAAGGAGGACCTTTCTTTAATATGGTAAATATAACACTGATAAATATTTCGTGAAACACGACTCTGATTGGTTGTAAAACAGAAATCATTGAAACGTGATTGGTCATTGACTCCCATTTGGGGCATGAGTTAAATAGTCATTTCAATCCTGTAAGCTCCATCAACTTATAAATAATCTATGTCATGATATCTCTGAAGAGCCAAGGCTGTTTGAAGTGTCCTAGCAAGACAGTACAGGGAATCATTTTATGATTAATGTGATGCAATCCCTTGACCTTAGTTTTAGTTTTATTATCAGGATTTTGCTATTTCTCATATCAAGATGCTACTCATTTTTTCTCATGACACTATACTAATTAACTCACTGGCACTATCAAACCCATAGGTTCATGGCCATATGAACATAAGCTGTCCATATATCCCTATCCTGACTCAAGTTTTCCAATTATCTCCTGTATAATCTACTTCCTCAAATCATGGTTAATATTTAATAATTAAAACATTTAGGGCCGCATGCAAATACATTAGTCTCTACTCAAATTACTTCCAATCTCCGGTGAGCTGACTTTCCATGAGCAAGTGCAAAGATCGAATTAGCTACCCACTAACTGGTCATGCATGAAAGTCATCGTTTTCGTAATATTGGCAAGAAATTACCCAGAATTCTCAGCGATAAAACCACTTCCGTTATTTTTGTCTGCTAGAGGAACACATTTACGCTTGCGTCCCACAAATAATATCGCATACAACGACATCTGCATCGCGCTATATTATGCCGATTCTCCTGTTCTTCCAGTTGAATTCTTTGGTAGACTCTATCAAATTCCTCTTCTCCGCGTATACCGAAAACATGATCGAAGTCTTCAAGGTCCGACATCTTGGATAAAGCAGCAAGGTACGCGGCAAGGTTTCAAACTACATCGGTGTCCATCGGGTTGCTCATGATTCGTTCTCGCCAGGTAGCTTAGGAATTTCGACAATTATTATCGCATGAACAGATTTTTGAGTATGGAAAAACGTCTTTGGATGCAACTTTCTCAGCAGAGAACGACTTTTACGGTCTAATGCATTCATAGATACGACCCTTAGTCTGTTCATTCTTACCTCTTAGAGTTGTTTTTTGTCAAACATATGTTATTCTCCCACTTCATTCTTGGCCTAACAACTACGTTCTTTCCTTCTGGTTTACCTACAAGAAGTTTCCATTCCCCTTCTTCATTTCCAATTTGTACCACGTCTTCCATGACCTGCCAGGCAAGGGAGAACCTACTGATAGCTACACTCCCGATACAGATCATGGATTCAACATGAAAACTTCCATTAACAAAACCAAATCAGTGGTACAGCGACAGCTGATGGCTCAAAAGTTCATGGTGCACAATATTTAAAATTACAAAAGAGTTGTTTATACTATATTTTAAACTAGTGTTGTTTCACCTGTTTATAAGGAAATTGCCGTCCTCTCCTTACACCTAGCGAACTTGTCAATAACATTAGTATAGAAATCACTTATTTGCACTATGAATTTTCGTTCTATTGAAGTCATTAGATATTTATACAAGTGTTGTGATTGATTTTAATATATAAATTCTAGTGAAAAGTTTATAGATTATTATTGTACATAATAATATATTTTATTGACTATTTACAACTTCAAAAGTTAAAAATGTAGAAGTTAAAAATTTGTTTACCTTAGCAACTGTATAAAATCTATAATATTTTACAGAAGATTTTATAAATGGCAAATTAATGTTTTTGTGGCCTATTTCATATTTGATAGAAATATTAGTGATCAACTTAGAAGAAAGACATAATTTTATATTTTTTTATTTTATTAATGTCACCATGTTTATGACTGATTGGTAACTATGAAATCAATGTGTTTAATGTGGTATTCGACCAAAATGATATTTCTTCCTATTTCTATTTCAGTTCTCTCTTCCAACATTCCTATCTAGCCTCCTTTGGCTAAACTCTTGTTTTGTTCTGACCCTAATGATTTAGAGCACTCGAGATCTTAGAGTTATTTTATTTCTCTGTCAGTTTGATGAGTTATTGACCGAAACTGATTCATTTCTTTTCAGTATCATTTACTCTTATCATCTTTCCTATTTAGCCTCTCTTGGCTAATTCTTATTTTCTTCAATTCCGATGATGTTAGAGCATTCGAGGCCTAGGAGATATTTTCTAACTTTCTCTTCTCTATATCTATCTTTTCTTTAAAAACTACTTGTACGAGTAGCAACATCATGGACTCACCTTGATGGGATGAGAGGATTTAAGTTGTTACCAAAATTTTAAAAAATGCTCACATAAGCTGCAAATAAACCAATGTACCCCCATTGTAATAAACACATGGTATGGATAAAGTAAATTTGAAGAGAAATTTTTTTTCCCAAACCGGGACCTGAATCCAGGACCTTTGGTTTACCGTACCAATGGTCTTACCAACTGAGCTACTGGGGTGAGTTCCAATCTAGATGCAAACTTTTCTCTTATATAAAAAATGTATGTCTAGATTGAAACTCGCCCCGGTAGCTCAGTTGGTAAGAGCATTGGTACAGTGAACCAAAGGTCCCAGTCTGGGCGAAAATTTTTCTCTTCAAATTTAATTTATCCTTCAATGAAATGTGTTAAATTAATAGTAAAAACAACATGGTATGGGGTCTAAAGTCACCAATCAACTCTTCAAGTAATGTAACTATGCAATAGAATCATGTCATCAGCTATGGCTGGAAACATGTAATGAAGAAAGAAAGAAAAAGAAATCATTGCCAGGATAGACAACCTGTCTTGTGACATAGAGTGGATTTCTCAACTGAAGTCTAAACCATGACCGCGGTTTTCCGATTATTTATTGTTTCCATAACACTTATAAAAATGACTGGAAATTCTCAGAAATTGTTATGAAACCATAGACATGATTCAGACATCTGTTTTAGGAATTAAGCCATAGATTTTCAGTTTTTATGGTTGTTATGAAAACAATAAAAAATCAGAAAACTGTGGTCACGGTTTAGACTTCAGTTGAGAAATCCACCCATAGTGTTCCTGAGAAATTGTTTTTACTCTCTTTAGCGTAAAGAAGTTCTTAGGCACTGTACGCCAGACACATTGCAAAATTCCTTTCAGCTCTAAATTTAAAAAAAGTAATGTATGAATTTTGTTTTCACTATGAATGGATACAATTTTTCTGCAGTTTTAAGAGATTTTTTCAAGAAATTTCCTGTTGTATTCTGAAAAATTTTCAGAATGAAACAAAGTTGCAACTGCAAGATGTTCTGTGAAGCTAAACTTATCTTTTCTCTCTCTCTCATAATATCACAAACTTCAAATACTTCCCTTCTTTTTATATCCTATTCACTTTTTCTCCTCTTTGCTCTTTGTTCTTGCTGCTCTTCATTGCCCATCCATTTAACTACAGATTCTTCCACAATATTCTGTTACGAAAATGACAGTAAACACTGCACAAAATTCACCATAATGTAGTTTTTAATCACTACTAAACTCGTTACTCACTGAAACAATATACACACAAATTTCTACAGTAAATATGCACAGAAAAATGGACCATGTGTTTTAAGCTGTCTTTAGAATTTTAAAAACACTAGTTCACAATTTATTTTACAGATGAAGATTGATAAATATCCAATCCGAATATGTTCCTGCCTATTTTTAATAACCTATCGATACAATGGATATTTGTTCTTGCATGTTATTTATATTTATGTTCCCAAACATCAGCTTATATACTTCAATAATTAGGTGAAATAATTAGGAATAATTACATATGGAAATACATTAAAAAATGGAAATGGAGTGTTAATGACAAAGGAGGGAAATTTTGAAGAAGTGGCTGAGTTCAAAATACCCAGGAACAATAATCTAATGTATAAAAATCAATGTTTGTTTGTTTGTTCATATTCTATGTGCGGCCATACCATTGATGTGATTTTGATGGGGTTTTTTGCAAAATGTTCAGGAGATTCCCGGGATGAACATAGGCTATAAGGGAGTTGTAATACTCAACCCCTAAAAATCACTCTTTGTAGTGAAAAACGTGAAATAAAGTCCCTATTTTGACACTTAAATGGCTTATGCTGTCTAAACCATAACAAACACACCAAATTATTGTATACGAAATTGAATATCTCAAAAAACTCTACAAAATGTCTGCGACAGCATATGTTTATCTTTTACGGGTACCAGTAACTCACAACCATTTTTGTCTTTCATTGATTCCAAGAAGATCAGGTTAAGTAGATTCCCGGACAAGCATGCTCTGTCATACCTTTCATCCGATTGTGATGGGGCTTTTTGAAAACTGTTCAGGAGATTCCGGGGATGAACATAGGCTATAAGAGAATTATAATACTCAACCCCTTCACCCTTAAAAATCACTCTTTGTAGTGAAAAAGTGAAATAAAGTCCCTATTTTGACGCTTAAATGGCTTACGCTGCCTGAACTATAACAAACACCAAATTATTGTATACAGAATTGAATATCTCAAAAAAAAAAACTCTACAAAAAAGTCTGCAACAGCATATGTTTATCTTTTACGGATAACTCACAGTAACCATTTTTAGATCGGGATAAGCTGATTCCCGAGCAAGCATAGCAGCTCAAGGCTGGTGGTAAAAACACATTAACATTTATTTATGAGTAGCAGTGCAGAAATTAGGACTGGAAGTAAATATCAATAAAACTAAATATATGGTCACACGTAGAAATACATTATGTAATGGAAATGGACAGCTAATGACAAATGAGGGAAATTTTGAGGAAGTGGCTGAATTCAAATACCTAGGAACAATAATCACATAGGAATGAGATGCACAAAGAAATTAAACATAGGCTCAATTCTGGAAATGTGTGTTATTATGCATTGCAGAGACTCCTTTAAGAAAACGTTAAACTGAATATGTATAAAACTATTATTCTACCAGTTATATTATATGGGTGCGAAACGTGGACTCTTACATTAAGGGAGGAAAGGAGATTACAGGTATTTGAGAATAAATTACTTAGAAAAATTTTTGGACCAAAGAGAGATGAACAGATAGGTGAATGGAGAAGACTACATAACAATGAACTACATGGTCTTTATAGGAAGCCAGATATAATAAGAACAGTTAAGTCTCATAGACTGTGATGGGCAGGACATGTTGCACGTATGGGGAATGAAAGACTTGCATGGAAGCTTCTTGTAGGAAAGCCAGAGGGGAAAACGCCCAGTTGGTAGACCAAGAATGAGGTGGGAGAATGACATTAACTATGATTTTGAGGGAAGTAGATTATACAGGAAATGATTGGAAAGCATTAGCTCAGGATAGGGATGTATGGAGAGCTTATGTCCGCGTGGCCATGAACCTACCGGTTCGATAGTGCCAGTGAGTAAGTAAGTAAGTATGCATTTATGCATTACAAGAACTCTTGTTGTCCCAACTTCTTTCAAATAAACGTTAAACTGAAAATATATAAAACTGTTACTCTCCCAGTTATATTATATGGATGTGAAACATGGACTCTTACTTTAAGGGAGGAAAGGAAATTTACAAGTATTTGAGAATAAAGTTCTTACGAAAGTTTTTGTACCAAAGAGAGA
Source organism: Diploptera punctata (assembly GCA_030220185.1). Lineage (NCBI taxonomy): Eukaryota > Metazoa > Arthropoda > Insecta > Blattodea > Blaberidae > Diploptera > Diploptera punctata. Next base: position 2,672,362 of record JASPKZ010000034.1, on the reverse strand, counting down.
TGAATAGACAGGTGAATGGAGAAGAATATTAACGGTGAGCTACATGATCTTTATAGGAAAACAGATATAATAAGAACAATTAAGTCTCATAGACTGAGTTGGGCAGGACATGTGGCACAAATGGGGAATGAAAGAGGGCATGGAAGCTTCTTGTAGGAAAACCAGAAGGAAAAATTGGAAGACCAAGTGAAAAAATAACAATCATAATTTGAGGGAAGTAGATTGTATACAAGATTATTGGATAATATTAGCTCAGGATGGGGATGTATGGAGAGCTTATGTCTGGGTAGGCATGAAACTACCTTTCTAAATTATGAACTTACAGGTTCAAGAGTGTCATTTAGTTAGTTAGTTAATTAGGAATAATCTCAAAAATGTATACCATTTGTTCACCACTGAATGGAACAAAAATATTACAACCAAGACAACCCAAGCTGTAGAATCTAGCATGTACGAGTGTTTACAGTTGATTGTAATTGGTCATAAGGAGGGATTAGGTTGACTTATTTAACTCATGCCCCAAATGGGAGACAATGGCCAATCACATTTCAATGATTTTTTATTTACAACCAATCACAGTCTTGTTTCACCTAAAATTTACCAACTAAAGTTTATCATAATAAAGAAAGCCCCTCCTTTTTAACATTCTGAATAGGTCATAGCATTATTTTGCAGTGACTGACCCTCGAAGAAATACGGCTACCAGATTGTATATATAGTGCATGAATGTCAGCAGAAAGCGCATGTGATAGATAATATAAAAACATTTGTAACAATTGATTATGTCACAAAAAAATAAACCACTGTTTGCATTTTCTTAAATGAATTATTTTCCAGGGAATGACATTGCAAAAAATATAATTCACATATTTACATCATAGGACATCAAATTAATTAATACCTATAACGTTGGTTATAAATTTCTCCACTAGGGTGCATTCTTACAAAATTGCGATCCTTTGGCAATAAATAATAATATGATCTGGTTGCAGCGGGGCACGCCGTAGCGTAGTGGTTAAGGCACTGAGCTACAAGCCGGAGGGTCGAGGGTTCAAGTCCCGTTGGGGTCAGGATTTTTAAACTGACCCAAACCCTCTGGCGGCACTATGGCCCTGGGGTCGACTCAGCCTCTAACGGAAATGAGTACCAGACGCTTGTTCTGGAGGTAAAGGCGGCCGTCACGCAGGGCTGACAACCCGGCTGACATAAAGTGCTGATTGTCTAGAAAAAGTGGGAACCTTAACCTCCTACTACCCCAAGGACCTCCGGGTCTGTTGTGGGATCACTTTATTTTACTTTACTTTTACTTTTATGATCTGGTTGCAGTGATAAACAAAAGAAGCAAATCAAGTGCACCAATCGTTTGTAATTTGTTTTCAAACATCGTTGTTTACATTAAATATATAAATATTTTAAAATAACTATTGTTAATTAATGATTGTGAGTAAACAGCTTAATTTTATTCATTAAATAGTCCTAACAAATGCCACGAGTGATTTCCAAATTCTCTAGATAAATTGGAAATCACTCGTGGCATTACTTATGATAATCTTTCATTTGGTTAATGTATAAGAAGCCAAGCCCATCATTCTCTTCACCTCACCAAGCCCCTGACATACCCATATTTTAACTATAGCTCAGGTTGACTCTAGTTCAAACCATTGGTTCCTACAGCTAATATAATTTTTCCCAGTGGCTAGTGAAGCCTCCTGCAGACAACAATTATTACTTATTCTATAAGTGATTTTAACTTTATTTTGGATAAAAGTACAGAAAGTTTAAGTAACCTAAATAAATATAAAATGAACATAAATAATTTTAACAGTAGTGCCAAACTACAACTTTATGGAGAAACTGCCCTTGCAATGGTAATATCTAAATAACCTTACCATGTTAAATTAGGAATAGCAAAAGTATAAAAAAGCAATCTACAGTTGCGTAACCCAACATTAAGCCATAGCTTCTCCATTGTTAGGAGTTACTAGACTAAGTTAATTTAGTTCCCTTATTTACCCACAGATGTCATGAATGGCATGCAATCAACATACCGACTCAATGAGACATCTATCAGGCAACTGAGGTATTACTAGGATGTTTAAATCAGTAAGTTTTGCTTAGAAGCCTTTTATTCAGGCTTAAGGATCTTTTATGAGCCTGAAAATCTTCAGACTCAGGACCCACGGCTTAAAGTCCCTCCCGGAGAACTTGCTCCTTGAATTTTTTCATCCTAAAAAAATGTATCGACCCTGGCCAGGTTTGAACCTGTGACTATCAAGACCAGAAGCAAGGAGCATAACCACTAATCCACCGTGTTGACATTAAAATATTTAGGGGTAGAAATCTATAGTAATAAAGAATTGTGGAAGTCATCCTTCAGACCAATAATCCAAAGAAAATTCTGGATATTTAAACAGCACACTTTCGAAAAACAAAAAAAATGTACAGAAACAGAAGTCCAAGTAATTCCATGATGCAACAGCCCTAGAAGGCCTATCAGTGAACTGCTGGCCTCACAAGCACATGTGTTAATCATAGAGCTGGACGATCATCCTGCCAGCATAGGAAAGTCATATGGTCAGTATGTCGGACCTCCACCCATTACAGCTAGTTTTCTCAAGTTGGAGTTGCTACCCAAATTCCTCATGATCCTCAGTGCACATCAGTTCCATACTGGCTGAAATTCCATGAGAATATTTTTTTCCCTCCAGGGAAAAAACTGCTTGGCTACAGTGCAGGACTACGGAAACGAAGTAACAATATATCCGATTGAGGGTCTTACCACTTTTCAGCGGTTGCCCTTTACCAGCCTGCTGCTGGCCCTTCACATCCACATGTGTCAATCACAGAGGTAGATGATCAACAGCCAGTGTAGGGGTGACATGTGGTTAGCATGTCGAGTCCCCCAGCCGTTATAGCTGGTTCCTCAACCTGGAGCCGCTACTTATTGTAGCTACCCAATTGCCTCACGATGCTGGGGGGCACTGGTCCCATACTGGCCGAAATACCATGAGAAAATGTCTTCCCCCATGGAGACTCGAACCAGCGCAAGTCCCGTAGCTCTGCGCCAAGGCTTCCTACCTTAACCGCTCGGCTACGGTGCGGGACAGTACCAATATTAATCAAATGTTGAACATAAAATTCAAAAGAGAGAGCTTTTTTATGCTACCTGTGAATATTCAATCATAGAATAAGTGACTGCTAGCATCATGTTGGTTAATGTCATAACACACGTTCCAGCTAGAGCCAGTTGCCAACACGTTTACTCACATATAGGGGGATTCTATCCCAAAAGTCCACCAACATTAGTGGGCAAGTTATGGTGAGGAAATGGACAAGATAGTGTTAGTTTGGGCAAGTTAGTGTGAGAAAATGGAAAAGTTAGTACATCGGATTAGTTTAGATTTCACTTGTTTGTTACTTGTTCACTTGTTTGGGTTTTTCTGATGAGTACACTATCTGAGCAATACATATTTTACATTGCAAATATGGTAATTTTAGGTTACTTTGAGCTCAACTTCACTTCATTTTAAGGTTTTTCTCACATTTTTTAGGGGAAAAAATCAGCATATATATATATATATATATATATATTTCTCTCAGGTAATTATTCACATACTGCAACAATAAATTGTGCGTTTTTTTTATTATTTAAATTTATATAAGTAGCATGGTGGTATAGAATCCCCAAGGAGAGTAATGAAACAATAGAAATGAAAGGTATATTAAAATGTTTCATACCTCTCCTCATAACCAGTCTTCTAAGTATATTGTGATTTCAAAGCCTTGGCAGCTTCATCTTCAGTAATATCTTGATGACTGATGTTATGTCGATCGGAAGAACTACTTCTTCCCTCTGTTGGTGGACCGATAGACCTCTGGAAAAAGTTAGAATCTGCGGGAATTTCGAAGTTCATAAGTTTTTCTTTCTTGTTTTTCTTATGAACTTCGAAATTCCTATGGATTCTGACTTGATCCAGAGGTTTATCGGTCCATCAACAGAGGGAAGAAGTAGTTCTTCCGATTGACATAACATCAGTCGTCAAGATAGTACTGAAGATGAAGCTGCCAAGGCTTTGAAATCACGATATACTTAGAAGACTGGTTATGAAGAGAGGTATGAATGTTACGCGTGGACAGTTAAGCCCAGCCGTACCGTAGCATAAAAGATCTCTATAGTTTAAGTGGTCTTTGGCCCGAGCGGTTGGCCTTGGTCTTGGAGGATGAATTCCACATTTGAACACGTTAAAAACAAATATTACTATAATTTATTTAAATAAAATAAAACATAAAGACATATTAAAACTAAAACATATAAAACAACTTATCAAAAACAGCTAAAATCGCCATATTGAAAAAAGACTAAAACTGATAAAATTCAGAGAGAGAAAACAATCATTTAAAAGAATCAACTTTGGTCATTATTCTAAGTTATTTGACCCTTAGGTCTTCTTAATTTCATGCATTTTCTACAACTAGAATTATTCTAAGTTCTTTGGGCCATTTGGTCCTTTAATTAAATTTATGTATGAAAAATGACCATTTAAAAAACTGAACTTTTTAGAGTTATAATAAAATAGTAAAAAGATTAATATTACCCCTGTAGAGCTGCTCTCGTCCCCAGGGGGACCATCTTCGGTCCCCCACACCGTTCTGACTTTGTTAGAAAAGTCGCGAATATTTATATGATAAATTTTAAGTTTCTAATCGGGGGAAACTTGGGTGGAAAGTTAGCTTTTCCATTCAATACATGTGGTGTTTTTTCATCGGTTTTCACTTACAACTTTCACATGATCTAGTTCAAAACCTTCATATATGTCAAAATGGAAAACTCTGTTCCACTTTCACTTCTTGCAACTAAAATTCACCCTTATCTAATGTGGTCATCTCTGATATTTCTGACTAAATAATGTTGATATGACTTTACATCCTGGAATCTTGTGACATGGTTTTGATCCAGGATATAAAACATTATAGATTTTTACTCGCGTTTTTTTTTATATTTAAAAGGTCCTTTGAGTATGACTAAATTGTATTTCAATGCGGTTATTTATTTCCTATCTTCTGATATAATAAACAAGTATATATGTATATCCTTTATCGGTTTTTTATAGTATTTTATTATTATGGCAGTTAGGCCCTAGTGTAGGCGTAACATTCCCCCTTAATAAGACTGTAGGGTTGAAAAACCGAAAGTCTTTTTTTCCTTATAGGATATCTCTCGCCTCCCGGGGGTTTTGTCCTGACAATTATCTTATTGACTTAACTTTAAGTAGGAGTGGAACTGACGTCATCAAAATGGCGATTTCATCTGTAACCTGGAAGTATTTTGTTCTCATTCTAAGAGGTTAGATCGTCTTTTACTTGTTAATTGCACCGGATACCCTTAATCGTGTCGTAATTTTGGTAAGATCTGGTTACTTAGTGAGAACACTATACTTCTTCGAAAAAAACATTACAGTATATTATGCCCTCTTGGGCTCTAAAACAAAATGTCTAATGTGGTCGTATGCACTAAAAAAAATAATTTTCCACTAAAAATGTTTACTAATCTCCGTCCTTTTCCTTTTTTAAATTTTCTTGTGGTATCTTCCGAAACGATGCACTATTCACTTTTTTTTCGCATCCGTTGCACTTAACAACATTTAGTTTTTTTTTTCACTTCTACTGTAAACCTTTTTTTTTTTTAATGTTCACTTCTAAGGTTCCATTTTGTGAACCTGAACACTTAAAAAAAATTATCAGATACTCCTGTGTTTGCTGCTGCTAGCTTGGAGGACAGGGTTCGTGTCAGCTTGCCTCGATGGATGATGCGATGTTCTAATGCTCGAGTTTGTGGATCGTGTTCAGCCGCCGTTGGTCCAGGTAGGCCTTTGATTTGGTTATGCCTAATTTCATTAAACGACACCCAGTTAGGTCCAAGGAGAGCTTGTGAAAGGTTTGATAGGAATTAATCTTAACGTGGAGTTTGTTTGCTTGATTCATCTATAGGTGCAATTTGTGGTATGAGGGAAGTTAGGTCAAGGTTGACGTTGGAGATAGTGTTTTTTTTATATAATTGCCTGGGTTTGTTCTTTACTGCTTGTGAGACGGTTGCCTTAGGCTGGTTGCGAATCTGGACATTCACCCATCTTATGCTCCGTCACGAGATGTACATGGTGGTGTAGTTGGTCCTGGCAACTCTATGCTGTGGCTCTCGCCATCAGATGTACAGGGTGTGCCGTGAGTCTGGGCCTCGTAATCTTGCTCCCATCATGAAGTGTGCGTGGTGGGCCGCAGGTCCAGGCGGGAAGCTGGTAGTTCGTAATTTCTGAAAATCTCATTTTATTTTGTTAAAACCTGGGAGGATAACTTTAAACATCGATTTCTGGTTGGCGGGTATCTTGCTCTACATGGGTTCGCATCTCCTATTATCACTCCTTGTCATAAAATGGCCATTTTCAGATTGATTTAAACTCATCGCTTAGATGCTTCATTGTTTAGCTATCTTATATCTGATACTATATTCCGAACCCTGCTTACTAGACGTCCTGGCTTTAGGTCTTATTATTGTTATACTACATTCTATTATTCCGTATTATTTACTTTTTGTTTATTATGTGCACCCATGCACCTATCTGTCTCATGTTGCAAAAAGAAATGCTCTTATGTTTCTGGTATTATGATTCTCATGAATCATTTACGCCCTTATTGCAATTCAGGTTTCACTGGATTCAAAAAAAAATTCAGTATCTTACCGTATATTTACCGCTTGTTTTCAAAACTTTCCATTGCTTGGTTAAAATTACAATTTTGCTTTTCCCTCTATAAAGTCCTGGGTTCGATCGAGTGTGCTCGCCTACACATAAATCGATAGGGCTTTAAGATGTAAATACCACTTAGTACAATTATGTAACCTGAAATCCGGATATCATTCCCTCGTGAGGTCCTGATTTTTGAGAGCATTCCCTTTCCTTCTATCATTCTTCATCCTGGATGCTTCTTTGCATCTTAAATTCTCTCGTTTCTAACCTATCTGTCAATGTTCCGTGCTACGGCCTACAATAGTTAACTTTACAAAAAAATATTCCAAATGGTGTTGTTCTCTTAAGTCCCTCCTAATTCGTTCGGCAATATCTCATCTGTTCTCTTGAATTTCTTTAATTAGCATTTTACTTTACTCCTGGTTATGCGTGGACTTTATTCCCTGTTTTGGGTCCCTATCTTACCTGTGGGTTTAACCTCTCCCTTTTGTCATCTCCTACTCCTTTACTTCCCTCTTAATTTCCTTTTACGTTTTTTGGGTCAGTTCCTGGTTCATACGTGTAGACTTATTCCCTATCTTACATGCGGGTGTAACCTCTCATTTCGTGTACTACCTATTGTATTTAACTTCTCATTGCGAGTACTCCTTTTAGTGTTTAACCTCTCATTATACTACCTTATGTGTTTACCCTCTAATTTCATGTACTACCCTATGTGTTTAACCTCTAATTTCATGTACTATCCTATGTGTTTAACCTCTAGTTTCATGTACACCTTATGTGTTTACCCTCTAATTTCATGTACAATCCTATGTGTTTAACCTCTAATTTCATGTACTATCCTATGTGTTTAACCTCATTTTCTGATATCTCTCTACCTAGGTCAATCTGTCTCTCTTGGCTCTACTCGTCGATCGCACAATCGTATGTATGTGTGTTTCCCTTAGTATTATTCCTCTAGTGTCCCAACGTTTCTAATGTCCCTTGCTAGTATCCGTTGTCTCTTCGTTATGACCACATTCTATTTGTGCGTACGGCTTTCTCTTCGCGGTTTCCCTTTCCGCTTTGCTCTAACCACCGGTGTTTTTTTCTCTGGCATCATTATTGACTCTGGATGGTCCCTGACCATCGCTCCTTGTATTCCTGACTTCTTAGTCCGAGGTCTGTGTTCCGTTGACCTCACTTGTTCCTAAGTCTTGGCAAGTCGGCGGACTCGTCGAGCAAATCGCCTCAATGGAGGTGGTGTTTGTTCCTTTCTCCCTTCGGGGCCCAAGAAAACTCGAGCAAATCGCCTCAAGGGAGGGGAGTTAGCACCGCCCTGGCCATTCGGGGCCCAAGTTGTCCCCATCCTACCTTCTAATACCCGGGTATCTCTGCTGTTTCCGTGGGCCTCACTGCCCGTGATTACTTCTGTGTTTTCTGTGGGTCTCTCTGCCCGTAATTGCTTTGTACTTTCGTTTGTCTCTAGTTTCTCGGATGCCTATCTCTCTAGTACGTTGGCGAAGTGTTCAGGCAAGTCGCCAAATTGTCGAGGGCATAAAGCCTCTCCAAAAAGGGTCCTTAGTCCTTCCCAACTTGTATCTCTTTAACGATGTTGTTCCGCATGGTCCCTAACGTCAGTGCTAAGCCGGCAAGGTTTTATGGTCAGTGCCCCAAGATCATTTTGGAGTTCTCTGTCTCTTAGATCATGTCATAACGGGGGTGTCCCACCTTCCGACTTGCACCTACCTAGCTTTCTCCCTAGCTCGTTGGCGAAGTGTTCAGACAACTCGCCAAATTGTCGAGGGAAAAAACCCTCTCCAAAAGGGTCCTTAGTCCTTCCCAACTTGTATCTCTTTGTGCGATTGTGTAAATGTTTTATCTCTGCGTGTGTATCTGTCAAACGTTACCTAGCCAAGATTGACCTAAGTTGCAGCCTGTCCTCTTATTTCTCCTTGTATGCCTAAATATGAAGAGTCTTAAGCGATCTAGTTTTCATCTATTATCTTAATATGTCATATCCCATATGTGTGTGTGCCTACTTCTCGACTGGTCACTAGCCCTAACTGACATGGAACGAGGCCTGCAGGTCAAGAGAGCCCAGGCGCCTTTAGGTTATCCAGTCCTGTCACAAGCTCGCCCATTCCAGAGAGCAACCCACTGCCGGTCGAGTGTATTATTGTAGTGTAATACTTAGCAATAATATTTTGTGTAACCCCTGGGTTCCCATTTGAATTTCCACTTTCTACTAGATCGGATAAAACATCTCACTGACTGTCAAGTATCCTAAAATAAAAATTTTATGGGAATAAGTCTATCTCCCACCTTTTTTCTGATCATTTCTGCATGCATCTTGTTTCCGCCTTTACTCTGTATTTCTCACTAGCGGAGTTCCCCTATGATTGTGCCAAGTCTCCATTCCCCTCTTCTGTTCGAGCTCTCTCTTATTTATTCTGAGTTTCCATGCCCCTTTTCCATTCTTTCCGTTTCCGAAACTATAATCTGTATTTCGGGTCAAGTGAGTTCCCCCCTAAATTGCGCTAGCCTCTATGACTTTACTCATGATTTAAAAACTTCACTTATGATTTAGAAATGCCTCATACTGTAGTTGAGCCCTACACATGGTGCGCTCGTCTGTACTTGTTGCAAAAACTCAACACCGCATGAGGTGTTAACCAAAAAATTATTTTAAGCTATTATTCGACCTGAAGTTCGGTCGTCTTCCCTTCCATGAGTCTTGCGTTGGAAATCCCTCAGTAATGTTATTTCTTTTAGGTAGGTGTGTGGTGTCTGCTTTGTTTTATTGCGCTAAATCTCCATTCACCTCTTTTGTTCGAGTTCTCTCTAATTCAATCTAAGCTCCCATGCCCTTTTTCCATTCTATCTGTTTTCAAATCTAAAATCAGCCTTCCTCCTTAGTTGTGTCCCCCTTTTGATTGTGCTAATTTTCTATTCCCCTCCTTTGTTCGAGTTCTCTTTAATTTATTTTAAGTTTCTATGCCCTTTTTCCCTTCTCTCTGTTTTCAAAACTAGGATCCCTCTAATTGCTAATACATGCCATTTTTCCTTAATTGCTAGTCCCTTAAGTTGTTAATAATATTTATTTATTTGTTTTTTTTTTTCATCACGCTTCCTTATGACCAAAAAAAATAATAGTATATATTGGCTTGTAAATGTATTTAGTATAGTTTGTGTTCATAGTCAAGTAATGTAGCTTGTTTCATGAAGAGAAATCTACTTTCCTATCCAAAAATAAACACATTCCAGTGTCATGGCTGAATTTACCGTTATCTGACCTTCTAAATCCAGTGCATTACAATAGACACTTAGTTTTCTTGCATGTTGAGTGAAGAGTGACTTCATTTTAGTTCCCCTAAATTTAATTAGTTATTTGTTTCCTTGATGAAGTCAAGATGGCGGTGAGTTCACACATTATTATTATTTGTCATCCAGTCTCTTACATATTATTATTATTATTACCTTTTATTATTAACGTATGATTTATACCCGAACTTCGTGTGTTTATTATTATTATTATTATTATTATTATTATTATTATTATGTTATTGTGTTTATTATTATTATTATTATTAATTTTAAACCACTCAGTTATTAGTTATTTTTTTAACTCTCCATTTTTAACTAAAAAATGTTCCTACATATTATAAGGTGCTCGCCTTTACCATAAAATATCCTAGGATAACAATTCCAGCAATGAAATCGGTATTATTCTCCGTTATTCTCCTCATGCCCTGTCTTTTCATTGTCGCACGGTTGTTTCTTCACTCTAATAGTGTTTAAAATTATTTTGATATAATTAGTATGATTATTTATTCTAACCAGCGTAGTAGTTAAAGCACTGCGCTACACGTAGGAAAGTCGAGGTTCCAGTCCCGGTGGGGTTAGGATTTTTAACCTGACCCAAACCTTCTGGCGGCACTATGGCCCTGGGGTCGACTCAGCCTCTAACTGAAATGAGTACCAGACTCTTGTTCTGGGGTGTAGGCGGCCGTCACGCAGGGCTGATAACCCGGCTGACATCAAGTGCCGTTTGTCTAGAAATAGTTTTCCCTGCTAGTTTTCGGTTACTATTTTTATAGTTAAGTTATTCATAGTCTTATCATTGGATTTATTTTAACTTATTTATTTTCCCAATGTAAATCACTCATCACTTTGCAAGTTACAATATGGTTCCTTGAGCCTTACGTGGCCCAAGACCAATTACCTAACTAGTATTAGTGAAAAGGTCCCAGTGTGTATGCACGAGTTGCGGGAGTGGCTGTAATGGTTAATATAGCCTCAGGTAGATGGCTCTGTAGTCACCGTTACCAACTTTGCAAGAAACCCATTTATAATGGACGTAAGACAACTCCCCATTTCCTAACCTAACAAAACAATTTACTTTAGTTAATAATCCATAAATTAATTTTACGTACCCTACCTCTATCCATGGTTAAGTAAGATATCCAAGATCGTGTTTTACGTGAATATATATATATAATGTTTACATAGTACAAAACGTGTTACAAGTGTTTAGTGCATTAGTGGCATTAAGATGTGTCCGCCATCTTGTTTCCTCAAATTGTATTACCCTTTTCGTAATCCAGAAAATATACGTTAAAAAAAATCAATCTAATGGCGGGTAAAGCAACCTATGTTACCTTGGGCTTATCTCTCGTTGTGATGCTTACAGAAATGATTAATTTTGTACATTTGTCCATGCCACGCCTTCCTGATAGACGAAAAAATATGTCATTACCAAAGTAGTAAATGAGATATTGCCTTAATTAACACAAAATTTTAAATCAATTCTATTACTGTCTTAAAAATAACCTCCTACCAATATACAAGTTCTGAGAAAACATAACATAACCTAAGATAACAAAAAAAATATAATTTGACTGAAAAAAAAACTTTGTGAAAATCACCAACACCAAAATTATATATAACCAAAAAAATCTATATGTATCCTAAAAAAAATCAAGTTCTGAAAAGAATACATATAACATAACCTAGAAACAGAAATATCATTTGTCCATACTGAAAATGAAACATTTGTATGAAAAACATCAACACCAAAGTTATTAGAATATAACCTAAAAACAGCGGTATAGTTACATATCCAAAAATTACCCATTGACAATACAAAACCATTGAATTATACCCAAAATATAGATCCTAAAAAAAAAATAACCGCAAAAAAAATACACGACAGTCCTAAAGCCAGTTATTAATAATGTCCCAAAGTTGAAAATTTTCTCGTTTCTCCTCTGTTTTAAAGACATAATTTTATTCATTAGTACCAATGTGACTTTTATCTTCCCGATTTAAAAAAAATATAGATTTTTACTGTATGCGAATTGAAGGTTAATTTTGGGGGTCTAGGGTTCGTTTCTTTATCCGTGAATATAATGGAATATTATATTCGCGAAATTCAGCCGCCTGGTCACCAGATTGTTACGCGTGGACAGTTAAGCCCAGCCGTACCGTAGCATAAAATATCTCTATAGTTTAAGTGATCTTTGGCCCGAGCGGTTGGCCTTGGTCTTGGAGGATGAATTCCACATTTAAACACGTTAAAAACAAATATTACTATAATGTATTTAAATAAAATAAAACATAAAGACATATTAAAACCAAAACATATAAAACAACTTATCAAAAACAGCTAAAATCGCCATATTGAAAAAAGACTAAAACTGATAAAATTCAGAGAGAGAAAAGAATCAACTTTGGTCATTATTCTAAGTTATTTGACCCTTAGGTCTTCTTAATTTCATGCATTTTCTACAACTAGAATTATTCTAAGTTCTTTGGACCATTTGGTCCTTTAATTAAATTTATGTATGAAAAATGACCATTTAAAAAACTGAACTCTTTAGAGTTATAATAAAATAGTAAAAAGATTAATATTACCCATGTAGAGCTGCTCTCGTCCCCAGGGGGACCTTGTTAGAAAAGTCGCGAATATTTATATGATACATTTTAAGTTTCTAATCGGGGGAAACTTGGGTGGAAAGTTAGCTTTTCCATTCAATACATGTGGGGTTTTTTCATCGGTTTTCACTTACAACTTTCACATGATCTAGTTCAAAACCTTCATCTATGTCAAAATGGAAAACTCTGTTCCACTTTCATTTCTTGCAACTCACATTCACCCTTATCTAATGTGGTCATCTCTGATCTTTCTGACTAAATAATGTTGATATGACTTTACATCCTGGAATCTTGTGACATGGTTTTGATCCAGGATATAAAACATTATAGATTTTTACTCGCTTTTTTTTATATTTAAAAGGTCCTTTGAGTATGACTAAATTGTATTTCAATGCGGTTATTTATTTCCTATCTTCTGATATAATAAACAAGTAGGGGAACAGGGGGCAGAATGGGGTACGTGTATTTTTTTCCCAGTATGTGGCACGATATATCGGAATTTCTCAAAAGTATCTCTGTAACGTCTCAGCTGCTTGTACAGATCAGTTTTTCGCCATCGGTGAAGTCTTTGTTACTTTTTTGCTTGTGTGGTCAGTTGTGAAGAGATTTTTGCAATATTACACCTTCTCTTCAGTGCATGCAAATACATCTAAGCTTCGTTTGAATAATATCTAACAATTACTGTGTTAAAGATTACTCCATTTTCTTTCTAAACATGTTTACTGCATTAGGTTTTGTTTCAAAATAATCCGGTCATAACGTCATAAATTATAATTGAGTTCGTGGGGCACAATGGGGTGGGGCAAGACAGGGTACTACCCCGTCTTGCCCCATGCGGTCTTCATGTTACTGACTGACTCTTTTCCTCTGTGTAGTTTCAAAATGGTGAGGAATTATAAAAATAAGACACAGAGAGAAGAATTGTCCCTTGTGTCTATGCTAGAAGCCGTTAATGGATCAATGGTGTACAAAAGGGCAGCTAGTCAATTCCAAGTGCCTCAAACAACTCTGGAACGACACGTGAAGAAAAAGAGAGAAAATGTGGATTACACAGTAAGGAAATCGATGGAAAATTTCTCCTGCGTTTTTAGTGAAGAGCAGGAAACCGAACTTGAATACCTAAAGAAATGGAAGCCCAACTCTTCGGCCTCAGTGTAAATGAATTTCGAGGACTTGCCTTCCAACTGGCGGAACGGGTAGTGCTTACGTACGTGCCTCAACAATGGCTACAACCGTCAATGATTTTCCAAAAAACTGGGATATGGCCAGTTAATGTGAATGTCTTTGATGATGCAGATTCCTTGCCTTCTTCAACAACAGACATTCAGATTGCTTCTGATAATAATAGCAAGGCAACACTTCCAAACCTCAGGAACATCTGACGTCAGAAACATTTTCCTTGCCTGAAAATCTAGAGTCGCCAAACCACAGTCATTTTCAAAATGCCAGCCCAGAAAATATCACACCCATTCCAAAAGGGTCTCAAAAGAACAAGCGAGTTTAAAAAAGTCGAGGCGAAAGTGCAATTTTGACATCATCAACATAGAGAAGTGCACTGCAACATTCTGAAAAGGATAAATTAGAAAAGAGGCCTGTAAAAAGACGATTTGCTTTACCAGAAAGTGACTCGAAACCAGGACCATCCAAAGTTAAGGCAGTCAGGTTAAAACTGCCTAGTTCGAAAAATAATTCTGGCTCTGCCAAAAATGACGTTGAGGAAGATGATTATCTCTATTGTCATGACTCTTCAGAAGAAGGCTGGATTAGATGTCCTTCTTGTCTTCAGTAGGCTCACAACTCTTGTGCTGGAGTCGATAGTGATGATGATGATGATGATGCCACTCATGTTTGTGTATTTTGTGAAAAATGAATCATTGTGCTATAGTTTATAAGTTTACTGACAAATATTATTAATTAGTAATGCAAAATACAAATAAAAATTAGTACCCCATTCTGCCCCATCCATGGGGCACAACGGGGCAAATGTTTTGATCTAGTTTTATTGGATGTATATCCCCGAATTTTTTATTAATTTGTAATGTGATTATGTTTTTCTGTTTATTAAATACCAATGAACATATCCATATCAGAGAACAAAATTTTACTCATTTATAATGTAAAATACATTGGATCAAACATTAGATACCCCATCCTGCCCTGCGTTCCCCTATATATATGTATATCCTTTATCGGTTTTTTTATAGTATTTTATTATTATGGCAGTTAGGCCCTAGTGTACGCGTAACAATGAAGCATTTTAATTTATCATAAATTAATCCTCATAATGATTTATTCCTATAAAAGTTCAAAATAGGAATGAAGTCTGTCATGCTGGCTCAGATGGTAGCATGCCTGCTTCCTGACTATCGGGCCTGGGTTCGATACCCGGCAGGATTCAAAATTTCAATTGTTAAATTAATTTAATTGTAAAATTTTCAATCTTGGGGTCAGGAGAGGTGGTGGTGTACAATTTTTAATTGCTAGATTGTGCACCACATGTCTGCATTAAATTACAAACCTTTCCACAGTACTTATGTTGAGAAGGCACGTGGTGCTGTTGATAGCAATTTGTCCATTGGATGGGGACGTTAAGTTTGGCAGCCCATTTGGTACTTTTTGACAGGAGTAGGATATGTATCAGCATACAGTTTACACCTTCTTCCTTCTCTTCATTACCATCCCTCACTTATCACACTTTACACTACATAAACACACACTCATCCTACACTCCTCTTCATACACAATACAAAAATACATCATGTATGTAGAGTGGTCTGCCGAAGTGGTGCATAAATTGAAAATTGATCACATTAATGCCGTCTATCCACCCAGTATAGATTCTCAAGCATGAATAGTGTAATGGGTATCATTAGAACACACACAATAGCAATGAAAGTTTAAAAAAAATTGCAAAATGTCATTGAGAAATAAGATTAATAGTGCTGATATTAGAGAAAATTGAACCCATTAAACCTTTGTTCAGACGATATCTTCCCATATGGACAATAATTTAATGTTGCTCTACAGATTCTGGTATTTGTTTTATAATAATTTATTGTGTCACTTCTAAAGATGTTAGGTTATAAATATAATATTAATTTATTAACACTGTACAGTTATTTTGATTTTGCAAAAATAGAGAAAACTTCAAGATGATCTTACTTTATTGAAAAGAGCATAGTACATTTAAATCTAAAACAAATGAGTTAACATTGCAGTTTTTATGTTTAACATATAACAAGATAATAAATTCTTAGTTATTTTCTAAATATTTTAGAAGAAAATATTGATATAACAATCACTTTGATAATTTTATGCATCTTTCTCTACAACTTTATCAGGCAATTGCCAATGCTCCATGCACAGCTTAATGGCTGCTTCATACTTCTGTTTGAGTTCTTTTACATTTTCATTTATCTTGATTTGGTCAAATACAGTTAGATGAAGACCCTGAAATACAATATTTTGGAATATTAGTGGCCTGCTGTTAAATGTCTCATTGGGTCGGTGAGTTGGCTGCATAACATCCATGACATCTATAAGCAAATAAGGTAACTCAAAATTAACTTTGTCTAGAAACTCCTTATAAAGGAGAGGCTATGGCTCAAATAATAGGCTAGCTATTATAGATATATAGAGAGAGATTAGTGGCCTAAACTGGAAATAATAATTTTATGTGGTTGAAATTATTTAAATTATTGTTATACTAGAGTGATTTGTCCCATGCGGAGACAAGGGTACTTCCCTAGTGGGAAGTTTCTAAACCAGATTAATGTAGTTATTCATTAACATTTAAAAGAAGTGATACTATGAGGTTTATTTTAATTAACTCATTAATTGAGTTAGATTTAACAACTGTCCACCGCTGTGGTCTCGAGGTAGCATGCTGCCTTGTCACACAGTGGGGCCTGGGTTCGATCTCCAGTTTCCTGAGTGAGGTTTTTATTGGGGTTTTTCCTCTCCTGTAAGAAAAATGTCAGGAAACTTTAAGGCCCAAACTGTCCCCGAACATCATATGGCCATCACAATCATCATCATTCATATTCATCTTAGATTAAGCTTAGGATTAAGGACTCTCCTGGCACACCACTATCATCATCATCACCACCCATCATATCATCGGGGCAACATAACCCCACCTTCCATGAGTCCAAGCTCAGAAGTAGATTACAATCACGCCAATGCCAGGAAAGAACATCAGAAATGTCCAAAAGGTCAACCTGCTGGGGGATTAAAGAAAAAAAATATTTAACACCTCACCTCATAATCGTAGATTTCTTAAATACTAATTTTTATGCATCTTCGTATCATTTTCAATTCCATCTAACTGATGGAATTAAATCTAACCCAATTAATTAATTCATGTAGTTATGCTTATTTCCCTACAGATGTCAGTGAGGGGCAATGTGTTTGGTATATCATCTCAAAGAGACATCTAGTAGGAAACTAAAATATTACTCGTATGGATGAAAATCAGTTAAATTTTTTTTATTCAGATTTGAGGTTCTTTCATGAGCCTGAAAATCTTCAGACTCGGGACCCACAGTTTAAAGTCCCTCCCAAAGGACTTGTCACTTGGCTTTTTCCCAGCTAGGTTTGAACCCACTAACCTCAAAACTAGAGGCAAGTAGTTATACTTTTAAATTATGATCTGTGGGGAGGTACCTTCAGTACCCTAGACTTACTAATTTATTTAATGACAGTCTTTAACAACTTATGTCATTACATTAGCATTTCAATTCAGATCTAGTATTTATAAAGGTCAACACATTTTGCTAGAGGCATCTTATTTCAGAATTGAGGATCTTTTATGTACTGTAAATCTTTTACTCTTGATCCAACGGCTTTACTTTTACATGACTTTTATGCCAATTAAAATTCGACAAGCATGTGAAATGTGGGAAAATATCAATGTTGTTTCTTAGAGAGTTAAGTTACATTAATTTTATTTTTAAAGAGAAAAATATACTCCTATAGACTGGGATTTGAACCCAGAACCTTTAGCTTTATATGCTAATGATCTACCATCTGAGCTATCCTAATCCTCCAATCTAAATGCAAATTTTTCTCTCATACATTTTAATTCGCAAGAATGCCAAAAGCTACAAACCATTGTTCGATACATGCAAATGGCAGCTTTCTTTATTTAAGAAGACTTTAATAGGAATTTTAACATTACTTCATAAAGCCAGGAGAGCATCAACATTAATTTTCTCTGTTCTTTATACCAGCACTGTGAGCAAACACATTTCTGTATTATACAGAATTCCAAGAAGTGATTGCATGAATTGGACTGCATTGTGTATCAACCGGCTATGCGCCATTATCTATCTTTTGAGAAAAATACTTTTAAAGTTTAAGTCATTCTTCATTTTTTATTGTAGCGCCAAACTAATAAAACTGGATATTGCAAGTTATTTTCCTTGTTTGACAGTTATGTTTCAACAATCTAAGAGTGGAAACATTTGGCTCTTAGCTGCATGATGCACAATTTAATTTAACATTTATGAAGATCTGGTTTCATAGCCATTTGTTGCAAAAGATAGAATCTCTGATAGGACTGATGGCATTTACATTTTTCTTTAATAATAAGGCTACAGTTAAAGATTTGGTGCAAAAAGTGTATGTACACTTACTTCATGAACCAGTGCAACAGATCGCAAAATATCAATTTTTTTAATTACATTTAGCCGGTTGATGCATAACATCATCCAATTATCATAATCTGATTACCTGCAGTATTCTCCACTGTCTATTCTTGATGATGACAGGAAAGGAGAAGAAAATGCCTTTAGGAACTTGATAAGATCCATCAGACATAACAATCATGCTGGTGAGATGTTCTGGTTCAGTATTACACCCACCATTTATTCATATGTTGAGCTGCGGCAACTGCAGTACCTACACTTCTCAAATTCTCTGTTGTGTCAAACATCAGTTGTTGCACAGCCTGAAATGCAGTCTCTTAAACTTAGAGTTTTCTATTATTCGTTTGTCTTAACTTTGCAAGAAATTTGTAGAAAGGGACAGCTGTGCTCACCTCTCTCACTCGCACCAGTGTTGTCGGTGTTTCTTCACCAGATGTTAATAGTGGTAAGGGGAAAGACGAAAACTGACAACAGGGTGGGTTATTTCTTTTGTAACTTCACAAAAGCGATAAAGGATCTACCCTTATATCTCCATCTCTCTCTTTGCAAAGTTAAGCCAGATATACAATAATTCCGAGTTAAGTTCAAGTTGTACTATAAACAAACTTGCAAAAGGCATTACTTCACCAACATCGTCTATTGAGGAAACCGTGGCACTACTTTTACCTACCATATGACTGAATTGTGTATGGAACTTCATCAATAAAAACATTGTTCTTAGGCAACATCATATTTTACAGAAATAAGACTGAAAACAAGGTAAGATGGTACCAATAATTATCATGAACTTTCTCCATTTCTTATTTATTTATGACAAAAAAAAATTATATATGGACCTACCTAATTAGACATTTACTTTTTTCTATTATAGACAAAAGTGGTTTTATCACATGAATGGAATGAGTAAGGAAAGGTATCCATTGTTAGCAAGAAATTATCGAGTAAGAGGATGACATGATGTCGGAAGACCTAGAATACAGGCTGATACATTATGAAGTCGGAATGGGCAATTCCCTAATCCTTGGAGTGACGATGGTGGTGATGATATTAAAAAGAAAATAACCCCTCTACAAGTGTGAAAATAAAAAATAAATTTCAACTTTGGAAGTAAATAAATACCAAACGAAGAATGACTTAATTTGATTTTTTGCAGGAAAGGAAAGTTTCATTAATTGACAAGGGTCCTGGTTTGTTTGTATAGTTTTATAACATCTCATAAATCTTTCATACCCACTTAAAGTTGCAGCTACAACATATTATGCAGAAATTGTGACAAAATCTACATTGGAAAAACAAAAAGAAATTTGAAAACAAGGGTGAAAGAACCTTAGAAATGTCAAAAATGTAGAAGTGGAAAAGTCTGCTGTAGCTGCTCATGCTTGGTCCGAAAAACATTTAATTGAATCAAAAGCCAGTCTAATTAAACAAATAGATAAACAAAAGGAATTCACAGTTTGGGAAAAAATCCACATTCAGAAAAAACAAAGAAAAACTTACATATTTCAAAATTCCCGCAAATTCTGGCCTAATCCATACCTTCATTGGTCCACCAACAGAGGAAAGAAGAAGAAGTGGTTCTTCCGATCGACATAACATCAGTCAGCAAAACGGTACTGAGGATGGGTTTGCAATTAACCTGAAATCGTGATCTACTTAGAAGATTAATATGAGGAGAGATAGGAAACATTTGATTTTATCGTAAATTAAACCTTATAGTTATTTATTCTGATAAAAGTTCAAGTTATATAGTACATATAGATGATAAAGTACAAATTACAATATTCAATATATAATTTTAACAAAATAGCCATCGAGTATAATATGAAAATTAATACAGAGACAACAAAAGTAATGGCTTTTCACGGAAAATACCCTGTATGTAGCAAAATTTGTATTGATTCAAAAATACTGGAAAGAGTAAATTCATTTACCTATTTTGGATATACATTAACATATTTGGGTGAAATAGACACATCAAATAAAATTATTAATTTTAATTAAACTGTGAGAATATAAATTCAGTAATGAATATTTAATTTTAGAAAGTTATATTTCGAGGTTATTTTAATTATATTATTTTTAGTCTGGACATCTTACCTCAATATTAATGTTAATTTGTTCCTGAACATGTTTCAAAACAATTCTGTTTTATCGTCAGCTTTTCCAGACTGATTTTATTTATGTTGCACAACCTGGATGTCGATGTCAGCTCCATCCTGTGGTTGGCCAAAGAACCTCCAAACAAGGTCACGCTCCATCAGTATATCAAAATTCATAACTCTGTTTCTGTTCTTCTGAATATAATTTTTTTCCCCAAATAGTCAGCTCTTTTGTATTTTCTAACTGTTTTAATAATTTAGTGTCTGAATTTATATTATGTTTTTCAGACCAAACATGAGCAGCAACTGCAGATTTTTCTATTTCCCCATTTTTAATATTTCTTATGTGAATGAAACCTTCACTAGTTCATAGAGATACCAGAATACGGTTATACAAAACCTTAGCAAGACCTGCACTTTGCTATGGCTATGAGGCATGGTCTTTGAGGAAAGGAGAAGAGAGCAGGATACTTCTAATGAAATGAGATTCATGAAATATGCAGCAGGGTATACCAAGTGGGATCACAAACGCAATGATGATGTCTTGAAGGAACTACATTTAGAACCAGTCATTAAGTACACACATGAACACCAGAATAATTGGATGAATCATTTGTGACGAATGAGTTCAGATAGTGTTCCCAAAGCCATGCTTCGTTATTGTGCAACAGGGAAGAGAGCTCTGGGCCATCCAAGAAAGTGCTGGATACAAAATTTATCAGTGAGATCATAACAGGCCTCTAATCCTAATACTTACATAGATGATGAAGATGAAGAGATCATAAAGAATGAATCAGAAAAGTATTGAATTAAAATTTTGAAGGACAGCAAGGATGTGTCAGATAAAATGTAGAATCACCTGATGAATAAAAAGTGTTGTCTGTACTATTCTTACCTCATATCGTTGTTTCTGTTAGACATATGTTTCAAGGCTTGTTAGCCTCATCCTAAGTAGTTACAGACTGGTTTTTCTCAAGGTGGTGGCCCTGGATCTCGACTTCTGCTCCCTTTTTCTGTGGTCCAAAGAACTTGCTAATTAGGTTTCTTTCCCTGGGAATTTCAAAATGCATAATTCTCTCCTTGTTTTTCTATATGTAGATTTTTTCCCATATGGATAGTAGAAAAATCTGCAGTAGCTGCTCACATATGGTCAGAAAAACACAAAATTATTAAAACAGAAAACACAAACTCACCATATGGGAAAAAATCTACATATAGAAGAACAAGGAGAGAATTATGAATTTTGAAATTCCCAGGGAAAGGTATCTAATTAGCAAGTTCTTTGGACCACAGAAAGAGGGAGCAAAAGTTGAGATCTAGGGCTGACAACTTCAGAAAAAACAGTCTGTAACTACTGAGAATGAGGCAAACAAGCCTTGAAACATAAGTCTAACAGAAACAACAATATGAGGTAAGAATAATACAGACAACACTTTTTATTAAGTAAAACTCATAATGTTACTTCCTATTGTATTTTCACCGGAGGAAGTTTGGATGCAAAAATGAAAGATGATAACCTGGGATATAAGAAGTTTTCTAATGAACAGTAGAGTTTATTTTCTTCAGTTAACAATAGTTTAAAATGACTCACTGTGGTAAACTCTCCTTTGATCCAGTAATCATTCTTGACAGCTGCATATGCATTTATCTCTTTATCATCAGGAGGCATTTTAACGATGGCATGACGTAAATCAGGATAAACATTTTCAGAAGTGTTACCCCACACAATTATATCTTTAATGCATTCTGCTCTCACTCTGTACATAACACAAAGTTATATTATTATCATTAGACATATCTATATAAGGTTATTTTTAATTGTGTGTATATTGTACATTAGTTAGATTTTCATACCTGAGTCTAAGAGAGAGCAGAGATGTTGCAAAATTCTTTATATGACAACTCAGAGCAGTAAAGTTTGTTGCAGGAATATTAGGAGCAAATTTGGAACATATATGGATTCTTGTATTAGCATAATATCCAACCATCAATATTTTAACTGTTGGTTTTGCATATAAGTTTAATGCTTCACCCTATGAAAAACAAATTTATTGTATTTTTCAGGCTCCAGCTTCTAATATATTATTTTGAGTGACATTTATAAATAGAATAAATTACAAAACAAGCTTAAGGGTGAAAGACATTTCACTGGATTAGTGGTTACCATCATGAGTGCTGGCAGGAGGGTGCAAGGGGGTGTACTTGCATCCCCCTCTCTGGAAAGGAAAGTACAGAGACAAAAATTAAGAAATATTTTAAAAAATTAAGAAATATTTTTTTTTATTAAGTCACTGTTTGAATAAAAATTCATCCTCCTGTTGGAAAAGAAAATACGCAGGAAAAAATTAAGAATTTTTTTTTAATAGAGAGTGGAGAACATATTTTAATCAACTCACCTCCTACATTTTCAAACTTCTTTGATACCGACGGTTTCAGACAATATCATGTCCTTCTTCAGTCATGGCATCCACTGATGAAATTCCATGATTGTTGATTTCTTTAGTGACATCACCTCTTGTGCTGCCATCTTTCGTTGGGATTATGAACTTTGTAATTAAATTTTTATCCACCGGAATATCGAAATTCATAGATCGATATTTATTCTTCTGAATGAATATAATTTCCCAAATTGTCAATTACAATGGTTTATCCAATTGTTTCAAAAGTTTCGCTTCTTTTTTAATTTCATGATGTTCTAGTAAACTATGTGCAGCAATTGCTGATTTTTCAATTTCACAATTTTTAATATTTCTAAAATGTTCTTTAGTGCGTGTTTCTAAATTCCTTTTTGTTTTTCCTATGTATACTTTGCTACAATCATGATATTGTCTGAAACCGTCGGTATCAAAGAAGTTTTGAAAATGAATGAGGTGAGTCGATTAAAATATGTTCTCCACTCACTATTAATGATATAACGTCATAATGTTTACTTCCCAATATTAATTTAAATATAATTTTTTTTTATTAAGTCACAGAGTTAAGTCGTCGATGTGCGAAGCATAGTAAAATACTTGCGTGATTTGAATTTGACATTAATTTAATTGATCTATCTACAAATGTATATGGTCACACGTAGAAATACATTATATAATGGAAATGGACAGCTAATGACAAATGAGGGAAATTTTGAGGAAGTGGCTGAATTCAAATACCTAGGAACAATAATCACAAATAGGAATGAGATGCACAAAGAAATTACACAGGCTCAATTCTGGAAATGCGTGCTATTATGCATTGCAGAGACTCTTGATGTCCCAACTCCTTTCTAAAAATGTTAAACTGAAAATATATAAAACTATTATTCTACCAGTTATATTATATGGGTGCAAAACATGGACTCTTACTTTAAGGAAGGAAAGGAGATTACAAGTATTTGAGAATAAAGTACTTAGGAAAACATTTGGATCAAAGAGAGATAAACAGACAGGTGAATGGAGAAGACTACATAACAAGGAACTACATGGTCTTTATAGGAAGCCAGATATAATAAGACTGCGATGGGCAGGACATGTTGCACGTTTGGGGAATGAAAGACTTGCATGGAAGCTTCTTGTAGGAAAGCCAGAGGGAAGGCACCCACTTGGTAGATCAAGAATGAGGTGGAAGAATAACATTAACTATGGTTTGAGGGAAGTAGATTATACAGGGAATGATTGGAAAGCATTAGCTCAGGATAGGGATGTATGGAGAGTTAATGGCTGTGTGGCCATGAACCTACAGGTTCGATAGTGCCAGTTAGTAAGTAAGTATAAATGTATAATTATAAATTATATTTTATTAGTTAATAGTATAGTGTGTAGATGCAGATGCACCTGCCTGAAAGTAATCCTGGTGACGCCTGTGGTTACCATGCACTATAGGGAACCTTTCCTTTCAGATACCTCTAACTTCTTCTTGATTTAATAATTTCTAACTACCTCTGGTTCTGAAGTTCTGGATCAAATCTGGCCTGGATCAATGTATTTTTTCAGGACATAAAAATCCTGATAATTTCAGAAAAAAATAATAAAGCCATGGATTCTGATCATAGATTTATGGCACATAAAAGAGCCTCAAGCCTGTAATAAGAGGCCTCTGGGCAAAATTTGACAGTTTTGAATTTCAATGCTAATTACTTTAGCTATTAAAGAGTGGTTTTAAATATAGTATATTACGATGAGAGATTGGGAAGTGGGGTTTACCGAAGCAAGGAAATGTTTAAAAATCGAGCAATAGTGAGGTTTTTAATTTCCGAGATTCTGTAAACCACTTTACAAATGTGCATTGTACATTATTCTTTGCGTGATGGTGTTTTCAAAATAATAGTAAAATAATATCTTTGTTGGAAATATTTGCGTTGATTATAAACAGTTGACTAAGGTTAACAGTATGGGCAATGTTATTTACTTGAGACTACAGCAGGTCATGACACCAATCAGTCATAAAATGGCGACAAGTACGTATTTATTGTTTTTTCAAATAAAGTTCAGTTCATTTAAAATGCAGTGATTTGTTTCACATAATGTATATTAATGCTACCTTTTGGTTATATTTTTGTATATTCATTGTAAGTAGTATACATTAAGGGCAGTAGTTTTACTTCCTGTGCGTGGTTTGTAATATGTAATATTACAGTATAGTTATTTAGGTTGGCAACTCCAAAATGTAGGAAGTTGAAATTTCAATCATGGTTGCCATTGCTGTAAGTATGACAAAACACATTATTATACAAAAAAAGTATTACCTAGCTACCGCTATCTACCTCTATCTTCATTATATCTTATAACTCCATTTAGGAGCTTAACTATCAATACCAGTACTTAACTCCATGAAGCCACAGGCCTAGAAGGTCCTTGGCCCTCCAGCCATCTGCTGGCCTCACATCCACATGTGTTAATTACAGATATAGATGATCATCCAGCTAGTACAGGAGTACAGGGGTGAAATGTGGTCAGAATGTCGGGTCCCCCAGCCGTTGCAGCTGGTTTTCTCAACCTGGAGCCGCTACTTATTGTAGCTACCCAAATGCCTCATGATGCTGGATTGGCACTGGTCCCATACTACCTGAAATTCCATAAAAAATGTCTTCCCCATGGAGACTCGAACCAGCACAAGTCCCGAAACTCTGCACCAAGGCATCTTGCCTTAACTACTCGGCTACAGCGCAGGACAACTATCAATAAGAACTATTAAAATACAAGTAACATTATGAGGTTCTACATAATAAATAAATTGGGTCTGCCATCATCTTACCTCATATTTCATTGTTTCTTGTAAGACATGTTTCAAAGCATCTTTGCTCCATCTTCAGTTGGTAAAACATGTTTCAAAGCATGTTTTACAAGAAACAACGAAATATGATGATGGCAGACCCAACTTATTTATCAATAAGAAATTTTCACTAATAACAGCTTTTGTCTCATTCCAGGACTTCATAATCTTCCTCACATTATCATAAACAGTTTGCACTGCGCGATCCAACCAATCTTTTATAATTACCTTGAGTTTGAAAGTTTTGAGTAACTATATCTACATTCCTTTGCCCAGGCCCATAGGCAAATATTAATCCACCTTTCCATTGTAAATTACTAAACATGTAGTACTGAATGCTAAACAGTATTATAATCACGGGAGCTAGAAGGAAAAAAGGGGATTAATTTGGCTTGAGAAAGCTTTAAATATAAATCAATACCAAACATGACTAGCTACGCAATTAGTAAACATAAGTTAACTAAAAAAAATGTAACACTTAATTAGAGTCATAAGTCAGATAATTGAAATACAAATAATATAACAAAAGTTTATCTTCTTGACCATTGAAAGAAAAGACATGAATGGAATAATATAAATCGGTCATCAAAAGAAAAAAGTCAATAATGATAATAATAATAAACATACATACATACACACACTCAATCCAGTCCAGCCAAGGGTTAGGGTTCACAGTCCTGGTTGCCCTACACCCTGGTTGCACAGTCCTGGCTTATGGGACTGATTAAACCAAACAGCTCCCTCAAGCTACCGTTGATCTGACCTCAATTATTCCAAAGTTGATGATGACACTGATATTCACTTGCACAGCTTATTTGAGGCCTTTGATAATGAGGGGAAGGTGCGCAGTAACACGCAGCGCATAAAGAAGGAAGGGGGAGGTACGTAGGAGAGAGGACAACTAAGACAGGAACTTGGCACTGTTTTATAAGATCACTGTAGAGGGAAGACATGATGACATAGTTGTTACGTACTGAAAAGGTGATTTCGGTATAAGTTTACTTCCAAAACCTCAACTCATATCTGGCCAATGGAGTCAATATTTTTTAATATATCCAGAATTTTCCTTAGCAGATATCCAAATTCAATACCACTTGCTACACCCGATTTTAAAAGTTAAGTAATTTGAAATTTTTAACCTGTTCACCTTTAGATCATATGTTTAACTGTATGCATTTTAATGCTCTTCAACCCCAAAAAAAAAATGGGTTAGCTTGTTAATTCAGGTTCTGATATACTTTATAATGTTTTGTACTCATTTACTTTTAAATTTAGTACATTTTCATTGTAAAATCAGCACCAGATGGTAGTTTGGAAGATGATGGTAATGGCAAATTTTCAACAGTCAAGAGTTTTGACTGATGATGGAGGCAAAAGTATTTGAAACCGGTATTGTGAAAACGTGGAACTTTACAAGGTGATATGAAAAAACATGTATTCAACTCAATTTATAAAATAAATTAATAAATGAATAAAATTGAAACTTCAGAAATCCATTTCCTAAGATGTGGGACATAAATGTTATTTTAATGGTTCATAAAAGAAATGAATGAGATACACACATATAACTTAAATGAAAAAAATTGAGAGAAATATTCAAAGAATATAAGAAAATCGCATTTCTAAAAAAATTATTTACTGCAGACCTCAGGCTCAAAGATATATAGGGAGACCAAGAAGATGTGGAAAGATAGCCTACATCATGTTACAATGGGAAGCAAAATGGACCAATAGGCCCATACCTTTATGACAATGAATACCTCCCAGTGCAATAATTCAGCAAATAAAACCATTTCAAGTGCTCATTGTTGCCATGGTAAAGTTATTCAATTAATAATGTTCTATGTTCAGTACTCAATGTTAATACAATATTTTAATGTAAATTTACAGTGTATACATTCTTAAAGTTTATACAGTGCAGTATTATTTTTCCCTCTACTAACAAGGAAACTGTCAACCATTGCTTGCTGAAACCTACCTTGAAATTTCTTACAGAGAAGTGTTATGATGTACAGGGAGTGGGGTTTGAGTAAGTAAGCATAGCCAATTTCAATGGTTTTGGAAAAGAAATAATTGTAAATAAATTAAAGAAATTCAGACTAAAAGAATATACTACCCTGCAATCTGATCAAAGAAAGGAAAACAATTTAAGAAAATTACATATCATCCTGAAATACATAACAAATTTCAAAAAATTTTCATGAAATTCAATATTACATTAGCACCGATAAATAAATTTAGCCTTGGCAATCTATTAATAACTAAATAAGAAATTGAACACCCCAGATAGCACAAAATCTGGAATTTATCAAATTAAATGTAAAGACTGCAATAAAGTATACATAAAGTAAAGTGATCCCACAACAGGCCCGGAGGCCCTTAGGGTAGTAGGAGGTTAAGGCTCCCACTTTTTTCTGGACAATCGGCACTTTATGTCAGCCCTGCGTGACGGCCGCCTTTACCCCCAGAACAAGCGTCTGGTACTCAATTCAGTTAGAGGCTGAGTCAACCGCAGGGCCATAGTGCCGCCAGAGGGTTTGGGTCAGTTTTAAAAATCCTGACCCCAACGGGACTTGAACCCTCGACCCTCCGGCTTGTAGCTCAGTGCCTTAACCACTACGCTACGGCGTGCCCCCATAAAGTATACATAGGAAAAACAAAAATAAATTTGGACACTCGCACTAAGGAACACTTCAGAAATATTAAAAATGGCAAAATTGAAAAATCAGCTATTGCAGCACATAGTTTATTGGAGAATCATAAAATAGAAAAAGAAGCCCTACTTTTAAAACACTTGGAAAAAACTTTAGAATTGACAATTTGAGAGAAATATATTCAGAAGAACAAATTTGGATCCATGAATTTCAAGATTCCTGATGAACATGACCTCATCTCAAAGTTCATCAAATCAACACCAGATGGCAATGTTATTGATGGAGATTCCAACAAAAATCCGGTAGTCATAATGTCGGTTGAAAATGAGAGAGATCCTTCTCTCGAAAACTAGTTCCCGTATTTGAAGAAACATAAAATATGAGGTAAGATGTTAAAAAATGACTCATTAAATTACAAAGTAACAGACACTTCATATTACCACCACACAGAGTATGTACTGTGGGACACTTCCTCTATAACAGAGTGTTTGATAGCGACTGTAGCATTTATTCACTGCATGTAGAGTAGTAAAGAACTGTGAAAATAATAATCATCATCATCACAATTAGCATCGTTTGTAGAGGAATTTGGCACAAATGGTAAAACCATCAAATGTAAGGTATGTCACATAGAGCTCAAAAGAAGTTTCAAACAACACTGTAATTCCATCTAGGTTTTTATAATTGGAAGAATTATAATAATTAATTAGAAGAATGGATATGAGGTGAGGTAAAGCAATTTTAATTTAAATCTTAAATTAAACCTCATAGTGTTTTTTCCTATAAAAGTTTAAACTAAAAAGTTTTTGGTAATTTTTGCTTAGAATCCATGTTGCTTATTTTATGGCCAGAAAAAAAAATTATAGCACTTAGTTCTGTTCATAGTTCTGTCCATGGGAAATAACATTATGAGGTTCTTAATTTGTAAATTAAGTGACTATAGCATTTAGTCACTGCATGCAGAGTAGTAAAGAATTGTGGAAATATGCCTAAAGTAAAATAGAGTAATACCTCAAAAATCATCATCACCACAATTAGCATCGTTTGTAGAGGAATTTGGCACAAATGGTGAAACCATCAAATGTAAGGTATGTCACATAGAGCTCAAAGGAAGTTTCAAACAACACTGTAATTCAAGAAAACAAAAAGGAAAATATAGCTTCAACCTCCACAGACCCAAACTACAGATCAGAATTTTTCAATGATTTGTGTCATGTATTAATAAGAGCTGATATTCCTTTAAAATAAGTACAGCATCCTTGTTTCACAGCTTTCATAAACAAATATACTAACAGAAAAATGCCTTCAGAAACACAATTATGAAAAACGTATCTACCAACAGCCTATGAAAAATGCCTAAATTACATAAGGGATGAAGTAGCAGATAAAACAATTTTTGTGTTTATAGACGAAACAATGGGTGCTGCTCATAGGTCAATCGCTAATGTTATTGTAGATATCCTAATGCCTGATGGTCCAGCTAAAATATTTCTCTTAACATCCGAAGAGATGGAGGAAGTTAACCACTCTACGATTACTTGCTTGTTTAATGATTCATTGTCCCTCCTGTGGCCTGCCGGAAGAAAATATTTTATTTGTTACGGATTGGGCTGCATATATGAGAAAAGCTGCTACAACAATACAGCAATCATATCCAAAATTAATACTCAATTGAATTGGTGTTTACTTGATGAATATCCATATTAATTAAATAAAAATAAAAACATAGTTTTATTTTTATTTAACAAAATTAATACATTTAAAATGTCTAGCACATGGTCTTCACCGAGTTGTGGAAAAAATTAGAGCCTGTTTTCCGGATATTGATACATTTATAAACAATACGAAAAAGATTTTTCTCAAAGGACCATCAAGAATAAAAGTATTTAAATAAAGGCACCTGGGATTCCCCTGCCTCCACAGCCAATTGTAACTCGGTGGGGAACATGGTTACAGGTTGCACTATACTATGCCCAGTATATTACGACAAAATTGTAAGTATAATTAATGTATTTGACGATACAAAAAATCTCGCTATACGTGCAGTGAAGCAAATAATTTCACCAGCTTTGTTTGAAGACCTTCCTTATATTCCAAATAATTTCAGTAAGATTACAACTACAATACAAAATTTACAATAATCTAAACTAACAATGCCGGAAGCTCTCAAGACAATAGAACAAGTTTCAGAAACACTGAGTAAAGTACAAGTGGGAACTATTAAAGAAAGAGTGGCAAATAAACTTAAAAGTGTTTTGAAGAAAAATACTGGTACACAGAAATGTGCAAAATGAGGGACGTGTTGCTCAGTCAGGAAATCTCAAGCAACCCTGATACTTAGAATTTTTATTTGCTCCTATTACGTCTTGTGACGAGGAATGTAGTTTTTCAAAATATAAAAATTGTCTACATGCTAATCGCATGAGATTTACTTTCAGACATTTCGGAAGTACATTATTGTACATTGTAATAATTGTAATAATGATGTATAAGAAAATATTTATTTATTTTAAACTCTTATTCATAATTAAGTACTTTTATTGCACACTACAAATAATTAAACATACGATTGTTTGCTTCCTTCTATAATTCCTTATCCTGGTATAACTGTTTTTGAAGCAGGGTGTAATGCCTTCTACCAAACATCATTTTGTTTATACTGAACACTGCAAGGTCACAGGTACGTCATCCCTCCTTATATTCTGTACATTCACAACTTCATTGAATACTTATTAGAACCCTGCTTCCTGGTGATGTACCAAGGCCATGTTCAAAATGTATCTGCCATTTTTAACTGCAAGGTAGTAAATTCCAGTGCCAAATCTCTCATTTAAACTATAGGGAAGTATATTAAATTAATGTTGGGAAATAAACATTATGAGGTATAATCATTGAAATTCATCGGAGAACATTTTTTTGACAACTCACCTCATAAATTTCGTATTTTTCATGGAACCACAGTTTCAAACATATGTCAGTCTTCAGTCATAACTACGCTTGGTGAAATTCTTTGACCGTGAACTCTTCTATTCTCACCATCTTCAGCGCTGCCATATATGGTTGAATTTATGAACTTTGAAATCAAATTTTGTTCATTAGGAATATAAATTCATTGATCTACATTTATTTTTCTGAATGTGTATCTTCTCCCAAACTGTCAATTCTAAAGGTTTATCCACTTGTTTTTAAAATTTTGCTTCTCTTCCAATTTTATGATGTTCTAATAAACTATGTGCAGCAATAGCAGATTTTACAATTTCACAATTTTTAATATTTCTAAAATGTTCTTTGGTATGAGTTTCCAAATTCCTTTTAGTTTTTCCTATATAAAATGTATTGCAATCTTTACAACTTATTTGATAAATTCCAGATTTCTTACTGTCTGGGACATTGACTTTTATTGGATAACCCTTACTAACTGCCATCCATGCTGCATCCCTCTGCACTCCACTCCACTCTTGAGTCCAACAGCTCTGAACAGTGGGTTACTATTGCTGGATTCTGGATTTGATTTCTGTGCCTTACAGTTAAAAACAGCAGATAATTTTTGGACATGATCTTTGTACATCACAATGCTTCTCCAGGAGAAATTTCAAGGTAGGTTTTGGCATGCAATGGTTGGCAGTTCTCTTATATGTTGTCACCCCTCTCAAAAATTATTTCTCCTTGGAACTTTTGGTGGTGTTTTAATAGAAGTTTTACTGTACATACATTTGTAAAATACTTACATGAAGTTTTGCAAGTGCTAGTTTTTCTTCCAGCCTATCCTTACAACTCTTTTGTGAAATTAGAACAGGATACGGGAGTATAAAAGCTGCATCTATGTTTTTGAATCCCTCATCCAATTTGTTTGTAACAAAAATATCTGAAATTAATTGAAATGTTTTGAAAGCCTGTAGAGTGATCATCTCTGTGATGAAATGGTGAGCATGTCTGATTAGTAGGGACCAGATTCTTAGGTTTTTACCTATTTTTTTCCTTACTTCTAAAATGAAAAATACTTTAATATTTTTCCAAATCACATTCAAAAGAGACATACTCATGAATTATGTAATACCTAAAAAAAAAAAAAAGAAATGATATGCGAGTACCTAAAATTATCTAATTGCATGGTAATGAGATTTGATCCATTTACTCCGCCGTATTGTAGTATATTTGAAATTTTAGTTCATTTTTAAAAGTAAATCACAAGACAGTGTTTGTTCCTTGATCTAGTTGATTCAGAGAAATTCCACCTGCCAGAAAATTCAAATAAAGTAACAAATATGATATAGAACTTTACATTTCTGCCATATGATACCCTTTTCTTGTAGAAGTGAACAATTGTCCTCAGTGAGATTAATCCCATTTATAATGTAGCGTAAAAAAGGATCTCTATATTTTAAGGGATCTTTGGCCCGAGCGGTTGGCCTTGGTTTTTGGTGGGAGAACATCACATAGAAACACTTGGAACCAAAACATAACATTATTTATTTAAATAAAACAAAACATAAAGAGAAATATTAAAACGAACATATAAAACAAAGTGATTAAAGGCAGTTACAAATCGCCATGTTGAATTGCGCCAAATAGATTAAACTTTGTTAATACTCAGAAAGAGAATCATTAAAACAACTTTAGGCTATTAATCATTTGTTTGGCCCTTTAGTCTTCTCATGTTAGAGCATATTCTTAATAATTATCCAAATTATTCTAAGTTATTTTTCTTTAGAAAATTACCATTTAAAAAACATGATCTTTAGATTGATAATAGTATTATAATGCATCTTACCCATGGAGAGGCTGCACTCGTCCCCAGGAGGACCTGAAGCAAATGCTCCGGTCCTCCTCTCCATTCTGAATTTTTCCCAAAATTTTAGAGTTTATATATCATAATTTTTACCTTTCTCTATTCTCAAAATTCGTGGAAACCCTATTTTCATTACCCAATCTTTAGTAATATTCCTAGTTCTGTCAGGGCCAAGTTGTATAACATGTTTTCTACTTATATACTGTGTTAGTCAAAAAGGCATAAATATTTACTGGGTTATATAAGCTTTCGTAAGAGTGTCCCCATAATTTGAAACTTGTGTTAGTCAAAAGCAAATTTGTTTCCTGGATTATATAAGCTTTCGTAATTGTGTCCTCATAGTTTGAAAAACATATTGATATGAAATCACTTTTGGTCCAAGATTTTCTATTTTATTATAATTTTTCCCTCTTTTTTATTTAAAAAACCCTTGTATGAGCTCTGAGTGTGACTTCGATCAGCATATTAAAGGTGATTATTTATTTCCTATCTTCTGGTATAATAAACAAGTATATATTGTATAACATGTTCATCGAATGGAAGATCACAGAATACCCAAACAAATGTTAAGATATCAACCTGCAGGAAGAAGAAGACCAGGACGTCCACTCAAAAGACTTCTGGATGGTGTTTCCCTTGAGGCCGAAACAGGTCAACAAATGGTCTAAATTCGTGAATGTACTATGATGATGATGATATTGTATATCAAAGACAAACTGCTGTAAAGTGGAAAGCCTGTATTAAGTAAGTATATATTGTATATGCTTTATCGGTTTTTTATAATATTTTATTATCATGGCGGTTAGGCCCTACCATGATCGCAATACTCAGTATGCTCTGTATCCCAGAACAAAATACCAAAAATAAATATCAGTATGATTGATTTTTTTTGGTCACTATACAAAGGAGAGTCCTCAGGGGTCCCTATCTAGGGGATATGTGGATGGCGACCACAAGGTGCCCAAGCTGAGCAAGACATTGCTTCCACTTAATTGTGTTTTGCTCCTTACTTTTATCTTTCCTATATAGCCTCTCTTGGCTAATTCTTGTTTTTTCGACTCTGATGGTATTAGAGCATTCGAGGCCTAAGAGATCTTTTCCTACTTTCATTTCTCTCTATTGATTTATCTAATTCTTACAATATCTTGGGCACTCACCTTGATGGATGAGAAGGTTTAATCTTGTTATTGACATATTAGGTAAACAAGAAACTAAAATAAATTAAATTAAGATAAATTAAACCTCATAGTGATTTATTCCTATAAAAGTTCAATATAAGGAACTAAAAAATGCCCACATAAGCTTCATGTACATCAATGCAGCCTCATTGCAACTTATACACAATGTGGATTCTTCTAAAGAGAAATAAGCATAAGTATGCAATGGATTCATGTCATCAGCTATAGCTGGATACACGTAATAAAGAATGAATATATAGAGGAGACAGATATGACACCGGAAGTGACTAACAATATACAATCCACAATCCTTTATAAAAAAAATAATCCTTTCTTTGACAATTCAAAGAAAATAGTTTTATATTCATTGTTGTTTTGCCCTTTTTTAATTATGGCTTAGCACCTTTTCAGCTTGCTATTGTTGTTAACACCATTAACTGTTACAAATCTAGCTGTGACAAAGAAAGGTGGAGAAATATATGTTTCTTCTTCTTCGTCATGGTTTTGGCTTATTTACTAGCCTGTTCCAGCTCCAAATTGCTGCTGTTTCCACCTTTTTTTGGTCTTCCCAAACTTCTTCTTCCTCGTCGTGAAGTTGTATGCTGCTTTTGATATTCTGTTGTCAGTCATCCTTGCCAAGTGTTCTTCCCCATTTGTTCTGCATTTCACTATTGTTGTGTTTAATTCCTCTATTTTTAGTTGTTGTCTTATTTCTGTGTTGTGTTTTTTTATCTGTTCTTTGATGTCCTACTATTGGTCTGAGAAAATTTCATTTCAGCAGCTTGTATTCTGGCAGATTGTTGTATTGTCACTGTCCATGTTTCAGATCCATAAGTAATAATAGGAAACTGCCATTGTCTTGTATAATTTCATTATAAAGTCTTTCTTGGCTTTATTTTTCAAAATTCGTTTTAGTGTTCCTGTTATATAATTAAACTTATTTAGTTTGTTATTTATATCTGTTTCCGTTATGTATGATACTTCACAACCTAGGAAGTTGTATCTTACCACTTATTCTATTGGTTTATTTTCTAATATTATCTTTATCCGAACTGGATGAGCGCCCTTGAAAGCCATTGTTTTTTATTTTTCTGACGATATTTCCATACTTACTTACTTACTCACTGGCACTATCGAACCCGTAGGTTCATGGCCGCGCGGACATAAGCTCTCCATACATCCCTATCCTGAGCTAATGCTTTCCAATCATTCCCTGTATAACCTACTTCCCTCAAATCATAGTTAATGTTATTCTCCCACCTCATTCTTGGTCTACCAACTGGGTGTTTTCCTTCTGGCTTTCCTACAAGAAGTTTCCATGCACGTCTTTCATTCACCATATGCGCAACATGTCCTGCCCATCGCAGTCTACGAGACTTAACTGTTCTTATTATATCTGGCTTCCTATAAAGACCATGTAGTTCATTGTTATGTAGTCTTCTCCATTCACCTGTCTGTTCGTCTCTCTTTGGTCCAAAAATTTTCCTAAGAATTTTATTCTCAAATACTCGTAATCTCCTTTCCTCCCTTAAAGTAAGAGTCCATGTTTCGCACCCATATAATATAACTGGTAGAATAATAGTTTTATATATTTTCAGCTTAACATTTTTTGAAAGGAGTTGGGACATCAAAAATCTCTGCAATGCATAATAGCATGCATTTCCAGAATTGAGCCTATGTTTAATTTCTTTGTGCATCTCATTCCTATTTGTGATTATTGTTCCTAGGTATTTGAATTCAGCCACTTCCTCAAAATTTTCCTCATTTGTCATTAGCTGTCCATTTCCATTATATACATATAATTATCTAACGTGTGACCATATATTTAGTTTTACTGATATTTACTTC
Source organism: Diploptera punctata (assembly GCA_030220185.1). Lineage (NCBI taxonomy): Eukaryota > Metazoa > Arthropoda > Insecta > Blattodea > Blaberidae > Diploptera > Diploptera punctata. The sequence goes on along the minus strand of JASPKZ010000034.1, from coordinate 2,636,240 downwards.
CAGTCCTAATTTCTTAGTGTTACTCAATAGTGTGTGCGTGTTGGCCTTTTAGTACATCCTCGCTATCGGCCAGTAGTACTACATCATCAGCATAAACTAACAGCTTATTAATACCATTCAGTTGTAAGCCTTCCTCATTCTCTAAAGATTTAATGGCATGCTCTAGTACAAAATTAAATAGTAGAGGAGATAGTGCATCTCCTTGCTTCAACCCATTCTGGATTTCAAAAGTGTCTGAAAACTGTTTGCCTACACGCACCCTACTCTTTGAGCCATTTAGATACTTTCGTATAAGTCTAACTAACTTTTTAGGAATTCCGAACTCCAGCAGGATACTTATATAACTTCTCCCTCTTAATTGAATCATATGCTTTTTTGAAGTCTACATATAGTTGATGTACAGTATAATTATATTCCCATTTCTTTTCTAAAATCTGTCTTATACTAAAAATCTGATCTGTTGTAAACCTGTTTCTTCTAAATGCACATTGATGATCTCCTAGAATGTCATCAATATAGGGAGTAAGTCTGCTTACTAATATATTTGTTAGAATTTTGTACGAAGTTGAAAGTAATGAGATGCCCCTGTAGTTGTTGCAATCAGTTTTATCTCCTTTCTTATAAATTGGTACGATAATTGATTCCTTCCATTCATCTGGAAGAGCTTCTTTTTCCCAAATCATACTAAGCAACCAGCTTTTTGATATTTCATTTCTTTGTAATTCATCTTCTGTTTTTGCTATTAAAATCAGGTCATCTGCAAAGGTTATTGTTTTTATTACTATATTTCCAAAGTTAAAACCCCCAGTCGTCATTTGTTTCCATGAACTTATCATGCCGTCAAAATAAATACATCTTTTTGTGTCTGAAATTTACCTACCAACTTGAACCTAATCCATCCATAGTAATTCTGCCCAAGGGCAGGTCTTTCACTGCAATCATAGCATTTTCATGCTATGCTTTGCAGCTTTACTAGGGAATTATAGGTGTGGTAGCTTCCCATTGCTTTCCACACTGGTGAAGGATGGTGTATGGTGATAATGATAAGGATGATGATGATGGCCAGATGATTTTTGGGGACCGTTGGGCCCTAAAGATGAGGAAAAACCCCGAAAAAACCTCACCCAGGAGCCTATCCCGACCGGGAATCGAACCCGGGCCCGCTGTGTGACAAGGCAGCATGCTACCTTGAGACCACAGCGGTGAACCTTGAACCTAAAGGGATTTTAATACTGACGTATATCTTTCAATGACTGATTGTGTCGTTTTTACGAGTTTTAAGTAATGTCGAAATAAGCAAAGTCACATCTATCAAGGCAGTGGATTTGAAATGATTTTAATTTTAGCACAGTGGCAAAGTGATATATTGTCAAGCATGCCAGAAAAATGTAAGTGCTGATTTATTTTACTTATTTATTTTTATTTGTTAATTTATCTATCTGCCATGTATATAAATTTACTTTATTTATATAAAATTATTAGGCATTAATTTTAAGCTTTGTGCAGTGTTAGCCATGCTTCAAACATAAAACTGTATTTAAACATTTATTCTACCTACTAAAAACCTAAAAAAAAACTATTTTATGTTTTTGTAAACCTAAATTTTAAATTTAAAAAATCTAAAAATCTGGTCCTTACTGATTAGCATCCCAAGGAGTCTGAGTTTGATTCCTAGCTATACATAGAATTTTTTCTTTTGGTATAGCATCTGGAATAGGGCCCACTCAGTATTGTGAGGATAACTGGCTACTTAATATGAGAAGTAACAAAATTTGGAATAAAAAACTGAAACTAGAGATGAGGGACTACATTTCTGTAATGTTTTCTGTTAGCCAGTGACAGTCAGCTTTGGTTCTCTGGAGCTGTCATGCCACAGGTTTATTAATATAGAGTGATCATATGATCTACAGATAGGATCTCCCGACCTACGGCCAGGTGCTCGGGAAAAGTGCATGCAGTCGCTAAGACCTCACTCTGCATCACGCAGCATAGCAACTGCAAGGCTCTTTTCCTACTTCTTTCACTTGGTTCGTGCATGACCATGAAAATAGCAAAAATAAGTTGCGTATCTTATGACATGAGATGGTGAAAATGTTCTCCTCCTACTTCTACACATTTCCAGCACCTTGTTAGGAAACCCACATTCACATGCATTAAAAATCAGAGAAGACATAATATAAAACACATTTAAAAATAATATTGTAATTGTCAAAAAAATGCAAATTATTATTATATTATTATTGTTGTTGCTGTTCAAACTTATTCTAAATCACATTAAAAATAAAAATTATTTATGCTTATAATATGTAATGTTTAATATATAACAGTTTTTATTCTGAATAATCTCTTTCAATTTTCTTTCTTCGAATATTGTTAGTATTTGTTAATTTCTGCGCAATTTTTTTTCAAAATTGAAGTTTCAAGTTTTTAACGTATTGCATGAAAAAATCCTAACTGTTCTAACATTTTAAGTTTTTATTATTTTATTGTGTTAATCCCATATGAAAATACAACATTTTGTGTTGAAATTTAACATAATAGTATATTAATTTTACCAATATTTCTAAACACCGGTAAGCTTTAAGATTTTTAAGCATTGTTTAATTCTTGCAATGGAATTCTTATCCAGAACTCGGAGGTATCATAACAGTCCAGCATTCACCTTCAGACTGGCTGACTTAGAAAATAAAGTGTGCACACTCTTAGGCTCCACCCTATCCCCACAAATATGATGCACAAATTTCTCTACATTTTACACGGATGAAGTTTAGTAAAATATTTTTTTTTTATTTGACAATAACTAATAATAAAATATTTAGATTTTTGTTTAATGTTATATATAAGTATAAAAAGAATTTTAAAATACAAAATTATTTATTAACTTTAATTATTCAGGCAATATAAAATCATGCTTTAATATCTTTTCACAATGTTTTTCCAAAATTTCTTCTCAAAACCCCATTGAAACAATTGTATTTTATTACATTTATATATATATATATATATATATATATATATATATATTTGGTAATCTTATAATAAATGTGACTTTCTAAATATCTGTCACTTGTTCTATATCTGTCACAAAATGTTTACCATAATAGCTGTTTACCACATTTTGTCAACTGATATTTTTATTATATTATTTTTGGTCTGGACATCTTACCTCAATATTAATGTTGATTTGTTCTTGGACATGTTTCAAAACAATTCTCTGTTTTATCTTCAGCTTTCCCAGTCTGGGGAATTGTTTTGAAACATGTCCAAGAACAAATCAACATTAATATTGAGGTAAGATGTCCAGACCAAAAATAATATAATTAAAATAACCTCAAAATATAACTTCCTAAAATTAAATATTGATATTTTTATATTACAATTCTTTAGTATAGTATATAATTGAGGGGCTCAGTGGAATAAGGGCCCATCCCAACCAATGGTTGATTTTTAGTTATTTGCAGATTATGTATCCTATGGCCATCTTCTGTTAATCTTTAGAAGCTCATAATTCTAACTTTGCTCAAAAGAGGGTAAATGAGACTTTATGTCTAAGAAAAATTTCTAACTTCTTCACGCGCGCGGGGAATAAAGGCCCATCCCAACTGCTGACAAGTGACCGTATATTGTCCGCTACTCTGTAGTCCGCTGCAATACTGACTAGCATTGACGCAAATATCAGTAAATGCAGAATGGCTGATGCGGCAGATTCTTGTGCAAATGGAAATAGTGTAATAAAATATAAGAAAAGAAAAATAAATGTGCAACAGTAGAATAAAATGAAGCAGAACATTTTACGCAACAGTGGAAAAGTATATATATCGGCCTGAATCAGTTGCTTCAAGAAGTGCGGACGAAATTGCTAGTTGCTTATTAAAAGCTGTGCCACTGATTGAAAAAAGTGCTAATAAAAAGAAACTTATAATGTATATAGTGATTCATGTGTTGTTCAAAACAAGAATTTTACAATAATGGGACTTGGCTGTACAAGATTGATTGTGGTTGGTTTGAAGAAATTGAACATAAATTTCTTGTACCAGGTCACACTTTCCTTCCCTGTGATGCTGACTTTGGTGTGATTGAAAAAATTAAAAGAAAAAACACAAGTGGTTTATACACCTGAACAGTGGGCTCACCTCATAAGAAAGAGTTGAACAAAAAACCATTTACAGTAATTGAGACAAATGCAGAAGATTTTAAATATTTGGATAACTTAAATGTTCACAAAGATAAATGTGACGCTGGACAACCATAAGGTGGATATCAGAAAATCATCTCAGTTTCGTTTTGTGGAAAACAGACACGTAATATACATAAAATCTATTTTCAGTGATTTGGCTTTAGAGGAAGTAATAACCCTTTAAAAAAGGGAAAGGAAAGTGTCCTGTATTACGAGATGTAATGTTGATAACAAAATATCATAACGGTAGGATGATAAAGAAGACATCATGACTCTCATGACATTTGTACCACGTGTACACCAGACATTTAACAGTAGCCTTAAATCAGATGATGATGATAATATAAATGCTGCAAACGTAGAATACGTAGATTAATGCAATATTCAAGTTAAAAAGTGTTATTTAATTTGTTTATTTATGTTGTATGTTTTATATTCTCAATTTTCTTTTTCTTTTATTAGACATATGAAACAACGTAGTGGTCTATACATTTGTAGGCAGAAAGCCTATTTTATGTACAAGACATGTACCAAATATTATCTATGTGTGCTCTATATATTTTACTCAATGTAGAATTTAATAAAATGCTATTTTTCTCCAAACTTAGTGCAGTTGGGATGGGCCCTTATTCCACTGACCCCCTCAATTTGGAAACTGCCCAATGTAATTCATCTTCATTTGCTGCAAATAAAACTGGATCATCTGCAAATGTTATTATATTTAATCTTGTGTTATTTGTAATTCGTATCCCTTTGGATATTTCCTTTTTCCGTTCTTTAATTGCTTTGTCCAAATACACAATAAAAAGTAAGGGAGAGAGTCCATATCCTTGTCTAGGGCTGCATGCAAATACATTAGTCTCTACTCAAATTACTTCCAATCACTGGTGGGCTGACTTTCCGTGAGCAAGTGCAAAGATCGAATTAGCTACCCACTAACTGGTCATGCATGAGAGTCGTCGTTTTCGTAATATTGGCAAGAAATTACCCAGAATTCTCAGCGATAAAACCACTTCCATTATTTTTGTCTGCTAGAGGAACGCATTTACGCTTGCATCCCGCAAATAATACCGTATACGACGACGTCTGCATCGTGCAATATTATGCCAATTCTCCTGTTCTTCCAGTTGAATTCTTTGGTAGACTCTATCAAATTCGTCTTCTCCGCGTATACCGAAAACATGATCAAAGTCTTCAAGGTCCGACATCTTGGATAAAGCAGCAAGGTACACGGCAAGGTTTCAAACTACATCAGTTCCCATCAGGTTGCTCACGATTCGTTTCTCTGCTAAGTCACCTCGCCAGGTAGCTTAGGAATTTCAACAAATATTATTGTCCCATGAACAGATTTTTGAGTACGCAAAAAGTATTTGGATGCAACTTTCTCAGCAGAGTACAGGCGGAGAATGACTTTTACGGTCTAATGCGTTCATAGATTCGAGCCTTGTCCTTGGTTGGTTACTATTGTTCTTATGACTTTATTGTGATCAAATTTAATTTTTATAATTGTAGTTTCATAATACTCTTTATTGAATTTAACAAATTTTTATCAATTCCATAAAATTCTAAAACTTTCCATAGCTCTTCTCTACTTACCCAGTCATGTTTTTTCATAATCTAAGAATAACATATATAAAGTAAGATTAAAATTTCTTCTCTTTTAATACCTATTTTAATATAAATATGGCTTCTACATAGGATTGGCCCTTTCAGAATCCACATTGTTCTTCTTCTATCGTATCTTCTACTAAAATTGGATAATATTATGCATCAACTGGCTAAGTGCCATTTTAAAAAATTGATATTGTAATGTCATTTGTTGCACTGGCTTATGAAGTAAGTGTGTGTACATTTTTAGCACCAAATCTTTAAATATAAGCTTATTATTAAAGTTTAGAATTATACGAGTATACCGTTTAGGTCTGTCTCCTCAACCATTGAAATATCAAGTTACTGTAGGCTTTTAGGGACTAGTCCCATCATCAGCAGAAAGTATGTCTGCAACCACTGGCTTCGAATGTAAGACTGGCTGGTCCATTATAACTTCAAACAGTGGGTTTGAAATACTGGGTATGCTATTGTCTAATAGCAGGTTACTGTTCGTTTGTTTAAATATTTCCAATTCCTCCAGTACGTTGATTCTATTTGGATTATTATTTTTGTGCATAAAATCAGTGTGTTATTAATGTAAAGTAAACAAACAAAAAAGAAAAAAATAACACATCTAGCATAAAACTCCTGGCGTGACAGGCCTACAAGACCCTTAGCCTACCAGCCGGCTGCTCACCTCACATCCACATGTGTCAATCACAGAGGTAGATGATGATCAGCCAGTGTAGGGGTGACATGTGGTCAGCATGTCGAGTCCCCCAGCCGTTATAGCTGGTTTTCTCAACCTGGAGCCGCTACTTATTGTAGCTACCCAAATGCATCACGATGCTGGGTGAGTACCGGTCCCATACTGGCCGAAATACCATGAGAAAATTTCTTCCCCCATGGAGACTCGAACCAGCGTAAGTCCCGTAGCTCTGCGCCAAGGCTTCCTGCCTTAACCACTCTGCTATGGTGCGGGACACATCTAGCATAACTAAACTCAAAAAGGAACCTGATGAAAACATTAAAACTTGGATAACAATCACTTACACCAGGAAAGAAAAATTGAAATTGACTAACACAATAAAAAGAAGCGACAAAAACATAAAAATAGCATTTAAAATGAATAACAAATTAAACAACATAATAATAGCATTGAAGAAAATAACAAATTCAATAACAAAGCTGTATATAAACAAACATGCAAAGACTGTAACAAATTTTATATCAGAAGAACCAGGAGAAGTTTTAACATCAGATACAAAGAACATTTCAAAGATTTTATATATGCAAGAGTTAAATCAAGCTTTGCAAAACATGTCATTCGGGCAGATCACCGCATGCTGGACATTAATAATACACTGACTATTATGCACAAAGATTATAAGCCAAATAGAATCAACGTACTGGAGGAAACAGACCAACAATGACCTGCTATTAAACAAGAATACACCTAGTAATCCAAACTCACTGTTTAAAGTTATAACAGACCCCAACCAGTCATACATTAAAAGCCAGTTGTTGCAGATGTACTTTCTGCTGATGATGGGACTAGTCCTGAAAGGCAACAGTAACTTCATGTTTCAACGATTGAGGAGATGGACCTAAAAAGTATATAATTTTATGTTATAGTTCTAAACTGTGAATTACACCTCAACAGAGTTTATAATGAATCTTAATAACAATGACCATCATTGTTGTTGTGGAAGTGATGGTCAAATTTTGTAAAAGCTTGTCTCTATGCAACAATAAAACAAAAATTGTCTGATATTTGTTACTCTATTGCATAACAGATCATGTATGATTCATTTGTACAATTTTTGTACCATTCTTATAATTCGGTAATAAATATTGAAATATACTTAACTTTTGGACACTAGTGTCTACATATATTGGCACTGCGAGCAATATTCTGCTGCCTCTTATGATAGTATATAAGGAAATGAAAATTAATGTATGCACTGAAAGCCTAAATAGCAAAGAGATATTATGTTAATGTATAGAGTTAGAGGTATCGTGTTTAAATCGCAGTTCAAGTATTATTTTTTTTCTTTTTCTGTCTTTTATATATATATATATATATATATATATATATATATATATATATATTTATCTTCTAATGGAATTTCAGTAATTGATTATCTGATCACAATTTTGTTTGATCATCAGAACATTTTTAAGTGTTTTGACATCAAAATCATGCCTACAATAATTATGGAATGGTGTCCCTCTATCTATTTCTGAGATAAGGTTAAGGTTTTAAGGCATTTAAAAAAGAACAAGAATGTTATTCTGCTGCATCCCTCACCACCACAACCCGTCACTATGGTTCAAACAATGTAAGTAAGCCTAACATAGAAGCACATTTTAACAATTGTTTCCAAGTTTCTTTATTTAATAATAACTACATGTTTCCATAGATACTAGTTTGCAATTGTAAAATATAGTGCAATTTTATGTGTGTGTGTGTGTCTATGAAGCTATTAATATATACTGAAAAGGTGATTAAAGTGCAAAGAATGTGGAATTCATTTTCTACTTTTCTTTTTAATTTGTGTTTAACAAGTAGGAAAGAAAGAGACACAGAAGACAATAATGATTATAACTCTACTGGTCAGAGTAATTTAATGTCAATTAGTGACTGTTGTATACAAGGATATACAAGAGAGACTAGTAAGTTAATGTCAATTATTGACTGTTGTATAGAAGAGATAGTACTAAGTTAATGTCAATTAGTGACTGTTGTATAGAAGAGATAGTAGTAAGTTAATGTCAATTGTATAGAAGAGATAGTAGTAAGTTAATGTCAATTAGTGACTGTTGTATAGAAGAGATAGTAGTAAGTTAATGTCAATTAGTGACTGTTGTATAGAAGAGATAGTAGTAAGTTAATGTCAATTATTGACTGTTGTATAGAAGAGATAGTAGTAAGTTAATGTCAATTAGTGACTGTTGTATAGAAGAGATAGTAGTAAGTTAATGTCAATTAGTGACTGTTGTATAGAAGAGATAGTAGTAAGTTAATGTCAATTATTGACTGTTGTATAGAAGAGATAGTAGTAAGTTAATGTAAATTAGTGACTATTGTATAGAAGAGATAGTAGTAAGTTAATGTCAATTAGTGACTGTTGTATAGAAGAGATAGTAGTAAGTTAATGTCAATTATTGACTGTTGTATAGAAGAGATAGTAGTAAGTTAATGTCAATTAGTGACTGTTGTATAGAAGAGATAGTAGTAATTTAATGTCAATTAGTGACTGTTGTATAGAAGAGATAGTAGTAAGTTAATGTCAATTAATGACTGTTGTATAGAAGAGATAGTAGTAAGTTAATGTCAATTAGTGACTGTTGTATAGAAGAGATAGTAGTAAGTTAATATCAATTACTGACTTGTATAGAAGAGATAGTAGTAAGTTAATGTCAATTAGTGACTGTTGTATAGAAGAGATAGTAGTAAGTTAATGTCAATTATTGACTTGTATAGAAGAGATAGTAGTAAGTTAATGTCAATTAGTGACTGTTATATAGAAGAGATAGTAGTAAGTTAATGTTCAATTAGTGACTGTTGTGATATGAAAATAGTAGTAAGTTAATGTCAATTAATGACTGTTGTATAGAAGAGATAGTTAGTAAGTTAATGTCAATTAGTGACTGTTGTATAGAAGAGATAGTAGTAAGTTAATGTCAATTATTGACTTGTATAGAAGAGATAGTAGTAAGTTAATGTCAATTAGTGACTGTTGTATAGAAGAGATAGTAGTAAGTTAATGTCAATTATTGACTTGTATAGAAGAGATAGTAGTAAGTTAATGTTCAATTAGTGACTGTTGTATAGAAGAGATAGTAGTAAGTTAAAGTCAATTATTGACTGTTGTATAGAAGAGATAGTAGCAAGTTAATTGTCAATTAGTGACTGTTGTATAGAAGAGATAGTAGTAAGTTAATGTCAATTAGTGACTGTTGTATAGAAGAGATAGTAGTAAGTTAATGTCAATTAGTGACTGTTGTATAGAAGAGATAGTAGTAAGTTAATGTCAATTAGTGACTGTTGTATAGAAGAGATAGTAGTAAGTTAATGTCAATTAGTGACTGTTGTATAGAAGAGATAGTAGTAAGTTAATGTCAATTAGTGACTGTTGTATACAAGAGATAGTAGTAAGTTAATGTCAATTAGTGACTGTTGTATAGAAGAGATAGTAGTAAGTTAATGTCAATTATTGACTGTTGTATAGAATAGATAGTAGTAAGTTAATGTCAATTATTGACTGTTGTATAGAAGAAGAAATAGTAGTAAGTTAATGTCAATTAGTGACTGTTGTATAGAAGAGATAGTACTAAGTTCATGTCAATTAGTGACTGTTGTATAGAAGAGATAGTAGTAAGTTAATGTCAATTAGTGACTGTTGTATAGAAGTGATAGTAGTAAGTTAATGTCAATTAGTGACTGTTGTATAGAAGAGATAGTAGTAAGTTAATGTCAATTGTATAGAAGAGATAGTAGTAAGTTAATGTCAATTAGTGACTGTTGTATAGAAGAGATAGTAGTAAGTTAATGTCAATTAGTGACTGTTTGTATAGAAGAGATAGTAGTAAGTTAATGTCAATTATTGACTGTTGTATAGAAGAGATAGTAGTAAGTTAATGTCAATTAGTGACTGTTGTATAGAAGAGATAGTAGTAAGTTAATGTCAATTAGTGACTGTTGTATAGAAGAGATAGTAGTAAGTTAATGTCAATTATTGACTGTTGTATAGAAGAGATAGTAGTAAGTTAATGTCAATTAGTGACTGTTGTATAGAAGAGGTAGTAGTAAGTTAATGTCAAATAGTGACTGTTGTATAGAAGAGATAGTAGTAAGTTAATGTCAATTAGTGACTGTTGTATAGAAGAGATAGTAGTAAGTTAATGTCAGTTATTGACTGTTGTATAGAAGAGATAGTAGTAAGTTCATGTCAGTTATTGACTGTTGTATAGAAGAGATAGTAGTAAGTTAATGTCAATTAGTGACTGTTGTATAGAAGAGATAGTAGTAAGTTAATGTCAATTATTGACTTGTATAGAAGAGATAGTAGTAAGTTAATGTCAATTAGTGACTGTTGTATAGAAGAGATAGTAGTAAGTTAATGTCAATTAGTGACTGTTGTATAGAAGAGATAGTAGTAAGTTAATGTCAATTATTGACTGTTGTATAGAAGAAGAAATAGTAGTAAGTTAATGTCAATTAGTGACTGTTTGTATAGAAGAAATAGTAGTAAGTTAATGTCAATTAGTGACTGTTGTATAGAAGAGAATAGTAGTAAGTTAATGTCAATTATTGACTGTTGTATAGAAGAGATAGTAGTAAGTTAATGTCAATTATTGACTGTTGTATAGAAGAGATAGTAGTAAGTTAATGTCAATTATTGACTTGTATAGAAGAGATAGTAGTAAGTTTATGTCAGTTAGTGACTATTGTATAGAAGAGATAGTAGTAAGTTAATGTCAATTATTGACTGTTCTATAGAAGAGATAGTAGTAAGTTAATGTCAATTAGTGACTGTTGTATAGAAGAGATAGTAGTAAGTTAATGTCAATTAGTGACTGTTGTATAGAAGAGATAGTAGTAAGTTAATGTCAATTAGTGACTGTTGTATAGAAGAGATAGTAGTAAGTTAATGTCAATTATTGACTGTTGTATAGAAGAGATAGTAGTAAGTTAATGTCAATTAGTGACTGTTGTATAGAAGAGATAGTAGTAAGTTAATGTCAATTAGTGACTGTTGTATAGAAGAGATAGTAGTAAGTTAATGTCAATTAATGACTGTTGTATAGAAGAGATAGTAGTAAGTTAATGTCAATTAGTGACTGTTGTACAGAAGAGATAGTAGTAAGTTAATGTCAATTATTGACTTGTATAGAAGAGATAGTAGTAAGTTAATGCCAATTAGTGACTGTTGTATAGAAGAGATAGTAGTAAGTTAATGTCAATTATTGACTTGTATAGAAGAGATAGTAGTAAGTTAATGTCAATTAGTGACTGTTATATAGAAGAGATAATAGTAAGTTAATGTCAATTAGTGACTGTTGTATAGAAAATAGTAGTAAGTTAATGTCAATTAATGACTGTTGTATAGAAGAGATAGTAGTAAGTTAATGTCAATTAGTGACTGTTGTATAGAAGAGATAGTAGTAAGTTAATGTCAATTATTGACTTGTATAGAAGAGATAGTAGTAAGTTAATGTCAATTAGTGACTGTTGTATAGAAGAGATAGTAGTAAGTTAAATGTCAATTATTGACTTGTATAGAAGAGATAGTAGTAAGTTAATGTCAATTAGTGACTGTTGTATAGAAGAGATAGTAGTAAGTTAAAGTCAATTATTGACTGTTGTATAGAAGAGATAGTAGCAAGTTAATGTCAATTAGTGACTGTTGTATAGAAGAGATAGTAGTAAGTTAATGTCAATTAGTGACTGTTGTATAGAAGAGATAGTAGTAAGTTAATGTCAATTAGTGACTGTTGTATAGAAGAGATAGTAGTAAGTTAATGTAAATTAGTGACTGTTGTATAGAAGAGATAGTAGTAAGTTAATGTCAATTAGTGACTGTTGTATAAAAGAGATAGTAGTAAGTTAATGTCAATTAGTGACTGTTGTATAGAAGAGATAGTAGTAAGTTAATGTCAATTAGTGACTGTTGTATAGAAGAGATAGTAGTAAGTTAATGTCAATTATTGACTGTTGTATAGAATAGATAGTAGTAAGTTAATGTCAATTATTGACTGTTGTATAGAAGAAGAAATAGTAGTAAGTTAATGTCAATTAGTGACTGTTGTATAGAAGAGATAGTAGTAAGTTAATGTCAATTAGTGACTGTTGTATAGAAGAGATAGTAGTAAGTTAATGTCAATTAGTGACTGTTGTATAGAAGAGATAGTAGTAAGTTAATGTCAATTAGTGACTGTTGTATAGAAGAGATAGTAGTAAGTTAATGTCAATTGTATAGAAGAGATAGTAGTAAGTTAATGTCAATTATTGACTTGTATAAGAAGAGATAGTAGTAAGTTAATGTCAATTAGTGACTGTTGTATAGAAGAGATAGTAGTAAGTTAATGTCAATTAGTGACTGTTGTATAGAAGAGATAGTAGTAAGTTAATGTCAATTATTGACTGTTGTATAGAAGAAGAAATAGTAGTAAGTTAATGTCAATTAGTGACTGTTGTATAGAAGAGATAGTAGTAAGTTAATGTCAATTAGTGACTGTTGTATAGAAGAAATAGTAGTAAGTTAATGTCAATTAGTGACTGTTGTATAGAAGAGATAGTAGTAAGTTAATGTCAATTATTGACTGTTGTATAGAAGAGATAGTAGTAAGTTAATGTCAATTAGAGACTGTTGTATAGAAGAGATAGTAGTAAGTTAATGTCAATTAGTGACTGTTGTATAGAAGAGATAGTAGTAAGTTAATGTCAATTATTGACTGTTGTATAGAAGAAGAAATAGTAGTAAGTTAATGTCAATTAGTGACTGTTGTATAGAAGAGATAGTAGTAAGTTGATGCCAATTAGTGACTCTTGTATAGAAGAAATAGTAGTAAGTTAATGTCAATTAGTGACTGTTGTATAGAAGAGATAGTAGTAAGTTAATGTCAATTAGTGACTGTTGTATAGAAGAGATAGTAGTAAGTTAATGTCAATTATTGACTGTTGTATAGAAGAGATAGTAGTAAGTTAATGTCAATTATTTACTTGTATAGAAGAGATAGTAGTAAGTTTATGTCAGTTAGTGACTATTGTATAGAAGAGATAGTAGTAAGTTAATGTCAATTATTGACTGTTGTATAGAAGAGATAGTAGTAAGTTAATGTCAATTAGTGACTGTTGTATAGAAGAGATAGTAGTAAGTTAATGTCAATTATTGACTGTTGTATAGAAGAGATAGTAGTAAGTTAATGTCAATTAGAGACTGTTGTATAGAAGAGATAGTAGTAAGTTAATGTCATTATTGACTGTTGTATAGAAGAGATAGTAGTAAGTTAATGTCAATTAGTGACTGTTGTATAGAAGACATAGTAGTAAGTTAATGTCAATTAGTGACTGTTGTATAGAAGAGATAGTAGTAAGTTAATGTCAATTATTGACTTGTATAGAAGAGATAGTAGTAAGTTAATGTCAATTAGTGACTGTTGTATAGAAGAGATAGTAGTAAGTTAATGTCAATTAGTGACTGTTGTATAGAAGAGATAGTAGTAAGTTAATGTCAATTATTGACTGTTGTATAGAAGAAGAAATAGTAGTAAGTTAATGTCAATTAGTGACTGTTGTATAGAAGAGATAGTAGTAAGTTAATGCCAATTAGTGATTCTTGTATAGAAGAGATAGTAGTAAGTTAATGTCAATTAGTGACTGTTGTATAGAAGAGATAGTAGTAAGTTAATGTCAATTAGTGACTGTTGTATAGAAGATATAGTAGTAAGTTAATGTCAATTATTGACTGTTGTATAGAAGAGATAGTAGTAAGTTAAAGTCAATTATTGACTTGTATAGAAGAGATAGTAGTAAGTTTATGTCAGTTAGTGTCTATTGTATAGAAGAGATAGTAGTAAGTTAATGTCAATTATTGACTGTTGTATAGAAGAGATAGTAGTAAGTTAATGTCAATTAGTGACTGTTGTATAGAAGAGATAGTAGTAAGTTAATGCCAATTATTGACTGTTGTATAGAAGAGATAGCAGTAAGTTAATGTCAATTAGTGACTGTTGTATAGAAGAGATAGTAGTAAGTTAATGTCAATTAGTGACTGTTGTATAGAAGAGATAGTAGTAAGTTAATGTCAATTATTGACTGTTGTATAGAAGAAGAAATAGTAGTAAGTTAATGTCAATTAGTGACTGTTGTATAGAAGAGATAGTAGTAAGTTAATGTCAATTAGTGACTGTTGTATAGAAGAAATAGTAGTAAGTTAATGTCAATTAGTGACTGTTGTATAGAAGAGATAGTAGTAAGTTAATGTCAATTATTGACTGTTGTATAGAAGAGATAGTAGTAAGTTAATGTCAATTATTGACTGTTGTATAGAAGAGATAGTAGTAAGTTAATGTCAATTATTGACTTGTATAGAAGAGATAGTAGTAAGTTTATGTCAGTTAGTGACTATTGTATAGAAGAGATAGTAGTAAGTTAATGTCAATTATTGACTGTTGTATAGAAGAGATAGTAGTAAGTTAATGTCAATTAGTGACTGTTGTATAGAAGAGATAGTAGTAAGTTAATGTCAATTAGTGACTGTTGTATAGAAGAGATAGTAGTAAGTTAATGTCAATTATTGACTGTTGTATAGAAGAGATAGTAGTAAGTTAATGTCAATTATTGACTTGTATAGAAGAGATAGTAGTAAGTTTATGTCAGTTAGTGACTATTGTATAGAAGAGATAGTAGTAAGTTAATGTCAATTATTGACTGTTGTATAGAAGAGATAGTAGTAAGTTAATGTCAATTAGTGACTGTTGTATAGAAGAGATAGTAGTAAGTTAATGTCAATTAGCGACTGTTGTATAGAAGAGATAGTAGTAAGTTAATGTCAATTAATGACTGTTGTATAGAAGAGATAGTAGTAAGTTAATGTCAATTAGTGACTGTTGTACAGAAGAGATAGTAGTAAGTTAATGTCAATTATTGACTTGTATAGAAGAGATAGTAGTAAGTTAATGCCAATTAGTGACTGTTGTATAGAAGAGATAGTAGTAAGTTAATGTCAATTATTGACTTGTATAGAAGAGATAGTAGTAAGTTAATGTCAATTAGTGACTGTTATATAGAAGAGATAATAGTAAGTTAATGTCAATTAGTGACTGTTGTATAGAAAATAGTAGTAAGTTAATGTCAATTAATGACTGTTGTATAGAAGAGATAGTAGTAAGTTAATGTCAATTAGTGACTGTTGTATAGAAGAGATAGTAGTAAGTTAATGTCAATTATTGACTTGTATAGAAGAGATAGTAGTAAGTTAATGTCAATTAGTGACTGTTGTATAGAAGAGATAGTAGTAAGTTAATGTCAATTATTGACTTGTATAGAAGAGATAGTAGTAAGTTAATGTCAATTAGTGACTGTTGTATAGAAGAGATAGTAGTAAGTTAAAGTCAATTATTGACTGTTGTATAGAAGAGATAGTAGCAAGTTAATGTCAATTAGTGACTGTTGTATAGAAGAGATAGTAGTAAGTTAATGTCAATTAGTGACTGTTGTATAGAAGAGATAGTAGTAAGTTAATGTCAATTAGTGACTGTTGTATAGAAGAGATAGTAGTAAGTTAATGTAAATTAGTGACTGTTGTATAGAAGAGATAGTAGTAAGTTAATGTCAATTAGTGACTGTTGTATAAAAGAGATAGTAGTAAGTTAATGTCAATTAGTGACTGTTGTATAGAAGAGATAGTAGTAAGTTAATGTCAATTAGTGACTGTTGTATAGAAGAGATAGTAGTAAGTTAATGTCAATTATTGACTGTTGTATAGAATAGATAGTAGTAAGTTAATGTCAATTATTGACTGTTGTATAGAAGAAGAAATAGTAGTAAGTTAATGTCAATTAGTGACTGTTGTATAGAAGAGATAGTAGTAAGTTAATGTCAATTAGTGACTGTTGTATAGAAGAGATAGTAGTAAGTTAATGTCAATTAGTGACTGTTGTATAGAAGAGATAGTAGTAAGTTAATGTCAATTAGTGACTGTTGTATAGAAGAGATAGTAGTAAGTTAATGTCAATTGTATAGAAGAGATAGTAGTAAGTTAATGTCAATTATTGACTTGTATAGAAGAGATAGTAGTAAGTTAATGTCAATTAGTGACTGTTGTATAGAAGAGATAGTAGTAAGTTAATGTCAATTAGTGACTGTTGTATAGAAGAGATAGTAGTAAGTTAATGTCAATTATTGACTGTTGTATAGAAGAAGAAATAGTAGTAAGTTAATGTCAATTAGTGACTGTTGTATAGAAGAGATAGTAGTAAGTTAATGTCAATTAGTGACTGTTGTATAGAAGAAATAGTAGTAAGTTAATGTCAATTAGTGACTGTTGTATAGAAGAGATAGTAGTAAGTTAATGTCAATTATTGACTGTTGTATAGAAGAGATAGTAGTAAGTTAATGTCAATTATTGACTGTTGTATAGAAGAGATAGTAGTAAGTTAATGTCAATTATTGACTTGTATAGAAGAGATAGTAGTAAGTTTATGTCAGTTAGTGACTATTGTATAGAAGAGATAGTAGTAAGTTAATGTCAATTATTGACTGTTGTATAGAAGAGATAGTAGTAAGTTAATGTCAATTAGTGACTGTTGTATAGAAGAGATAGTAGTAAGTTAATGTCAATTAGAGACTGTTGTATAGAAGAGATAGTAGTAAGTTAATGTCAATTAGTGACTGTTGTATAGAAGAGATAGTAGTAAGTTAATGTCAATTATTGACTGTTGTATAGAAGAAGAAATAGTAGTAAGTTAATGTCAATTAGTGACTGTTGTATAGAAGAGATAGTAGTAAGTTGATGCCAATTAGTGACTCTTGTATAGAAGAAATAGTAGTAAGTTAATGTCAATTAGTGACTGTTGTATAGAAGAGATAGTAGTAAGTTAATGTCAGTTAGTGACTGTTGTATAGAAGAGATAGTAGTAAGTTAATGTCAATTATTGACTGTTGTATAGAAGAGATAGTAGTAAGTTAATGTCAATTATTTACTTGTATAGAAGAGATAGTAGTAAGTTTATGTCAGTTAGTGACTATTGTATAGAAGAGATAGTAGTAAGTTAATGTCAATTATTGACTGTTGTATAGAAGAGATAGTAGTAAGTTAATGTCAATTAGTGACTGTTGTATAGAAGAGATAGTAGTAAGTTAATGTCAATTATTGACTGTTGTATAGAAGAGATAGTAGTAAGTTAATGTCAATTAGAGACTGTTGTATAGAAGAGATAGTAGTAAGTTAATGTCAATTATTGACTGTTGTATAGAAGAGATAGTAGTAAGTTAATGTCAATTAGTGACTGTTGTATAGAAGACATAGTAGTAAGTTAATGTCAATTAGTGACTGTTGTATAGAAGAGATAGTAGTAAGTTAATGTCAATTATTGACTTGTATAGAAGAGATAGTAGTAAGTTAATGTCAATTAGTGACTGTTGTATAGAAGAGATAGTAGTAAGTTAATGTCAATTAGTGACTGTTGTATAGAAGAGATAGTAGTAAGTTAATGTCAATTATTGACTGTTGTATAGAAGAAGAAATAGTAGTAAGTTAATGTCAATTAGTGACTGTTGTATAGAAGAGATAGTAGTAAGTTAATGCCAATTAGTGATTCTTGTATAGAAGAGATAGTAGTAAGTTAATGTCAATTAGTGACTGTTATATAGAAGAGATAGTAGTAAGTTAATGTCAATTAGTGACTGTTGTATAGAAGAGATAGTAGTAAGTTAATGTCAATTATTGACTGTTGTATAGAAGAGATAGTAGTAAGTTAAAGTCAATTATTGACTTGTATAGAAGAGATAGTAGTAAGTTTATGTCAGTAAGTGTCTATTGTATAGAAGAGATAGTAGTAAGTTAATGTCAATTATTGACTGTTGTATAGAAGAGATAGTAGTAAGTTAATGTCAATTAGTGACTGTTGTATAGAAGAGATAGTAGTAAGTTAATGCCAATTATTGACTGTTGTATAGAAGAGATAGTAGTAAGTTAATGTCAATTAGTGACTGTTGTATAGAAGAGATAGTAGTAAGTTAATGTCAATTATTGACTGTTGTATAGAAGAGATAGTAGTAAGTTAATGTCAATTAGTGACTGTTGTATAGAAGACATAGTAGTAAGTTAATGTCAATTAGTGACTGTTGTATAGAAGAGATAGTAGTAAGTTAATGTCAATTAGTGACTGTTGTATAGAAGAGATAGTAGTAAGTTAATGTCAATTATTGACTGTTGTATAGAAGAGATAGTAGTAAGTTAATGTCAATTAGTGACTGTTGTATAGAAGAGATAGTAGTAAGTTAATGTCAATTAGTGACTGTTGTATAGAAGAGATAGTAGTAAGTTAATGTCAATTAGTGACTGTTGTATAGAAGAGATAGTAGTAAGTTAATGTCAATTGTATAGAAGAGATAGTAGTAAGTTAATGTCAATTAGTGACTGTTGTATAGAAGAGATAGTAGTAAGTTAATGTCAATTAGTGACTGTTGTATAGAAGAGATAGTAGTAAGTTAATGTCAATTAATGACTGTTGTATAGAAGAGATAGTAGTAAGTTAATGTCAATTAGTGACTGTTGTATAGAAGAGATAGTAGTAAGTTAATGTCAATTATTGACTGTTGTATAGAAGAGATAGTAGTAAGTTAATGTCAATTAGTGACTGTTGTATAGAAGAGATAGTAGTAAGTTAATGTCAATTAGTGACTGTTGTATAGAAGAGATAGTAGTAAGTTAATGTCAATTAGTGACTGTTGTATAGAAGAGATAGTAGTAAGTTAATGTCAATTAGTGACTGTTGTATAGAAGAGATAGTAGTAAGTTAATGTCAATTAGTGACTGTTGTATAGAAGAGATAGTAGTGAGTTAATGTCAATTAGTGACTGTTGTATAGAAGAGATAGTAGTAAGTTATTGTCAATTAGTGACTGTTGTATAGAAGAGATAGTAGTAAGTTAATGTCAATTATTGACTGTTGTATAGAAGAGATAGTAGTAAGTTAATGTCAATTAGTGACTGTTGTATAGAAGAGATAGTAGTAAGTTAATGTCAATTATTGACTGTTGTATAGAAGAGATAGTAGTAAGTTAATGTCAATTAGTGACTGTTGTATAGAAGAGAAAGTAGTAAGTTAATATCAATTATTGACTGTTGTATAGAAGAGATAGTAGTAAGTTAATGTCAATTATTGACTGTTGTATAGAAGAGATAGTAGTAAGTTAATGTCAATTAGTGACTGTTGTATAGAATAGATAGTAGTAAGTTAATGTCAATTATTGACTGTTGTATAGAAGAAGAAATAGTAGTAAGTTAATGTCAATTAGTAACTGTTGTATAGAAGAGATAGTAGTAAGTTAATGTCAATTGTATAGAAGAGATAGTAGTAAGTTAATGTCAATTAGTGACTGTTGTATAGAAGAGATAGTAGTAAGTTAATGTCAATTAGTGATTCTTATACAAGAGATGACGTATTTGATGGTTTAAATACAAAGAGTACCAAGTTCATGAAATTATCGAACTTAACAAGAGGGCAAAAAAGGCCCAAGGAAGATAATAAAGATGATGACTCTACTGTACGACTTTGTAAACAAAGAAAAGTTATGGTATCTAATGATTATGTTAATCAGGAATGTTCAACTAATGCTATAGTTGATGATTGTAATTCAGGAAAAGCACAATGCATAAAGAAGTACCTAGAGTGCCAAATTACTCTTCCTCGACTTCCGTAACTATTGATAACATAGATGAATATGATGGAATGTAAATAATTGAACCTCACTCAAAAAGAGAAAACTTTGATGAAGACGATGAAACTGAAATAATTAAAATAATTGTACCTCACACAAAAAGAGAAAACTTTGAAAACTCAGTTATTATTCAAACAAAGAAGAATATAAACATAAATTCCAATGCTCCAATCCATTTAATTCCTTCTAATGAAATATCTCAATCTGAAAACAGCAGAGAAAATTCCTTACAAATAAACAAATATGAATATTGTAGAAGTTTTTGGCCTGAGGACACATCAAAATACATTGAATTATTCCAGAAAAATACCAAGTTCAACCAATGTTCAAAATCTTCAGAAAAATATTAATGTTACATCAGGAACCAATTTTAATCTTAAAACTGGTATCATTAATGGAAAAGAAAAAATTGTCATGAAAGGCCAAACAGGAAAATGTTCATATCCAGGGAAGCTACCACAATCACCAATGAACATGAAGAAGAAATTTAATGAACCAGATTTAATGCATTATAACTTGATTTCACCTCAAGGAATAAAAACTGAAAATTCTACAATTAATAATTCAGAATATGAATACAAAGTAAATAGCATGAAACTCATTTCAAATTTTAATGATAAATTAAATAATGACATAAAAGATTCTATGTTCAAAACAGAGCAATTTAAAAACAAAAAAGGAGGATTTGAAGTGCAAAGAAGTGCAGATTATTTCTAATAAAAAAGGACATTGGCCTAAACTAAATGAAGATATTAAAAAAATTATTGACTTTGCATTGATACCTATTCCTCAAAATGAAACTCTAGTTACGAGTTTTGGGTTATCTATAAAATGATAAGATATGCAAACAACTGGTTAAATGATCAAATTATTAATTTTTATTTGGACCTTCTTCAACAAAGAGGCAAATTAAATAATTATCCATCCGTCTATGCATTTAACACATTCTTCTATCCAAAACTTTTGACTGGTGGTCATGCTGCCGTGAAAAGATGGACAAAAAATACAAACATTTTTTCATATGACTTGATAATTTTCCCTATTCACATGGGAGCTCATTGGTGTGTAGCAGTTGCTGATGTGAGAGAGAAAACTTTAAAGTATTATGACAGCTTGGAAGCAGCCATTGACAAGTGCCTGAAAATCTTAATGAAATACCTGACGGATGAAAGAGTGGCTAGGAAAGTACCTGTACATGTTTGGAAAACAGAAAATGCCCAGAATTTACCTCAGCAAATGAATGGTAGTGACTGTGGTGTGCTCTCGTGCATGTATGCAGAATTCATCTGTCGCAATGCAGACTTCACTTTTGCTCAGAAAGATATTCCATATTTTCGTCATAAAATGATATATGAAATTTATCGTTGTAAGCTCTTAATGTGAATTGATAAAATTAAACATTAAATTTAACAGTTGTAAATATGTAATTTAAGTTGTTAAAATTAAATTAGTCAGATTTTACACCTTTTTTAATTCATAGTGTTCTGCCCAAGGCAGGTCTTTCACTGCAATCATAGCATTTTCATGCTATGCTTTGCAGCTTTACTAGGTTATTATAGGTGTGGTAGCTTCCAGTTGCTTTCCACACCGGAGGATGATAATGATGATGGTCAGATGATTTTCAGGGACTGTTTGGGCCTCAAAGCTTCCTGACATGTGCCTTACAGGTGAGAAAAAACCCCAAAAAACCGCACCAAGGAAGATAGTCCAGACCATGAAACGAACCCAGGTCTGCTGTGTGACAAAGCAGCATGCTACCTCGAGACCACAGCGGTGGATATTTTTTATAAATCCAGGACTCTTTCATATGGTCTTTCCTTCATTGTCAAGTGGCATCTGACTTGTTTTCATGGTTGGCTAACCCTGTAGGCCCATTCTTCTTCCCTATGTTGATTGACCAAAGAACTCCAAAGTCAATTCCCTTTCCACAGGAATTTCAAAATTCATAATTTAGTCCTTGTATTTCTGGATATAGGTCTTCTCCCAGACGGTGAGTTCTTTGGATTCGTCTGTTTCATTGATCTTGCCTCTACTTCATTTCTGTGCCTTTGAGACCAAGCATTAGGAGCTACTGCAGATGTTTCTACTTCCCTTTTTTTTTTTTACATTTCTATAGTTTTTCCTTCATTCTTGTGATCAAATTTTTTTGTACATTTTTCATAAACCCCACATTTTATCTGATAAATTTCTGATTTTTTCTTCATTAATTTCTTAATTTTTGTTAATTCCATCTCGTTTTGGATCAAAAATTTTCCTAAGAACTTTATTTTCAAATACTTCTTCTTTCATCCCTTAAAGTAAGAGTCCTTGTTTCGCATTCATACAATATAAGTGGGAGAATAACAGTTTTATATATTTTCGGTTTAATGTTTTGAATGGAGTTATGATGACAAGAGTCCCTGTAATACAGAATTGAGCCTATGATTAATATTTCTGTGCATCTCATTTCTATTTATAATTATTGTTCCTAGGTATTTGATATGAATATCCTCATGCTGCAATGTTGAGCTCTTAACAATAAGATTCTTTGATGTGGCAGAGATGACTAATCTAACTCCGTTCTTGATACTATCTTCATGAAGACTGAATTGCATATTATTGGCCTGAATATGTCTTCCTATCCCACTTTTGCATTAAAATCTTCTAAGAAAATGTTCATATGATATCGTAAAAGATTACTACACACACAAATTTAGTAAAAGTAGAATAATTAAAAGAGAAATATTTAATCAAAATCTGAAAGAAAATACAGTATGTTTAGTTTTTTTACTCATCTGATTGCTGTTTTGGAAGAAATGTTTGTATAAAAAAAACAATATATTGCAAATAGACTTACCTTTAAGAAGAGGGAATCCACCCCCCACCATTTCCATGGCACATCCTTCCAAATCCTTAAGCAGTTCTGGAACATCTACAAGATGCATTGATACGGGCTGATTCTTACCAAATACATCTCCCTGTGCAACTAGATAGATCAAGCTAGTAGCCATGCATCTGCCTGCTCCTGTAATGGCCACCTGGATCACCTCATCTGACTTCAACATTAAATTAAAGCAATACATTATAATTTTTAAAAAAAGACACCCAATTAACAGGCTCTGAAGGGGTGATGGCATAGCTCATTGATGAGTCATAGCCTCTCCTTTGTAAGGAGTTACTAGACCAAGTTAATTTTAGTTACCTTATTTGCTCATACATGTCATAAATGGCACACCGACTCAATGAGACATCTAACAGGCAACTAAGGTATTACTAGGACATTGATGTCGATAAATTTTGCTTAGAAGCCTCTTTATTCAGGCTTAAGGATCTTTTACGAGCCTGAAAATATTTAGACTCGGGACCCGTTGGCTTAAAGTCCCATTGATGGATGCAAGAATTCATTATTTTTAACCAACAACTTGCGAAGTATGTAGGATGGCTAACGCTGTGCTCTGATTGACTTTATTCTCAGGAAAGACTCCAGTATTCATTTTATATGAGATTGAATGGCCAGTCTGGACACAAATGAGCAAAGAATTGAATCAAACCATAGTCAGGACATCTTTGCCATCTGAGCTATCTAGTCCACTAAAGTCATTGGTAGTGTACTTGACAATTAGCTAAAATATTTTCTGAAGAGAAAATGTTCTGCCTGAACTGGGATTTGAACCCAAGACCTCTAGTTTTATGCACAAGTGCATTAACCTTTGTGCTACTCAGGCATTTGTGTCTGGGCAGGGATATCTGGATAGAACAACGATGGGATATCTGGATAGAACAACAATGTCCACTAGTACCTAAAATCAGAGATCTTGGGTTCAATTCTGGTTCAGGTAGAAATTTTTCTCTTTTAAAAAAATAATTTATCGATCAATCTAAATGTATAAATTTACATTCAACAAGTCTAAAGTTAATTCCACCCCAGTCAATGAATTTTAAGTTTCTAAATTCCCAACAAAACAATATCTCTTTACAAAATAAATTTTAAATTGGTTACAAGTAGCAATGCAATCAATTATTAGCAATTAAAATATTATAAATAACCATAGCTAAAAAATCCAAGATCAAGGGATAACTTATTAACATAACAACAGAGGGAAGAAGAAGTAGTTCTGATTGACATAACGCCAGTCGATGAGACATTACTGAAGATAAAGCTTTGAAACTGCAGTATAATTAGAAGACTTGATATGAAGTGAGGTGTGAAGTATTTTAGTTTAATCTTAAATTAAACCTCAGTGATTTTTTCCTATAACATTTCAAGAGAGGGATCTGTTAAATTTATTAATTGTTCCAGTAAGAGTTGAATAGAAAATGATAAAATCAAATGTTTCTACCTCTCCTAAGTAGATCGCAATTTTGAGACCATAACGGTCTCATCTTCTCGTCAGTACAATCTTGGCAAGAAGATGAGAGTGTTATGGTCTCGAAATCGCGATCTACTTAGAAGATTTATATGAGGAGAGGTAGGAAACATTTGATTTTATCACAAATTAAACCTCATAGTGATTAATTCCTGTAAAAGTTAAATTGAATAAAAAAATTACATAACTATAAAATTGTAAAAATACCAGCATATTCTATACAATTACTGAATGATGAATCTCATAAACTTACCAGTTTTCAAAATGGCTATCTTTTTTTATCATTATTCATATTTAAGTTTTAAGATAGTTTGGTCTTAGACTAAATAAATAATAGTTTTAAAAAACTAAAAGAACACACTTTATTAGAAAACTAAAAAATGAAAAATAATTTTAATTTCCAATACGCTTGGGATAAAATAAAGTGGTCAACAAAAAAATCATCTCCAACACATATAGAATAAAATTAGAGTTATCAACAAAAAGAAAATAATTTTACCATCAAAAGCGTGGGGTGCTCTATATCAATTAATATATTTGATAATAAACAGATATTGGTAAAAGTAAGCTCTCTAAGAAGAAAATGTAAAAATCATAAAAAGCACCCCACGCTTTTGATGGTAAAATTATTTTATTTTTGTTGATAACTCTAATTTTATTCTATATGTGTTGGAGATGATTTTTTTGTTGAGCACTTTATTTTATCCCAAGCGTATTGGAAATTAAAATTATTTTTCATTTTTTAGTTTTCTAATAAAGCGTGTTCTTTTAGTTTTTTAAAACTATTTTTTATTTTTTAGTTTTAATATTTTACAGAATAAGATAAAAATACAAATATCTTTAAATTCGATACTATTGTAGTATGAGATAAAAGTAATACTCTTCTATAAAAAAAACCCTCCCAGCCAGATTTGAACCAGCGACGTATGGATTACTGAAATTATATACCACTAAGAGTTCACTGCTCTACCAACTGAGCTCTTACAATGATTGACTAAAAACTCGACAAGTCCGCAACCTCATACCAGTTTTCATTTTTTTGATTTTCGGATGATTCTGGCCAGGATTTTAAAAACAAAATATGAAATTATTGTATTGTCACGGGTCCTCTACACATATACAAAGTTTCAAGTCGATCCAATGTTTCTAAGTGGGTGAAAATCGCTTTGAAAGATTCCGTTACATTGATACAAAAACACTTTTTTTGATTTTCTGATAATTATGGCCAGGATTTTAGAAAATAAATATGAAATTATTGTATTGTCACGGGTCCTCTACAAGTATACAAAGTTTCAAGTTGATCCGATGTTTCTAAGTGGGTGAAAATCGCGTTGAAAGATTCCGTTACATTGATACAAAAACACTTTTTTTTATTATCTGATGATTATGGCCAGGATTTTAGAATATAAATATGAAATTATTGTATTGTCACGGGTCCTCTACAGGTATACACAGTTTCAAGTCGATCCAATGATTTTAAGTGGGTGAAAATCGCGTTGAAAGATTCCGTTACATAGATAGATAGATAGATACAGGTCAAGCTAATATAAAGCGTGTAAAAAATAAGACTCATCCACTCACCCTAACATTTTGTTAAGTTGAAAATAGGTAGAGCTATGAGGTTTAATAACTACATTTTGGAAAGATGTTCTTTCCAAAATGTAGTTGTTACATACTCCATCTGATACCAAACTTTGTGTCGACTTTTGTCTTTTGACTTTAATTATCTAAGAGATTTAACATTCGCCACATTTTTAATATACCATCACTAAAAAATTAGCTTCTATAATTTTATTCAGTTTAGCAGAAACTATGATTTGGTTATTTTTTTCTGCATTTTTCCCTTAAAAACTGAATTAAAAATGTTTAAACTTATATTATACCTACAATTCTCTCCCATAAATTTTCTCCAAGTACATAAGTTTGCTCAATAGGCAAATTCCAATGATTATCCATGACAAAATCTAAAAATAAAATTGTTTTATGGAATATAATTTATTATTTCAATAGAACATAAAGAAAAAGTACAACAATGAGGTAATATGGCATAAACAGCCCTTTAGATTATTAAAAAAATATTTAAATTATTTTAATTCCTAATGAACTTTTAAACACGATAAATAATTTAGTTATTAAAATATGTTTTTAATTAGTTTGTTATGTAGAGAGAAATTAATTACATACTGTATGAAAATCTTTATCAGCAAGGTTGTTTTACATAGTACCAGGAAAGAAAAAATAGACCAGATACAAAAATATAAGTTTCAACTGATAATTTTCATTTGAATATCCATCATCATCATAGTACATTCACGAATATGGGCCATTTGTTGACCTGTTTTGACCTCAAGAGAAACACCATCCAAAAGTCTTTTGAGTGGATATCTTGGTCTCCTTCTTCCTGCTGGTTGATATCTTAACATTTCTTTGGGTATCCCATGATCTTCCATTCAATGAACATGTTGCATCCATCTTGACTTATAATCAGAAATTGTGTTTTCTAAATTCTTCTAAGATGTCTTCATTTTTTTGTGAACTAGTAGTGTGTATCCTGCAGTCCTCCAAAGGTATCTCATTTCAGCAGATCTAAGTCTCTGTATATCCTTCTGTTTCAATGTCCATATTTCGCTACCATACAAAGGAGTTGGAAGAGCCAGTGTTTTATACATTTTTAGTCTCGAACGTTTTTGGACTAACTGTGGCTTGAAGATTGAATTTATTAATCCTGAAATCCTTAAAAATGTTGATATTTTTGCGTTTACATCCTTTTCTTCTTCATATGAGATATTGCATCCTAGATATGTAAAATTATTCACCTGCTCCAAAAATTTTATTGTCAAGTACAATTTTACTTCTGACAGGATCTACACCTTGAAATGCCATAATTTTTGTTTTCTCTGTAGATATCTTCAATCCATATTCTTCTGTAATTTTAAGTTCATACAGACCTTTCTGCAGATTCATTTGAATATTATTCTAACAATATTCTACCACAATTTTGTTTATTAAATTATGTACAATAGTTTTCATTTACTATTTTCATAATCTGTCGACAAACTCTAATTATAATAATAATACACAGGTGATTCAGTACGTAGATTACTTTAACAAAATTAACTTAAATAAGAAAAAGGGGGTATAGGGCTTCAATATTTGAGGCACTAAACACAATAATGGTCCATTCCATAAAATAAACAGAGATAATGCAGAAAAAAATATCCAAATCATATGATAATATGCATTATACATTAGAACTCAATATCAGACTTACAGGTAGATGACATTGGACTTGTTTCATTCCTCTGTTTAATTATCAGGTAAAACTTAAACGTTATTTCTAAAATATATTATGGAACTTGGCCATCATTACATTCAATTCCCAATATCTATCTTTTTAACACAGACTATTTAATTATAACATTTTCAACAAAAGAAAAGAGTAGATGTAAATAAAACCCAACTCTATTCTGTGGTTGAAAAGGAACAATTAATATTTTCTTCCATGCTGTAATAATCAGAATGTGACCAGGATCACAAAGGACTGGGTTTAGTTATTAGTTAACTTTAGAAATTTTCTTCAAGTATAGAGTCGGGTATGGGATCTGTTCAGCCTTGTGAAAACAACTGAATGACTTCTTAAAATTATAAATAGTAAATCTAGTTATAAAATTTAGGCTGGTATTCAAAAACCAAGTCCTCTATGCTATGCCATCTCCGTCTTCTGTAAGCTCAGAAGAACAAAACAGAGTTATGAATTTTGAAATACCGACGGAGCGTGACTTTGTTTGGAGGTTCTTTGGCCAACCACAGGATGGAGCTGACATCGACATCCAGGTTGTGCAACATAATGCAACATAAATCAAACCAGTCTGGACAAGCTGACGATAAAACAGAATTGTTTTGAAACATGTTCAAGAACAAATCAACATTAATATTGAGGTAAGATGATCAGACTAAAAATAATATAATTAAAATAACCTCAAAATATCACTTCCTAAAATTAAATAATAAATATCTTGTTAGCACGTGATGTTGAATAGAGTGAGCCAGTTAGACTAGGTTCTGCATGACTCACATAATTAACAATGGATAGATTGGCTGAGAGTTGCTCTTTGCAGAAAGTTTGGTTCTTGAATACTGGCCTAAAATTGAGATTTAAAGGTAAGTCCCGACGGAGCAGTGATTACGAAGCTTGCTTTTGGTTCCAAGGTTCATAAGTTCAAACGTGGTCAGAGTCAATGTATTTTTAAAGAGATAAAAATCATAAGTCTTCATTCTTTAAGAGATGTTGCAGATTATGACATAAAAGAATTTCAAGCCTGAGGGCAAAATTTATTGGCCATTTCACACCTCGATATGAACTGTGACACTATTGACCTGAGATGTTAAAAGCATTGCTAAATAAAATGCTATTTAACAAAAAAAGAGATTGAAGGATTATGTCATGGTAACCATGTGATCTGCTAGGTCAGTAACTACTGCTTCAGTCAGCTTTGACTTTTGGAATTATCATGCCAGTTTTTTATGAAGATTTTGCTTGTATTTTATTTATATGAAATTTCAGAATTTGACATATACCCTCCACTAGCTTTTACAAGGACTGAAGAAAGGATAATTAATGCAATAAAACAGGATGATTCAACATGTTGTGCACAATTTTCGGAGCTTGTAGAGGGGTCAAAATACAACAATTTTTTATTAGTAACTTATGGTCTGGAAAGTAATCCTGGGTCAGTACAAGCCTGGGAAAGTTGGAACTTCAATGTGGGTCTAAGCTTACTTTTCAGAGAGGCACTGGGTTAGATACACTACTTTACTTTATGAATTTATGTCATATCATTTAGTGCAGTACAGTACTTGTGTACTCTTCTGTTCACATCTGATAGTTATTTGTGCGCTCTGCAGGTTGTTTTCATTTCAGTACGGTATCTGCAGTGTATTGTAGAGGTCCACTACAGCATTACTTTGAAGGTTTGTGATTTTTGTGAAATGGAATACACGTCAGAACTTCAAGACATGCATTTCATGTATGGTAAAGCAAATGGTAATGCATGCAAAGCTCAAGGCCTGTATAGCGCACAATATCCGAACAGATGTCAAGCACATCCTCGAACATTTCAAAACGTTCACCACCGACTCAGGAGACAGGTTCCTTGCGTTCATGGCATCATGTAGGCTGGCCACGTACGATTCGAACAGTCGCTATGGATGAGGAAGTTCTTGCTCACGTGGAAGAATATGCCTGTATTCAATGTGGTGGTAGGCATTTTGAACACCTAGTGTTGTAAAACCAAACTGGTGAATAAATTTACATTTACTTAAGTGTATGCACAAAATCATTTTTTGTCCATCCAGACATTCCAGGGTTTGTACCGACCCAATATTACTTTCCAGACCATTAGTTACTAATCAAAAGTTGTTGTATTTTGACCCCTCTATAAGCGTCTGATATTTTTGCACAGCCATTTGAATCACCCTGTATATATATATATATATATTTTTTTTCAGAGAAAGAAACAACTTAGTTTTCTTTTATGTAAAACTAAATTAACAAAATAATGACTGACTTAAGGAATTTTTAACCCTCTGCATGCCACTGGTAAAATCTCTTGGGTCAGAGATTTAAATCGCACCTGCCGATGTGATCGGCTTTGCAAGTAGTTTAAGTATATTGTCTGGCAGGTAATGGACAGGAGCATCAGAGCCGATCTAATTGGCTCATGACACCTAAAGGGTTAAGTTGATTCAAACATGATACAATATTGAAAATAATATATATAGTAGTTATTTTTTGCTTAAATAATTTTTATTTCACATACATTATATTTATTTATTTATAACAGTTAAACACACATTACCTATATTTTATAATACTACATAATGATGAAAGTTCATATATTGATATTAATGGTATTTTAATAAAACATTAGATTCCACACCTACAAACCAAAAACTTCTAACATATTATTTGTTAATTTATATTTTTTGTATGTTCTTAATAATAGAATGAAAAGGTAGTGTAAAAATAATCTGTATACAGCAATAAACAGATAACCTGTATAAAATACAGGAACTATCCTTGAAACATTTTTCCCTAACTTGCCAATTCATAAACTTTTATTGATTAGTGTTAAATAATGAGGAATTTTGGTAACAATTTGTAGTGTTAAAGTGTGAAAAAAATTAACTTTTTAAACATTTCAATAATTTAATTTTGTGCATTTAAGAGTTCATGTTCATAACACACAATAACTCAAGTAACTTCTATGCCATCATATCTGTTTCACATACAGAAAGCAAATGAAAGATAATTTTTAAGTTCTAAGATTATTTCTGGATTTCTCCAAAATGTCCTTTCTTATTCGAGGATAATCTGGCTGCACTTTAAGTACTTGATGACATATGTCAATGGCATCTGCATATCTCTTCCCTTTCATATAGTTAAATGCCAACTTATAACCAATTGCAGGATTTGCTTTTCCTCCAAATTTCCAAGCACATTCATACTGACTAGATGCTACTCGGTATGACTGTTCTTTCTCGGCAATATACCCTGCAAATTCATAAGCTTTGGTGCAGGATTTATTATGTTGAAGTACTCTTCGAAGTAATTCACTTGCCATGTCATATTTACTGTTCTGAATATAGATATCAGCTAATAACAACCAACAACGTTCCAAATATTCTGCATCTTCAAAGTTCCAGATATTTTTTGCGACTCTCTTGAGTTGATTTCTTGCACGAGGCACTTGTTTGAGTAGTACATAGGCTGTGGCAAGTCCAAGTGCTGTTCCAACATGATCTCTGTAAGTTTCTTGACTTGCAAGTGATGTGAAATCCTGCAATGCTTGTTCTACACTGGGTTTCTGTCTTGTTGCAAGTAGAAGAAAATTTCCTAGAAGTCGATGATTTAAGACTTCATCTCCGCCCATCCCACCTGCACGAGGTTGAAGTTCCTTCAAAAGTCTTTCTGCCATTCTTAGAGCCATCTCTCTTGACCCACGGAATTCATCATCATCACTATCCATTGCATCACTCCCCAAAGTTTCATCATCAGGGTTGAGACAAATCTCAATCATATTATAAATAGCCTGCTGACCCCATTCAGGATCTCGTCTCGCTCCATTAAAATGACGTAATGCTGAATTAGCATTACCCGAATACCAGTCATACAAGCCTTTGCAATAAGCAAGGCCAGCTTCTTGATTGGCTCGTTGGCATGTGGTTTCTGCTTTCTCAAGATAAGCTGGTACATCCTCCAAGTTTCCAGTTCTCCTCATCACTTCAACTAATCTTGCAAGGGCTGTCCAATAATCAGGCCGTTTCTGAAGGAGCTGCTGGAAGTGGAAAGCAGCTGTTTCAAAATCAACTTTACGAAATGCAAGATCAGCCATCATGACTGTTGCAGCTTCATTATTGGCATCAGTTTTCAGAAGTGACATGCAGCTCATTTGACACTGTTCTAAATCATTAACATGCATGTAAAGTCTTGCCAAATCAACCATAGTATTTGTATCATCGGGAGAATACTTAAGTGCTTCCTTGTAGCATCTAATTGCTGTGTCATAGTCTCGTAATGTGTTGGAATGCTCTGCCATCTGCTGACAAATACTAGCAGCTATTTGTTTTTCCTCATCACTACTGGCTGATTGTTCAATATTTGTTCTTTTCAAGACACGAATCTGATTTTCATGTGCATCTCTTAATGTTGATAGTGATGCCTGGACATTACCAGCTTTCTCTCGCACTTTTGCTAACAGCAGAAACAATTTAGTTCTTGCTGTCAATGCAGATAAATCACTATTATCAATTTTACCCTCAAGTTCTTGAGTAAGTGTCTTTTCTGCCTTGTCATATTGTCCTAATTTCATGTAAAGTTCAGCCATGTCAAGCTTTAATTGTCCAGCATCTTCTCCTTTCACTGCTTCTTTATAATAGTTTATAGCTTTACCATACTGGTGCGTCTTTACAAGAGCTCTTCCCATCTTACAAGCAAGGGCGGCATCTCGAGGATTCCGTTTTAAAGCCTGTTCATATGCCTCAATAGCTCTATCAGGCTCTTGTATTGACATATAAGCATCTCCAAGCATCACAAAACTCTGAGGACCTGGTGAATTTTCCACAAGTTCACGGAAACACTCTGCAAATGCCCTCCGATCTTTACGGTTGTGTAAGTGAATATCTGCCATCTTGCAACGAGCTTGTTGATAGTACATTTGTCCTGGCATAATCGCCTGCAGAAACTCTAAAGCTAATTTTGTATCTCCTCTATGAAGTGCCAAATCTGCATTTGCAACAGTGACACGTCCTTCTTCACTTGTTCCTTGGAATTCTTCTACAGCATCTTGCATTATTTTAGCAGCTTCATGTATTTGGTTGGCAGCACGATATGCTTCTACTAACTCAAGATATAATGTTGCTTTGTCTGGTAAAGTCAATTCAATGGCATTTCCTCCACTGTGAACTCTACTTCCACTGCCAGGTTTCATCCCTCCAAGACTCATTGCTGTCTGGAGTGTTTCAATGCTTTCTTTTATGTTTCCTTGCTGCTTTTGTACAAGAGCTGTGATCAAATGATACAAAGGATGTTCTCGTACTTTGAAATTATAACTTAAGCCTACTTCTAAGTTCTGTGCAGCTTTCTGATAATTACCTTGCTGAACTTGTATTTGTGCCATTAACAAATGAGCATCAGCATATGCAGCATCAACATCATCAAGAATGTGCTGTAAAGTTAATGTTGCAGCTTTCATATCACCACTGAGGAATTGAACTTTTGCAAAGTGAAACAGAGCTTCTAATAAACCTGGACAAGCTTTGCTCACAGCTTCCAGGATAGTTAAACATTGCTTTAGAGATACTGGCAAAGTTTGACCTTGAGATGTTCCTGTGTTACTTGTAGTGACAGGTGAAACTGGAGAATAAATTAAATATTCTTGCACAACCTGAAGTAGAAAATCTGGGTCTAGAATTCGGAGATATTTAGGTCCATATGGTAAGACTCTAAGTGCTCTAAAATGAACTTCTACTGCTTCATTGAGATATCCAAGTGCTTTATCAGCATCTCCAGATACAAGTCTTGCTGACATAAGTAGCAAATCAGGTGTAGGTTGAGATCCCTCAACTTCTTGGAGGAATTCAACTTGTTGTCGAGCTTGTTCGGTAGCCCCACTTTCAGTTAGTTGACAAAGTGTCAAACCTGCTAGAGCAACTATAGAAGAATCATCTACTTTTGTAGCACTCCTATATAATCTTGCAGCTTCTTTCATCTTCCCTTGCAACAAGCATTGATAGCCTAATTCTGTCATCAAATCTGCACTTGTTGGATCTAATTGTGCAGCTTTTTCAGCAAAACGATATGTCTCATTCAAAATTGTTTCATTACGACCACAAATTCTTGAAAATAACTGAGCACTTTCAACAAATAATTCAGCATTTTTAGGCTCAGATTTTTCCATTTCACTATAGAATCGTCTTAAACTGAGACTTGCTTCATCATAATTTCCTTCTCGACAGATAACTGTTAAAACTTTAATTTTGAGTGCTTCAAGACAGTGAGGATCTGCAGCAAGAATTCTGTTTGCTGTCTCAATCGCTTGATCCCAATCGAGTAATGCTAGTTGATTTTTCATCTTTTCCACCAGAGGTGGAGTGAATGATGGAAATCTTACCACTAACTGATTCAAAAGACCAATTGCACCCTCATAATCTTTCTGCAACTCCTGGTAGCGAACTTTTCCAAATATAGCATCAATATTTTTTTTTCCTGGACTATGTTCCAGAGCAGAATCAAAATACTGCGGGACATCCTTCACTTTACTTTCTTTCCCAGCATTCATTTCAATCCAACCCTTGATCACCAGCCCATCTGGAGAATTTGGATTAGTTTTTAGGAGTCTGTCAGCATATTCTCTAGCTTTCTCAGGTTTGCCCGTATGATAGAGAATAACTGCTGCATGATATAGGCCCATTTCTCCAGCATGTTTTCGCTCATCTTTGAGTCTACTATCAAGCTGATTAAGAGCTTCTCGATCAACAACATTGCAGCGACGATGTGCATACATGAGTGCTAGAATTGCACCAATCATGACATCCCGATCTGTTTGAAGTGGTTCTAACTCACGTATTCCTTCTTGTACTCGGCGCCCTAATACAAGGGACAAACCATTGTAAAGTCGGAATGTGGGATCACCTGGATATTTGCGAAGGCCATCCAGGGCTTCTGATTGCATGGCATGATACAGCTTTTCTCGACAGTAATAGTGAATTTTAGCCTTCAAGTCTCTGTCTTCCATTTTGAATTTTCTCTTATATACCAGTAAAATGTAATAAAAATGTGATTTTTTCTCAAAATGTATACCTGAAAAGAATAAGCCAATAGTTAATATGTAAAACTGAGATTTTTTTTTAATTATGCAGCAGTCTCAATATTTCCTTGTAATCCAAGTCATAAAAATATACTTATCTCTAACAAACAGGCAATCTATTAAAATCCAGATAGTGTATTTGTTTGTTCCTAAACACTGTTAGTTGACTTTTCATTTTTTTGTTAGATATCAACACTTTTCTTCAAATTTATAGTGTGAAATCATAGATTTCATAAAACTTTTGACGGCAAATAATATTATGAGGCTTTCAAATTAATAAAACTAAAATGAGTTGTACATCACTCACCTCAAACACTCTGTATTCTTCACAGTACAGGACCTTGGTTTCAGAAAGAATCTTTCCTATCTTCAGCCATCTTTTCGATTGTTGAATTTTTGCCCTCACCATTGTCTTCTAAACTATCATCTAGTGTTGATTTGATGAACTTGAGATTAAATCAACAGTAGATGGCAGTTTAGAAGACGATGGTGAAGGCAAAATTTCAACAGTCAAAAAAGATGGCTGAATTATTATAATAAATTAGGGAATTTTTACATTATGAGGCTTTCTTAATAAGAATCAAATGAATTCTTCTTACCTCATACATCTATGATTTTTTAACACAGAACTGCAGTATCAGAAAAAAACATCTTTTCCATCTTCAGCTGTTTTCACGACTGTCAATTTTTTCTTTTGCCGGTAATTTTATAAATTGCCATCTGATGTATTTTTTAAGAACTTTGTAATCAAACTTGGTTCATCTGGAACCTTGAAGTTCATGGTTCTAGTATGGTTTTTTGAATGTATATTTTTTTCCCAAACTGTTAATTCCAAAGGTTTAGACAGATGTTTCAAAAGTTTTGCTTCTTTTTCAATTCTATGATTCTCTAATAAACTATGTGCTGCTATAGCTGATTTTTCAATTTCACCATTTCTTATGTTTCTAAAGTGTTCTTTTTTGTAAGTGTCTAAGTTCCTTTTTGTTTTTCTTATATATACTTTATTTCAATCTTTGCAATTAATTTGATAAATTCCAGATTTTTTATTGTCTGAGGTATTAAATTTTGTATTAGTTAACAGAAGATTCAGGCTGAATCTGTTAATCGGAGCCATTCCTATTGATAAGTTGCTCATGTTTTTAAGAAGATGGTTAAATTCACTGAAACTAAAAGCAGAAGTCACTGAAGAATATTTAATGCTAACCAAACTTTGTATTGATAACAACTTTTTCAAGTTTAATGAGAGAAATTTTATAAATAAATTTTTGGATTGGCAATGGGAAATCCACTTCTCCATTTTTGGCCAATTTATTTATAGGATATCTTGAATCTCATATCACCAATGCTTACCCTTGGATTTTTCAGTGTTGGTATAGATAAGTGAATGATATTATCTCCATAATCGATTCAAAAACATTCAAGATGTATTAAAATTGCTTAATCTTCAAGATGAATTGGTGAAATTCACTATTGAAATAGAACAAGATCCCATTTTTAGACTTGTACCTAATAAGAAATGAGCAACTGCAAAGAATTTAATTTAATATTTATAGGAAAGACATATGGATAACTGCATAAAATCTTCAGGTTTTAATCATGTTTCACGTAAACACGCAATTTTCAACAATCTATTACACAGATTAATAAATATTTCACTTAATGTAGAGGATTTTGAGAATGAATATAATCATATTGTACACACAGCTAACATAAATGGTTTTGATAAAGACATAATAAGAAATTAAAGAAATTTAAACAACCAAAAAGGTTACA
The DNA here is from genome assembly GCA_030220185.1 of Diploptera punctata. Classification (NCBI taxonomy): domain Eukaryota; kingdom Metazoa; phylum Arthropoda; class Insecta; order Blattodea; family Blaberidae; genus Diploptera; species Diploptera punctata. The sequence goes on along the minus strand of JASPKZ010000034.1, from coordinate 2,599,533 downwards.
TGAATACACCACTCTGCAACATAATTTCAAGAAAGATGAAAAATTAAAGAAATTTACTTACCATCCAGAAGTTCATAAGAAATTTCAAAAGATTTTCAAAAAAATTAATATAACATTGGCTCCGATTAACAAATTCAGCCTGGGTAATCTTCTGTTAACTAATAAAAAAGTTAACACCCCAGACATTAAAAAATCTGGAATTTATCAAATTAATTGCAAAGATTGAAATAAAGTATATATGGGAAAAACAAAAAGGATCTTAGACACTCGCAAAAAAGAACACTTTAGAAACACAAAAAATGGTAAAATTGAAAAATCAGCTATAGCAGCACATAGTTTATTAGAGAATCATAGAATTGAAAAAGAAGCAAAACTTTTGAAACATCTATCTAAACATTATTAAGTTATGTAGATAGGAAATATTGACAAATTGAAAAATGAAAGTATAAAATATGGGCTTGTAATCAATCTAAATAAAACAAAATATTTAAGATGTATGAGAAATAAAACAAATTTGACTGAACTAACTATAAATAGTGACTGTATTGATCAAATTAACTCCTTTAAGTACCTAGGTACAATACTAAACGATAATACTGTTGAAGAAGAGATCAAAAGAAGAATATCGCAAGGGAATAAGGCATATTTTGCTAATTTCGATATATTCAAAAGCAAATTAATATCAAAAAATGTTAAATTCAAATTATATACAGCAATAATAATACCAATCATATGTTATGGAGCTGAAACCTGGGTACTAAAAGAAGCAGATAAACTAAGACTATTAACGTTTGAGAGGAAAATATTTAGAAGAGTGCTAGGCCCAGTAAAGGAAAATGGAAATTGAAGGTTGAGAAGGAATGACGAATTATACCTCAAGAATAATAAAGAAAATATAGTTAGTTTCATCAAATCCAAAAGATTACAATGATTTGGAAATACACTAAGAATGCCAAAGGAAAGATTGCCGAATGATATTTTGAATTGGAAGCCACAAGGAACAAGACCAAGGGGAAGACCCAAGGATCAATGGGAAGATGACGTAATTGAAGATTTGAGAGAGATGGGGATTTTTGATTTGAAATCCACTGCACAAGATAGGAAGAAGTGGCGTAAACTGGTTGAGAAGGCCAAGACATTCCACTGGAAGTCGTAGAGCCTGACGAAGAAGAAGATAGGAAATAACACTATGAGGTTTTTTAATATTGTTTATTTTTTATTATTTCACTCACCTCATTCTTCATAATTCATAGCAGACCCTGGGTTTCTTCACATCTTTTGTGACATTCTCAATGCTGTGTCACGTTCACAATTGACATCCAACGGCTTTCTATCCTGCAGACTCTGAAACCCAGGGTCTGCTATGAATTATGAAGTATGAGGTGAGTGAAATAATAAAAAATAAACAATATCTATCTAAACATTTGGAATTAATTTGGGAAAAGATATACATTCACTAAAATCATATTATAACCATGAACTTTGAGGTTCCAGACAAACCAAGTCTGCTTACAAAGTTCTTCAAAAGTACATCAGATGGCAGTTTAGAAAATTTCTTCTTCAAAAATACACCAGATGGTGGTTTAGGAAATTACCGGCAAAAGAAAAAATTGACAGTCGTGAAAACAGCTGAAGATGGAAAAGATGTTTTTTTCAATACTGCAGTTCTGTATTAAAAAAACATAGATCTATGAGGTAAGAAGAATTCACAATTCATTTGATTCCTATTAAGATGACTGAAGATAGGAACGATTCTTCCTGAAACGTGGTCCTGGTGCTGTGAAGAACACAGAGTATTTGAGGTGAGATGATGTACGACTCATTTTAATGTTATGAGGGTCCTCATCTAGGGGATATGTGGATGGCGACCACAAGGTGCCCAAGCTGTGCAAAACATTTCTTCCACTTACTTGTGTTTTGCGCTCTTTTAACTTTTCTATCTAACCTCTTTTGGTTAACTCTTGTTTTTTCGACCCCGACGCTATTAGGGCATCCGAGGGCTAGGGAGTTCTTCCTTTCTTCCATTTCTCCTTTCCTTTATTTTCTTTTCTTCTCCAGAAAAGCCTGACCAGAGGCTATAAGATGGCAGCCCCATCACTGGTCTTGCCTTCCTTTGGCCAGCCACCATTCGAAGGGACTATTATTATGCTTTCAAGTCTTATACGAGAATTTCCCATAAGGAAAATTTTCTATAGGATCGTAACAGGCCTTGGCCTAATACTTGGAAGGAAGAAGAAGAAGAAGAAATCGTAGACTTTAATGGCATGTGTTTGTATGATTTCTTTGTTTGGCTGGGTTTTGGCATATTGAAGCTAATTTTGCAGACACTCTACACTTATCTTTAAGGTTGAAAAATCACAAGATAGCTAAAAACCAGTTAAAAATAACAAGATATAGCAAAACTGGACAAAAAAATAAAGTATTTTGTTACAAAGAATGGGTTTTAAAAATAAAATAGAGCATATAAATTTCTAAACAAAAATTAGAAATCTAATAAAATCATATAAAGGCTGTAGTAGAGATAAAACCATAGAAATATTGCACAAAATATGATGATGTTGAAGTCAACATCCAGATAATTTTAAATAACTTGGTTGCATCCAATTTAAATTATCAATACATTGCTATACTGTATACCTATTGAAACTTTGATAGCTGACTTTTACCTGTTTTTATCTTCATGGAATTTAACATAAATACAAGTAGCTGTGATCCTAATGAAGAAAATATTTCTCTACATAATATATATGAACATTTTTAATTAATTTGTTTGCTAGCTAAATTGGTAGTTTGTTTTATTTCTGCTACGATGCTTTTTATAGCAGCAGGGAAAGCTACTTCACCTGAAAATCTTGCCAGTGATATGCTTCCAGATACAAGGATTCTTTAAAATGAATAGACTAGTATTTTAAGAAGGAAAATTGAAAAACACCAAATACACTTTTTGGGAGAAAAATCTCTTATAATCTGGAAACAGCTGCTTAATTTGTTCTAGAGATTCTGGAGATCCCTGAACTAAATTCTATTTGTATTTTTGATTAACTTTACTTCTTTTCAACATTTTTATCTTAAATGTATCACTTCTCACTGAATGACAAATTATATTTGAAGAGAAAAAAGTATGCCTAAACTGGGATTTGAACTCAAGATCCCTGGTTTTATACACCATTTAAATTGAGATGCCTAAGTAGTTGAGTGCAGAGTGCTGTTGTATAAAATTAAGGACCTTGGGTTCAAATCCCAGTTTAGATGTAAATGTTTTCTTCAAATATAATTTACTACTTTTATTGTAAATTTAAACTTGAAGTTGAATTATCATAAAAATATTCCATTTTTCTTCAAATTCTTTATTGTTTGAAAATATAACATGCATCATACACTACAAAATACAACCTCCACCAAGCAAGTATGTGCATTAATAAAAGTGCTTATGCAGAGATAAGAAAATTGAATCAAGCAAGTGTTAATCAAATGTTTTAAGAAAGGATATAGGATTATTAGAAATATGAGTGGTTATTGAAAATAATTTTGTCTTAAAATATTTTTTTTATTTTCAAATATAACTATTAACAACTAAATAATAAAGTAACATATAAATAAATTTATAAATTACATTTTACTATAAATCAGAAACCATAAGAATTGTTATTAATAAATAATTGCTTAATTATCCCTGCCAAAGTGAAATTTTCTTTACTGATTTATTAAAAAAAATAACACTTGGAATAGAAAAAAAAGAAAGCACCATAAAGAGGAAGATACATACACACACGAAAAGTTAAGAGGAAAAATTTCAGATTTATCAAAACGCAAAAAACAGATTATCAAGAAACCCAAGAGACAGAACTGGAAATATACTCTCTCCCCATGGTGTGACAGGCCTACAAGCCAGCTGCTGACCTCACATCCATGTAGACAAGCATCAACCCAGTGTAGGGGTGACATGGTCAGCATGTCGGGTCCCCCAGCCATTACAACTAGTTTTCTCAAATTAGGGACACTACTTATTATAGTTCCCCAAATGCCTTATGACGCTGGGTGGTCACTGGTCCCATACTGGTCGAAATTCCATGAGAAAAATTTTTCCCCCATGCAAGTCCTTTAGCTCTGCGCTAAGGCATTTTGCCTTAACCACTTGGCTACATCTCACATCATACTGTATTTTTTTTTTTACTTGAACATGTTTCGGAAACTATCATCTCTATTCTTAATTAGATTCTAGTTCAATCTCTTGATAATATTATCTCAAAATATTAATTCCTATAAATTATTCATTATGAATGAACTGTTTTTAAATATATTTTATTTATGTATCATGCAAAAGTTAAGCAACTTTTTGGTGTTTGTAGTGTGTAGAGTTTGCTTGTGCTGTGAAGTGCTATAAATATTACCCATTTTGCACAACAGCAGAATAATTGTAACAATTCTACATCGAGATAAACAAAATTAATTTCAATTATTTTTTACAAGGGGAAAAATGCTGCCTAAGTATATAAACTATGGTAATAAGTCCTCCATCATTTTTTAACTTCCACATTTCTCTTTCATTGGTTATTAAATTTAAGCTTACATTTATTTATTAAAAATGGATTTATCATTTTTATGACTTATGTGAAATAATCTTTATAAAGTATTATAGAACTAAAACTCAATCCCTATAAAGGGATTAGGAGAAGATTATAGAACTATTTTTTTAATTATTATGGAACTAGTTTAAAAAAGAGGAATCAAATAATATTAAAAAACTGATACTAAAAATATCAAATTTTATGTAATCAAAATATAACTGTAAAATGATTATACAAAATAGTTATCTTTTTTAATAGGGTAACAGAAAGTAATAAAATACTTTTCTAACTAAAAACAGTAAGAAAAAGCATTATATTTCCCATTGAAAAGTCAGAAAAAGTTATAGGAAAAACAGCTTTTTGTGCTGAAAAATAATGTATTAATGAAGGTAAGCTTACTGATGGGAATTTTTTTTTCAGATAACTAACTTTTGGAGAACTTTTTATATTTCCCCTTACACATATAGCATAAAATTATTGTGCATTATCATGTCTTTACGACTAAATTTGACATGGGCAGGGTTTAATTGCCAAATAGTGCTATAAGTTATTAATAAATAATAATAATGATAATCTTTAATAAAGTATTACAATTAATGTACTACTGCAATAGTGCGTGTGAAATGCAAATGTCATGCTTCCCTGAAGATAGAAGAATGTTATGAACAAGTACCAGATGACTAGTCGACAACTCTGCTCACATACTCTGGTGCCGGGTTCTTAGCTAAGTAATCCTGCAGATATGTGCATGTTACCTTCATCTTGAGATCGTTTGTTACTACATGATCAAATACTGCCTAGAAATTATAACAAATAAATTAAATTAAAATGTATAAGGAAAATTTTGGATATTACTTTACAACATGTGACATGAAAAATTTTTCTAAGTTCCAATCACACACCATGTGCATGTGCCAACAAACACCAAGCAGTTTACACTATGAAATCATGGGATGCATCCAACATTTACACAATATTTAACAAACTAAAAGCTAACCTAATGCAATGTAAGTACTCTAACCTGTGAAAGACCAACCTAAAAGCTAACTTAACACAATATAAGCACTCTAACCCGGTGAAAGAGTGCAACACCCAAAAATAAATAGTATTTTTTTTTTATTGTAAGCCTATGTTTTCCCTTTTATAGAGATTTAGGCGCTCTCCCCCTACAGGGAAGAATTTGAACCATACTAATTTAGTTACACTTCTTTTCGTATAGATGTCATTTTGAGTGCTACGTGGTCAGCGTTCCGCCTCATACTAACATCTAGGAAACCAAGGTAGTACTAGGATGGGAAAATTCGGTAAATTTTGCTTAGAGGCCTTTTCATTCAGGCTTAAGGATTTTTTACGAGTCTGAAAATCTTCAGACTCGGGATCCACGGCTTAAAGTCCCTCCCGGAGAACTTGCTCCTTGGATTTTTCCATCCTAAAAAATCCGCGACCCTTGGGACCAGAGGCAAGGAGCATAACCACTAGTCCACCGCGGCCGATAAATAGTAAGTTCTGAAATTCTGAAGTATATGTATAAGTTAATTAATACATACTGCATTGGAACAGTCTTTGTCATTGCATAGAATATTTGTTAAAATCAATATGGCTGCCACATCTTCATGTAGTTAAATATCATAAAAAATATATTGAAATAATTGTTAGAAAAAATGTAAAAATTATTGTAAATGGTGGGAAATAATTTGAAAAATGAAACCCTGAGTATAAAATTTGACAAGAGGTTATGAAGTAATCAAAAAAGTCGCATCACGGTTGTAAAGTTTAGCCAAAATTTTAATTAAAATGTATAAGAGAAAAATTTGCATTTAGACTGGAGGCCTAGGATAGCTCAGATGGTAAGATCATTATCATATAAAGCTAAAGGTCCTGGGTTCAAACCCAAGTCTAGGCAAATATTTTACTCTTCAAATATAATTATAACAAATATTAATTATTCACTTAAAATTAAATTATTGCTTCACACAAATCATCTTTTAACTATAGTTTATCACATCTTAAAAATGTTAGACATCTTAAACCAGTGTTGAACTATAGATTTCTGATTTTTATGATGAGACTATGACCTGTTTACTAAGGTCCATTACACTGAATAGGACTTTAAATGTTTTCTATAATTACCTGTTTCACTTAAAAAAAAATATATGAGTAGACCCATTATCTTTGTTAAATATAACTTTACCTAAAAGAAATATGAGATAAAATTTTTGTTACCAGCAAATTAATGGCTTGGTGGTAAAGAAATCATTTATAAAATAAAAATAATTTATGTATGCATCTATCATCACAGGGAAAGAGCGTATAACTTCATATAAAATATTGCAATAAATAATTTAATTTAAATTCGCCAAAATGAGATTTTGCATGCCTTGTGCACATTGTAAAAAAAGTTGATAATCCAGGACTCTAAAATACTTTTCAAATTACAAAGATGTTTCTTGGTATCTCATAACGACAGTGCATTTTTTTTTGTTAAAAAAGTTCTTCTATGGAAAGTAGTGATTTTATACTTAACAATTTATTCCCTGTAGTCTGCCATGCTGTTTCAGGTGATAGCATAGGACCGGGTTTAATACCCAGAAAGGGTTGAAAATTTTATAAGAATTAAATGAATCATGATTTTTTCTTACCTCATACTTGATTTTTTCTTACCTCATACTTCTATGTGTTTTAAACACAGCACTGCAGTATCGGCAACCCATTGTCACCATCGTCAGCTGTTTAACAGCCCCTTCTGATGGACTAATTGCTGTCAAGGTAAAAAAAAAAATCACGATTCATTTAATTCTTATGAATTGAACCTCATAATGTTAAAAATTCCCAAATTTAATATATAAATTGAAAATTTTAATTGAAAAATTTTCAATCTTGGGGTCAGAAGGGGTGGTGATGTACAATTTTTCATTGTTAGATTGTGTACCAGATTACTGCATTAAATTGCAAATCCCTCTGCAGTACATATGAGCCTTTTAAAGCCAAAGTGGTGTAAATCCATTAAACACTGTTTTGAGATATAAGGACTTTCAGTAGAATTGTAGCTGAAAATTCCAGAATACTACTAAACAAAAATTTCCCTAAATCAATGGTAAAGAGAAAAATTTTTGCCTGAACCGGGAATCGAACCCCAAACCTCCGGTTCAGGCAAAAAATTTTCTCTTTACCATTGATTTACAATAATTTAATTGTGTTCATTGATTTACTTATTTCTATCATAGTAATAGCTTTAGCTTCTCAATATTAATTTAATAAATAATGCTATAGCTGTGTGGAGTCCCTTCATGTCTTCTTCAGGTAGAAGCCATTCATTGTGTATTTGTGAATGATGATTCATTGCAATTGAATGTGGGACCAGTAGAGTAAGGTAAAGGAAGGATTTCTGCTTGGATGGGAATGGAGCCTGGATTAGCTCAGTGGTCTGAGCACGGAAAGCTAAAGGTTCGGGTTCGATTCCCGGTTCAGGCAAACATTTTTCTCTTTACCATTGATTTACAATAATTTAATTGTGTTCATTGATTAATTATTTCTATCATAGTAATAGCTTTAGCTTCTCAATATTAATTTAATAAAAATTTCCCTACCCCATATGTTCAAAATTGATTTATCATCGTTTTCTTGGTTGTTTGATGTTCAGCTTGAAAAATGAAAGGACATTATCTCCTTGTAAAAGATTGTAAATGGATCGGATTTCCTATATCTCCACTGTATCCTTAGCCATGAAACTGGATGGTTTCCTTCATCAAGCTTTCTCTTAGTAATGTTTTTTTCCATATTTTCTGTAGCTAAAATCTTTTCACCAGACAACATAACGAGATGGAAAGGATTCTTTTTCCTTGATTTCATGATAACTCGAAACCAGTCAGAAGGGCAAAAAATCTGTTGACTCTTACTGTACAATTTGATTGAGCCAAAGTCTGAGTTGTTCAGAAGATAGGATTGACCACTGATCATAAACTTTTATTCAATTGTTTCAATGTTGTCTTCACTCAAAACTACCCTCAGTAAATTTAGGGCCGCATGCAAATACATTAGTCTCTACTCAAATTACTTCCAATCACTGGTGAGCTGACTCACCGTGAGCAATTGCTGAGATCAAATTAACGGCCGACTTACCGGTCATGCATGAAAGTTGACGTTTTTGTAATATTGGTAACGAATTACCCAGAATTCTCAGCGATAAAACCACTTCCGTTATTTTCGTCTGCTATAGAGGAATGCATTTACGCTTGCGTCCCGCAAATAATACCGTATACAACGACGTCTGCATCATGCAATATTATGCCGATTCTCCTGTTCTTCCAGTTGAATTCTTTGGTAGACTCTATCAAATTCCTCTTCTCTGCGTATACCGAAAACATGATCGAAGTCTTCAAGGTCCGACATCTTGGATAAAGCTGCAAAGGTTTCAAACTACATCAGTTACCATCGGGATTTTCATGATAAGTTTCTATCTTGAGCTATGATCTTAAGGTACCTCATCAGGTAGCTTACAATTATTACCGCATGAATAGATTTCTGAGTAAGCAAAATGTATTTGGATAAAACTTTCTCAGCAGAGAACGCCTTTTACTGTCTAATGCGTTCAAACATTCGACCCTTAATGTCATTTTCCAGTTCTGATTTTGTCCTCTGCATGTAGCGCTGTATAATACAATGTGTTTTGCTGTTGGTGCTCTACATTTTGTGTGTTTGTGGAATATACAATTAGTAGCTTGTTGAATTCATGACACTAGAACAAAAACAGTAACTGGAGTTATACCACTTTGGCTATGAACACACAGATAACCCTGCTGACTGCATAAACATGTGCTGCCATTTGTGGAGCAGTTTGGGAATCTAGGAGTTACTCCACTATTCCTGTAGATAGTTTTATATATTCAGAATTACTTTCTAGCATTAACACAGATTTTTTTTAAAAAGTGGAGTTACACCACTTTGGCTTTAAAAGGCTCATATGTTCAAGATGACATGTGGAACTGTTGATAGCAATTAGTCCATCAGAAGGAGATGTTAAACATGGTGTCCCTTGGTGCTTTTTGACAAAGTAGGCTACAAGCTAGCACTGGGTTTCACAATCATTATTTATATTACCTTTGCCAGAATTTGAGCAATGCCTTTCCCACGGAATTCCACTGGTACCTCAGTTTCAAACAGGTCTAGAATACCATTAACTTTGTCATATTGCACATATGCTTTATCTGAAAGAGTATAAGATATTTTATTAATATAATTCACTATTTATTTTTTTTTTCAGTATATATTTGACTTCAAAAAATATGTATGCACAAAATGTTATTAAAATGTGTACAAATAAAAATGTTAGATTTAATAAGAATAGTTAAGTCTCGTAAACTGTGATGGACAGTATGAATTGGGAATCAAAAAGGGGCAGTGGTAGGCCAAGAATGAGGTGGGAGAATAATATTAACAATGATTTGAGGTAAATAAATCATACTTAGAATTATTGGAAAACATTAGCTCAGAAGAGGGATGTATAGAGAGATTATATCCATGTGATCATGAACCTAAAAATTTGATAGTGCTAGTAAATTAGTTTATACATAGAAATGTAAAATTACATCAAACTCTTCAAATAAACTTACAGATATAAAAAAAAAGTATGAGTGATTAAATTTTTCTCCAAAGCCTGCATGATATCCATAAATAAGCTTGATATATTTTTTTAGCACAGAAAATTAATTTTAATCCATTAACTTCAGTTTTAAATATAGTATGTTCTCTTTCAGAAACTGAAAAAGAATGCTCTTGTAGCATGTTTCTTCAGTTTAAGACATTTAAAAATTAAAGAAGAAAATACTAGGTGAATAACAAATTACATTTTAAAATTACAATAGGAAGTAACATTATGACTGGACAAGCTGACGATAAAACACAAGTGTTTGGAAACACTTAACTTTTATAAGGTAAGATGTCAATGGACTCACCCTATTTATTATTGACAAATCACATTCCTCAAAAGACAAACCAAGCTTACTCCAAAACACACAAGGAAAATTTGTCTTTTGAGGTGAATTGGATTCTTATGATTAGTCAATTGTGACAGTGGAGACTATTCAGGTGAAGCTAGTCTTAAAGCACCATTTCACCTGTTTTATAGTATTTTTAACCACAGATATCCATTTCATATTTTGTTCACCCTTATCGTCCATAGTCATATTTCTGTAAGATGCCTGCCATTGGCTTGAATTGCTGGACTCTGAGTGCTGATGGAGTAAGAGTATGTGGTATGTGGAGGGTGAAAGAAAAAGCTATAATTTTCTGTCTCAAATGTAGCTGTAATGTGGAAATTAGTTGCCATGAAAACAAAGATTAACCACAGTCCTTCTGCAAGACTACTAAGCAGCTCTCCAAAGCATGGCACTTTATAGCATCAACCACTGTTTCAAATCCTTTTTAGCATCTCAAAGATATTTTTTGAAAAAAGTACCATAAAGTACAGATCACAAGGGTTGTACCACCCCTTGTCTCTTAGAAAATTATTTCTTGGCTTAACTGCACTTCTACTAGCGCTTGATTTTTCAGTTATATTGTTGTAAACTATAGCTCTTCTTCTGTATTTACTAACATTATTTAATATTTTAAACTTTTTCAAATATTTTTATAACATTATTAGACAATTTGAAGTATTTATTTAAATATGCAAATCACAATATTATGACACTGTTAGACAATATTGTGATGCTAACTGCTATTTTCTCCACAGAGTATATTACTTAGTCTATGGTTTTTCTATCGCTGTTTTGGGTTATCGCTGGTTGGACAGCATTAGGGAGTGATAAGTAAGTGTACACCCATTTTTAATAAACGTTTGGTAATTTTAATATTATTAATATATTTTTAGCATACATTTGGGGATTTATTGCTAATATTGGTCATTTAAATTTCATAGCGACGGATAGTAATGAGGATGATAATCGATATATGGTTCGATTGTGGGTTATCGCTGGCTGTATAAACTCTGGCACATGCGCACTGTTGTTCTATAGGACTTTGAAAATATTTCACACTAGTTTAAGTGCAGTTTTTCCAATTTCTTCACTTCAGTATGTGGAATGTTTACGAGCAGGATGGTTATCAGATTGTGTATTGCTATTTAATTATAGGTATTAATTTATAGATAAAATCTCATAATTAGTGTAATTGAATCACCGAGTTGAAAAGGGAAGAAACTCGAAGTACCCGACTTTTGAGAAAACCTTAAAAAACTACATAATTTCTTACAGCTTGCTCTAATATATTTTTGATCAATTGCAATATTGATCCTCTGCTTACATGGAATGAAAATATAGCAAGAATTCATAATTTCTGTGTTGCATATGTGTTTTATTGCTCTTTGAAGACAGTGGAATTCCATCCCTTTTCAACTCAGTGATTCAATTATAGAAAATTATAGTGTGCAATTTGCACACAATAATTTTCTATAATTGAATTACTGAGTTGAAAAGGGAAGAAACTCCACTGCCTTCGAAGAAGAAACTGACACTTAGCAATCTCGAAAGGATAGAGAAGGTTAAGGCAAGTTTCCTTAAAGTGGCTCTAAGGGTGGGGAAAACAGCCCTGCCAAGACTTGTATATGAATTTGCAAGAGTCATTCTATGCAGAAGACCTGAGGATGAAACACCTTCTGCCAACTACCGGCCCCTACACAGAATTTGTACACCGAAGCAAATTGAAGAAGCGGGAGATAGACCTTGATTTCTATGCTACGGGAGCCATGATAGATAGGAACTTGTCAAAAGCTAACCAGGACCAGCGACATGTTGTGACACACTAGGCTGTGCACGGTTTTCATCACAAAGTATGTGAAAACAAAAAGTACCACAACCCAAATGAAAAATGTATATGTGCTTTGTGTGGCCACAGATGTGAACGGTACCACATACCGAAGTGCCCAAAAACACAAAAACACTGAACAAATATAGCAAAAATTAAATATAATTAATATCCACTCAGGCAAAACTTTTACTTATAATTATTGCATGCAATAGAAATAATATGGACAAAGCTGCCTGGTTTAGCTTAGTTTTACGGTAATTTTTCTTAAGGAAAATTATGTATTGTAAAAGAGCATCACTAATAATCTAGGTTGCTAGCCGTCACTCAAAAGTAATTATATAAATTTATCCCTGCTGTAATTATCTCGTTATAAAACTTGTCACAGTTATTTGAATCTAATAGTCTGTCTACAACTAAATTACTACATACTCAAAGTTTTATAAATAACAATAATATCATGAATACAGTATTTCTAAATGATCATACCATTGTTTATATCTATATAGAACATGCTATTTTCAACATCATGTATTACTCCAGACTGCATAGAACTTAAAAACTTTGCCAATGAACCTCTTGTTAATATTTGTGGTACACGTCTTAACATTTGGAAATCTAAAATATTGAAAGCAAAATCATTAATTTAATCTTAAAAAATATACAGTATTATTTAAGCTGCCTTAATTAGATTTAAGATCATTCCAATGACATATAAGAAAATTGTCTCAAAGCACTCGAAGTTAGGTCAACAAACAAACGACCTCTGTAGTGATTAAACTAATGTAAGATAATTACCAATACCGATACTAATAAATTATATAATGCTTGTCAAATCATTGAAAGAAGCTTTGTTGATAATTGATATTCTAAAATATTCCGTCAGATATAGGGATTTTTTCCTATTATGGATTTAAGGTAAGAGATTTTTATATTCATAATTGGCTAACCTGAAAAATGGCAAATTTAATTTGTAAGCTTACTGCCTGCTTTCTCTTTGGATTGATCACGTGTTTATATAAATAAATTGCAATGACTCATGGGATTGAAATTATTGCAAATGTCGCTGTATTAAAGTGTTTTAGGGTTGTGAAATACTTTTAATAAGTTTGTCTTGCTTGAATATTAAAAATGAACAGGTTATTTGGGAGAGGAAAGCCAAAGGAACCTCCACCAAATATCAATGACTGCATATCTGGTGTAAGTGCATATTAAGAATAATATTTATTTCATCTGTCAAAATGATAAAAAATTTCCCTGTTCTTATTACTTGAATAAATTATTTTGTAATATCTTATTTACATGAAGAGTAATGATCGTTTCTTTGGAGAGTAATTATGCAACATGCAGTACAAATCCAAGTATATGTGTACCCTATTTTAGCGTATTTCACTTTTTTAATAGGTTGACAGTAGGGCAGAATCAGTTGACAAGAAAATTGCTAGATTAGATGGAGAATTGAAGAAATATAAAGATCAGATGAAGAAAATGAGAGATGGGCCAGCGAAGAATGCCGTTAAGCAGAAAGCATTGAGAATTTTGAAACAAAGAAAAATGCAAGTATTCAATGTTCTAGTACTATAATTTTTTCTTCTTCATCCAAGTCTTAGGCCTATAGGCCTGTTACGATCTCACTGATGAATTTTGTATCCAGCGTTTCCTTGGACGGCCCAGAGATCTCTTCCCTGTTGGACAATAACAAAACGGCCTTGGGAACTCTATCTGAACTCATTTGTCGCAAATGATTTATCCAGTTGTTCTGATATCTATGTATGTACTCAATGATCAATTTTAAATGTAGTTCCTTCAAAATATTGTCATTGCATTTGTGATTCCATTTGGTATATCCTGCCGTATACCTCATAAATCTCATTTCACTAGAAGTTATCCTGTTCTCTTCTCCTTTTCTCAAAGTCTATGCCTCACTGCCGAAGCAAAGTGCAGGTCTTGCTAAGGTTTTGTATAACCGTACTCTGGTATCTCTCTGGACTAGCGAAGGTTTCATTCCTGAATTTATTACTCCCATGGTTTTATTAAAATTGATAATTTTATTTGCTATGTGAACTTCATCCAAATACGTTAATGTGTATCCAAGGAAGGTAAATGAATTTACTCTTTCCACTATTTTTGAATCTATACAAATTTTGCTATGTACAGGGTATTTTCCTTGAAAAGCCATTACTTTTGTTTTCTCTGTATTGATTTTCATGTTATATTTTATGGCTATATTTTTTAAAATTATATAAACTATAATTTATAACATTAGCAATTTGTCATATACACGTATCCAAATAGCTTAAATTTTCCAAATAGGCACTCTATACTATATTATACAACATTCGATAATTAGGGAGATTTCTTCGCTAAACTTTTCCTAAGTTTACTATTTGTTTTTTTTTTTTTGGTGAACAATGAAGTGTATTCCAATTGTTTTGAACTCTTGTTGGAAAAACTACACTAAACTGGCATGAAATATTTTCAAAGTCCTATAGAACAACAGTGCGCATGCGCCAGAGTTTATAGAGCCAGCGATAACCCACAATCGAACCACATATCAATTATCATCCTCGATTACTATCTGTCGCTATGAAATTTAAATGACCAATATTTGCAATAAATCCCCAAATCTATGTTAAAAAATATATTAATAATATTAAAATTACCAAATGTTTATTAAAAATGGGTGTACACTTACTTATCATTCCCTAATGCTGATCCAACCAACCATAACCCAAAACAGCGATAGAAAAACCATAGACTAACTAATATACTCTGTAGAGAAAATAGCAGTTAGCATCACAATATTGTCTAACAGTGTCATAATATTGTGATTTGCATATTTAAATAAATACTTTAAAATTGTATAATAATGTTATAAAAATTGTTTGAAAAAGTTTAAAATAGGTTGGTATCTAATGTCGAGCACTTGATAATGGAATCATTCGCTCTCTTGCACTCCAATATTTAGCAGAAAGGCTGGTCTCTTCTACAAAAGATGGACAACAGAGGAGATGGTTTCTTTCCATATCTTCATTTAAATTGCAAACAGGGCATTTAGGTGAATCTGTTATGCCAAGTCTGTGTAGGTGTTTATTCAGGCAGACATGTCCCGTTAGCAGTCTGAATGTTGCTACTGCAGATTTTCTTTGTAATGTAATAATGTCATAAGCTTGTAGATTTTCCCATTCCTTTCCAGATGTTTTGGTGGTGTATTCTTCTCTAAGTTTATTGATATATTTATTTGAGCTAATTCTTTTGATAGAGTGAAAGGAAACTGGAGTGGAAGTTGGGTTTGAAACAATTTTGCTACCCTTCTTGGCCAGAAAATCGGCTATTTCATTGCCTGTCACTCCACAATGGGCCGGAATCCATTGAATTACAACTTTTTTATGTAGACGGGATAACTGTTTTATCATTTTGTGACATTCGATAATTTTGATGCTTTTGGGTGTTGTGTCTCGTGTTACAGTGAGAATGGCTGCTTTGGAGTAACATAGAATTGCAACTTTTGTAAATTTTTGGATGTGATATAAAAGATTTTGTAAACTTAAGACAATTGCTAGAACGTCGCCATCAAAGTTTGTTGAATTTGTGTTTAGTTTACGATAAAAGGAAAAAAAGTGGATATACTGCACCAGCACCAGGTCATTTGGTAGGCTGGAGCCATCTGTAAAAATATGTATCCATTCAGGAGCAGGGTATCTTAGATTTATTATTTCCAGTAACATTTGTTTTAAAATATATGGGGGAGTTTCAGATTTCTTGATGTCTTCTGTTAAATGAAAGTTATATTCAATTTCCAAAAATTCTAGAGAGTTGTTTCTCATCTGCATATTTTCTTTTGAATGTGGAAGTTGCAATTTCTGTTTGATTTCTTGTACTATGCTTAAGAAGCTTCGCTGATATTTTAAACATACTTGTGGTTTCCTTTGGGTCCAGTTATTATGGGGTAGCCTTAAAAATTTTTCATACTGTGTGATTGCTGTTTTCTCAATTTCAAATGCTATGTTTGGGTTATTTGTTAAGATTTGTATGGCAGTGATTGGTGTTGTTTTAACGGCTCCTGTTATCAGACGGAGGATTTGGTTCTGCAATTTATTAAGTTTTTCCACTTTTGTAGTTACTAGGATTTCTTCACAATAATGAGGTATAGGTTTTATGTACATTTGGTAGAAGGTGTTTAGAGTTTGTGTGTTGCAACCCCACTTTTTCCCTGCTAATCATTTTAATAACGGTAACCTTGTTTCTATCTTTGTACATATATTCTCTATGTGTTTCTTCCATGTTAATTTTGTGTCCAGAGTTATTCCTAAATATTTTGCTTCCTGTGTTTGAGTTAATAATTCACCCTCCAATTTCAGAGTGATGGGTAGTGGTTTCTTTCTTAATGTAAATAGTTGATAATTTGTTTTCTGTACATTTATCTTCATTAAGTCCACCGCTGTGGTCTCGAGGTAGCGTGCTGCCTTGTCAAGCAGCGGGCCCGGGTTCAATCCCCGGTCGGGGCAGTTTTTCTGGGTGAGGTTTTTATCGGGGTTTTTCCTCACCTGTAAGACAAATGTCAGGAAAACTTTAAGGCCCAAACAGTCCCCGAAATCATATGGCCATCATCCTTATCATTATCATCCTTACCATCATCATCATTCTTCACCGGTGTGGAAAGCAACGGGAAGCTACCACACCTACACAATTCCCTAGTAAAGCTGCAAGCATAGCATGAAAATGCTATGATTGCAGTGAAGGACCTGCCTTCGGGCAGAATTACTATGGATCTTCATTAAGTTCTGGGATGTCCAATTCTCTAACTGTATTAGCGATTGTTGGGCTATGGTTATTAATTGTTGACTTTGGTTTTTCGGTTTGGAGACCCATATTACAACATCATCAGCAAAAAGTAGGGTTTTTGTTTGGAGCTTTTCTATATGCTTAGGTAGATCATTAATGTAGATATTGAAGAGAGTGGTACTGAGTACAGAACCTTGTGGTAAACCTTGATGTGTTTGTTGGTATTTAGAGAGGTGATTATTATACTTTGTAGTGATGAACCGTTGGATGAGAAAATTACTGATCCAGAGTAGCATATTCCCTTGAATGCCTAAAGTCTGCATTTTTTCTAATAATTTATATCTCCAAATAGAGTCATATGCTCCTTGGAAATCAATAAACATTGCCAGAGTGTCTTTTTTCTGTTGAAAGTGTCTTTAATATCTTGACTTAGGTGTACAATTTGTTGATTGTAATTCTCTAAATCCAGCTTGATTGGGTGAAAGTAAATTATTGGTTTCTAAATACCAATTTAATCGATTTTAAATAATTTTTTCCATGAAATTTCTCCATGAAAAAATTCACTATTACCGGACTTAGAGGATTACCCATTGCTACTCCGTTAATCTGTTCATAATAGCTGTTGTCCCATTGGAAGTATGTTGTTGTTAATACATGTCTGGAAGAAACGCCAGTTATAAACCACGGCCACATAGCCCGGGATCTTTTAATACTATGATTACTGGCCGTGAAAGCCTGCATTCCACAATGATAATTCATACTAATCTTGCATTTGACTTCTTTGTCTAGCATAAGTTATTAGTTAGATTACATTTTGATTTGGTTCTATGTCAGATGTGTAGTACAGATAGATCCACTTCCCACATATAAGTAGTAATATTTGAGGGCTCAACAATACATTATCTTTCCCTTATTTTCCTTAGTATATTCTTGTATTACTGTTACTCTATGTACTTCTTCTGCCTTTACTAACATTTTGCAATATTTTAAACGTTTTTCAATGATATTTATAACACTTTTACAATTTTATTCATATTTATTTACAAGAATAACGGCAACATTATAACATTTTTAGACAATATTGTGATACTCATTTGCTATTTTCCCTCTTCTTCCAATGTTGCCACCATCAACTACTCAATTAGACTATTTTTGTTAGGTTAGTGTTAGTTTACATCAGATTAGTGTACACTGCAGTAAATAATATGCATTTAATTAATTTTGTTAGGTTAGGAAGGGAGAAGTTTGTTTACATCTATTTCTAAGAAACGTTTGGGAATTTATTTTGAAGGTTCATCATACCATACATGCTACCATCTAGTGACAGCTCTGTAAACTTTCTGTAGCATTTCAAAGATATGTGGTACAATCTAGCAACATCTCTATAAACTCATGCGCATGCACACTGTTATTCTGTAGGACTTAGAAAATATATTGGGAAAGGTAAAAGTAATAATCACTGTCTCCAATTTGAGCATCCAAATGAATACATCCTCATGAAGACAAAAAAAAAAGTTCTAGCACAAAAATTCACATTGACTATTTAACTCATGCCCCAAATGGGAGTCAATGACCAATCACGTTTCAATGATTTCTGTTTTACAACCAATCAGAGTCGTGTTTCACGTAATATTTATCAGTGTTAGGATTATCATATATTAAACAAAGCTCCTCCTTTTTAATATTCTGAACAGGTCTGACCGTTATTTTGCAGTGACTGAGCCTATAACAAATACGGCTACCAGATTGTATATAATAGTGCTTACATGTCAACATTTGTAGCAATTGATTATACCACCAAAAAAAGAAACCACTGTTTGCACTTTCTTAAATGTATTTTTCCCAGGTAATAATCGAGAAAAATATAATTGTCATATTTACATCATACGACATCAAAAATGAATTAATATACAGATTGATGTGTTTCATTTTTTCTCCACTAGAGAGCATTCTTACAATATTGCGTTCCTTTGGCAATAAATAGTATGATCTGGTTGCAGTGATAACAAAAGAAGCAGTAGAAGCGTACCTATCGTTTCTCATTTGTTTTCAAACATCGCCGTTTACATTAAATATATAAATATTTTAAAATAACTATAGTTAAATAATGATTTGTGAGTAAACAGCTTAATTTTATTCGTTAAATAGTCCTAACAAATGCCACTCTTGATTTCCAAATTCTCTAGATAAATTCACTCCTCACTTCGTGAGTCGTGAATTTATCGATAATTTGGAAATCACTCGTGGCATTACTTATGATAAATTTTGTAACATATACTAAATGTAGCTAACCTGACAGTCCTAATCTATGTTCTTATTATTAATTTGATACTTCTCACTGAAGAATAAATTATATTGGAAGAAAAAAATTATATGCTCAGACTGGGGTTTGAATCCAGGACCTTTGGCTTTCAAGGCCAAAGTAGCTCAGGGGAAGAACATTGGCCTAGAAAGCCAAAGGTCTGGGTTCAAACCCTAGTCAGATCATATAATTTTTCTTTTCAATTCTAATTTGTCCTTTAGTGAATAGTATTAAATTAATAATAAGAACATCAAAAGAAGCCGTACTGGCTTTATAAAGAAGTATTTAAATTTCCAATAAATGTCTTCTTAAATAAGAAGCCATAGTTTGCAAATTGAGCAAAGGCCTAGCATCCGGCAATTGGAAATTAACATTGTATAAGAGAAAAATTTGCATTTAGGTTGGAGGGCTTAGGTAGCTCAGAGAAAGAGCACTGGCCTAGAAAGCCAAAGGTCCTGGGTTCAAACCCCAGTCTGAGCATATAATTTTTCTCTTCAAATATAGTCCTAATCTAACCTATCCAGAAACATGATCTAACGTTCTCAAATATATTAAAACATAATGAAATGTAACTTAACACAACTTAAAATTGTTTATTTTTTATTATTTCACTCACCTCATACTTCATAATTCCTAGCAGACCCAGGGTTTCTTCACATCATTTGTGACATTCTCAATGCTGTGTCACGTTCACAACTGACGTCCAACGGCCTTCTATCCTGCAGACTGACCTCCGCGCCATCTGATGGCCGACCGACTGAATTTCCAAATCAGTCCTCTCTCCTTATAACCGGGTATTTCAAAATTCATAGTTGTATTTTCATTCTTGCATATGTAAATTTTTTCCCAAATTGTGAGTTCCTTCAGTTTTTCCAATTGTTTAAGTAATTTTGTTTTGGTTTCTATTCTGACCAGGTCAGAAAAACATAGAATAGAAACCAAAACAAAATTACTTAAACAATTGGAAAAACCGAAGGAACTCACAATTTGGGAAAAAATTTACATATGCAAGAATGAAAATACAACTATGAATTTTGAAATACCCGGTTATAAGGAGAGAGGACTGATTTGGAAATTTGTTGGTCGGCCATCAGATGGCGCGGATGTCAGTCTGCAGGATAGAAGGCCGTTGGACGTCAGTTGTGAACGTGACACAGCATTGAGAATGTCACAAATGATGTGAAGAAACCCTGGGTCTGCTAGGAATTATGAAGTATGAGGTGAGTGAAATAATAAAAAATAAACTATTAAATAACCTCATAGTGTTATTTCCTATCTACATAACTTAACAACTTAAAATATTTACCTCTATACACTTTTTGAAGGAAGTAAACCAATCAGTAATGGTACTGATAGCTAGTTTGTCTTCCTAATAACCTACAATTCAATTTTGTCAAGATGTACCCTGTAACATAAAAAGACTTAATTGCCATGATATAAAAAGCTAATAAGGATGTAGCGAAAAATGTCAGTAGATGTCACAATTCAAAACGAAACATGTTGGTACCATGAAAATAGTCAGACATGTATGGGAAGAGAATCAATAGAAATCAATATAGTTTACAACCTGTGGTGATATAGTTTTTAATCTGTGATCCTTTTAAATTTGCATAGTGCATTATTTCCTTAACAATAAAAAAATTACTAAACAGTCGGTGAACTATTAGGTTTTTCTGTAATGAATAATTATATTTTCTAAGTAATTATCATTTTTTATATTGCTTGTACTGGAACTCTATAAAATATAAAACAGCCTGGAACAGTTATACATATTGCCATAATTTATTATTTTGAAGGTATGAACAACAGTCGGATAATTTAAGGCAACAGGCATTCAATATGGAGCAAGCCAACTTTGCATGTCAGACATTGAAAGACACACATGCAACTGTCGCAGCTATGAAGACAGGAGTTAAACAGATGCAGAAAGAGTTTAAGAAAATCAACATTGATGATATTGAGGTAAGATTATACTTCAAAATTCATTATCAACATCTTCATCCTTCACAGATAGGTCTTTGCTTGTTCCGATCTCACATCTGTTCAGCCCAGCACTTTCTTGGTCTTCCTATCGATCTTCGTCCTCCAGGATTATACATCAGTGCCATCTTTGGTATCGTATCCTCTGTCATTCTTTGCAATATTGTTCCTGTGTTCTTCTATTTGTTGAAGAACTGGCTGTACTTTTAGTTCCTCCCTAATATTCTCTTTTCTAAAATGTTCTTCTCTTGTACAACCTTTCACAGCCTGTAGGAATCTTATTTCCGCTGCCTGAATTTTACTTTTTTCTTCTTCCTTCAGGATCCAGGCCTCACTTTCATACATTGCCGCTGGTAGTGCTATCATTGAGCAAAATCTTAGCTGCGTATCCTTTCTTACTTTCTCAGTGTTCATCTGATGTTCCACAAATATGTTGAAATTTCTGCATTTTCTTATTTAAAATTTTCTTCTTTAAAATTAAAATACAAATTAGTAATAAACACATTTTCATTTTTTATGCCTTATTTTTTAGTTAAACTCCAGAATTGGGGATCAAATGTTGGATATATATGCATTTTTTGTCTTAACTAACCACGATTGCACAGTTCTTTTGTTTTAATTCTTCCAACATAACTTTTATGAAAACTTAGACTTGAATGTTGTCCCAGTTATATGTAAATTATGTACTGTACATATTTTTCACATTGTCATATTTTGTAAAACTCTATAAAAACTAATCTCCAGTACATGACAGGCCTAGAAAACCTTGGCCTACCAGCCAGCTGCTGGCCTCACGTCTACACGTGTTAATCACAGAGGTAAAAATCATCCTCCCAGAATAGGGGTAACATGTGTTCAGCATATTGGACTCCCAGCCGTTATAGCTGGTTTTCTCGAACTGGAGCTACTACTTATTGTAGCTACCTAAATTCCTCATGATACTGGATGGGCACCGGTCCCATACTGGCCGAAATTCTATGAGAAAATGTCTTCTCCCATGGAGATCCAAACTAGTGCAAGTCTCATAGCTCTGCACCAAGGCATCTTGCCTTAACCACTCGGCTACGGCATGAGACGTCATATTTTGTAACCTAGGCCAAAATTACATTTAATGGTAACATTTTAATCAGCTACTCATCCTGTTTACTTTAATTTGTTTACCACTCAATTCTAAACTCTATAACAATTTTGAGAGACAAAAATTATATAGAAAATGATTGGAAAAAACCTTATCTCAAGATAGGGATGTATGGAGAGCTTATGTCCATGACTATGGATATTCAGGTTTGGTAGTGCCGATGAGTTACTTAGTTATTATGAAGTTACATACATAAGGACTTTATTAAACTAAAAGTAAGATATATACAATGTTATTTACAAATATGGATCGCACAGGCAGTAAGCCATACGTGCTGTTGACAGTCCGTTTAAAGAAAACGCAATAATATTACAATTAGATATCAATACAATTACATTATACATTAACTTAGTTATGTAGAATTATTAAGAATTAATGGTATTGCAATTTGTTAACATATTTATTTATTCCTGATTAAGTGTTGTTCTTATTTTCCGCGTTTTGTCCAGAAATTTATCCAATTTTCTAGGTTTACCAGTAACTCGTAGCATGCCAATCTTCCACGATTTGAATTTAGAAATCTTTCCGGTAATAGCTGACGTCTCCAATATTCTAAATCATCACATTTTCCTAATATATGTATCTCATCTTCAAAGCTCCCACACATTGGACATATTCGCATATCGTGATCGTTGCTAATTTTTAAAAATTTCCATGCCCCTAACCTGAACCAAGCAAGCCCTGATCTCTCTTTAAATCCTAGATTGAGTATATAAGATTCTTTTCCCCAAAATTGTTATAGGTCTCTTTGTAAAAACTTGAAATATTTGCAATAACTGATAAAATAGATACATATAGACAAAAATGGAAACAACACATAGACAGAATGAATGAAGATAGATATCCAAAACAAATAACAAAATACAAACGTAAAGGCACCCGAGATGTGGGCAGACCTAGAAAGAGATGGGCTGAAGTCTGAACGGGTCAACAGACCTAATCCATGAATGCATATGATGATGATGATGATGTAAAAACAGTGATAGTTTTCCTGCACATTCGGCCAAAATATTTTGTCAGTTTATATCTAAATACCTCCTCCTAATTTTTCTCCGTACATTCTTGCGATTTTCAGTTCCTTTTTCCCATACCCAAGCCATCCCAATCTTTTAGAGTTCTCTCTTAACCTCGTCTGCCCAGAATTTCCCATTTGCGTTCCTAATTTAGTGGTCATAACAAATTGCTCTGAGCATTGTTTGTTCACCTTGGATTAGCCGCAACCAGTACTTGAGTACACAAATTTTGCAGTTTATGTCATCCTGAAATGACCCAAATACATATAAAATTCCACAGTTAGAAACGGCCTTACTAAGTCCTGTAATATATTTTAGAAAATGCGTATATACCGTATTTAGTATTTCCATTCTTTGAAAACCCCAAATCTCAGTACCATAGTGTATTACTGGCCTCACCATCGCTCCATATATTTTTTCTAACGTACTAACTGGAATATCGGGCACTCTACCCAGAATACTGAGAATACTATTAAGTTGTCCCCTCCCTTTGAATAATGCTATATCAATATGTTTCTTCCACTTTCCGTTCATTTTCAACGTCATACCAAGATATTCAAAATATTTCATGTTTTGAAGTGTTTGATCTCTGTATTTCCATTCCCATTTTTTAACGTCATTGTTTTTGTCTTACTAATATTTACAGTCAGTCCCCAATTCCTACAGTATATTTCCAGTAGATCAAGACCTCTTTGCAATCCCTTGATTGTCTTGGAACAGATAATTAAATCATCTGCATACAACAGGACTGGGACTTTTAACATTTCTTATCTCCGGAGCCTCAATGTCTCCTTCTAACATTATGGCTGCTATATCATCAACGAATAGATTAAATAGCATTGGTGACAAAATGCAGCCTTGTCTCCCCCCCCCCCCCGATTGGCTTGACTGCTCTCTGTGATGTGCCCTTGGTCTACTTTTATACAAAATTTAACATATTTATAAATTTACATAAAGGCATGTATCATTTTATGTGACAATCCTTTCCGATTTAATTTTTCCCACAGTGCACTTCGGTCCACAGTATCAAATGCCATCTTAAAATCAACAAATGCACAAAATAATTTACCCCTCTTGTTTTTCAGATTATCATCAATTAATGTTCTCAGAACGAATACGTTGTCCACTGTGGAGTACCCTTCTCTAAAACCTGCCTGATATTCTGAAATCCTATTGTTCACTTTAGCCCATTGTCTCATCTGTTCGTAAAGTACTTTACAATATATTTTTCCAAACACTGACAAGAGGCAAATTCCCGTATAACTTTCTGGTTTATGAGACCCACCTTTCCCTTTGTATAGCGGTTGGATTACACCTGTCGCCCAGGCTTCCGGATAATTTCCTCCATTAAATAGTTTGTTGAACGCAGTTTTCAAAACTTCTAATAATTTATTTGATGATATCATATTTTTCAAGAATTCTCCTGGTAATCCATTTATGAAGAAATCACTTCATTTTTCGAGTAATCCTGATCTAATAATGGTATATATATTGCATCGGGGATCTCCACTATATTTCCTTGATTATATCTTAACCCCTCACCTCCCAGCACCCTATCAAAGTAGTTTTTCCATTCCCCGGGCGATATTCTTGTCCGATTTATGTTCTTTACTTTGAGTTCTCTTATTGCTTTCCACATGTCCGTACTGTTCCCACTTTCAGTCGCGGTTTTCATTTCCTCCAATTTCTTATTTTGCCATTCTAGTTTAGTTTCACTTAATAATTCCTTGTATTCCTTTCTCTGCTGCGCATACATTTTTCTGTTTTCCTCTGTGCTTTCTTTTCTAAACTTTAAGAGACTATTTTCGACACATTTCTTCTTCATTCTACAAACCTTATTGTACCACCCTTTGTCCTTCTGGTTCATTGTGCATTTAACCTTGAATTTTTCCCCAGCTTTTTGAAAAGATTCTGTCAAAGTTTCAATAATTTCATCTCCGCTAAGATCATTTATTTGCAAATCCTTTATTAGTGTCGCCAGACACCCGATAAATTCTTCTCTCCGATCCTCAATCCACTTGAAACCTGTAATTGGCCGTAATGTTGTTGCCATCCCATCAGTAACTGTCTCCCTAATATCTTTTATATTTAAAATAAGTTTGTTTGGGAAATGGTGAGATTCAATTCTGGAAACTATACAGAAACTACTTAGGACTGGAATCATGTCTTGTGTGCATAATGTATAATCGATTACACTCCCCTCATTTTTATTAATAAATGTCAGTTTTCCATTTTTATCTTCCCCATACTTCCCGTTCAAAATTTCAAGTTCAAATTCATTGCAAAAAGCTAACAATTGATTTCCTTCTGAATTTATAATTTTATCTTTACTTCTCCTATCCTCACCTCGTGTTTCATTATCATCTCTTTTTAAAGTGATATTTTCTCTCCCAATCCTAGAGTTAAAGTCCCCTAAAATTAGTATTCCAGCTTCCGGAAACCTATCTTTTATTTCCGCCAACAGATCCGACAATTCAACGAAAAAATTTGGAATGGCATACCTAGAAGTTAGTGGTTGGTGGTAAATAGATAACATACAAATTTCTGCTCCACTGGCTTTGTAATAATCACAAATTACCTCTTTTAAATGAGTATTTATCTCTTTAATATAGGGGTCTAGATGTTCCGTATATATAAGGGCAACACCTCCTGGATATCTGCCTCTAATTTCCTTTTGTTTGACTGCCTTTAAAATATCCTTTCATATTATTTATATTTACACATTCATTACCCTTTAACCATGTCTCTGATAAAGCTAATACATCAAAAGTCTCAATAAACTCCACACATTTGTCCATTGAAAGTTTTTGTTTTAACCCCTCAATATTCCAAGTACTGACTGTCAACAAATCCTATTTTTTCCCCTTGACAGCGCTACGTGAATTAGTCTTACCTGTATTTTTTGTATCTGTCAAAATGTCCTTGTCAGCTGGCAAATTTCTTTGCGGGTTTCTTCTTACTGGTGTAGTGTCCGGTCGTTGAACTCTTTGGGGTGAGTTAGTCATTATGGCCTCAGCTGTTTTGTCTGCTGGAACATTCGGTGTTATTTTCCTATTACCTTCTCTTTCTTTCTCTCGTGTAGAATTCTCTCCCTCCTTCTCTGCTGCAAGCAGACCACCCTCCATAATAGCATTCATTGTAGGTTTTGGGGACCCGGTATCACTGACTTCTTGTAATCCATTTTCAGGGTTGTCCATGTTTTCCAACTGCTCTCTGTTCCAGATCCGTCCATTTATAATCAATTTATTAAATTGTAGGATTGCATGGCAGCCCTGCTTCCTCGCCTCGAGCTTGTGTCACTTAAGAAAGACTCTTTCATGACGAACCTTCTCACTGAAGTCTTCAGCAATATTAATACCGGTTCCCTTAAGATACTTGCTGTCTCTAAGAATCAGACAATTGATTTTATAGTGAGATAATTTGCATACAATCGGTCCCTTCCCACTATTCCAACCACTAACTCTGTGTGCCCTTTCGATGTCACTGTCCACCAAGTCAATCCCGATTTGTGCCACTACTCTTTTAACTATAAGTTCAGTTTCCTCCCAGTTCTCCCTGTTTTCTTCATGCACTCCATATATCACAATATTATTAATATACTGTGTGTGTATATATATATATATACTTATTCTTTTTTTCATTAGTCTTTTTAGAGATTGAATTAGAAATATATAGATTTGCCAGAAATTATATTTAATTAATGTTGGGAAGTAAACATTATGAGGTATAATCATTAAAATTCATCGAAGAACATATTGTTTAAACAACTCACCTCATAGGATTCATGCTTCCATGATATCGCAATTTCAAACATAGTCATGTTCATCGTCAGCCATAACTCCGACTGACGAAATTCTTCGGCCGTCAACTATTCTATTGTCGCCATCATCAGTGCTGCCATCTATGGTTGAATTTATGAACTTCGAAATCAATGTAATTTCGTTAGGGATATCAAAATTCATTGATCTATTTTTGTTTTTGTGAATGTATATTTTTTCCCAAACTGTCAATTCCAAAGGTTTCTCTACTTGTTTTAAAAGTTTAGATCAATGAATTTTGATATCCCTAATGAAATTACATTGATTTCGAAGTTCATAAATTCAACCATAGATGGCAGCACTGAAGATGACGACAATAGAATAGTTGATGGCCGAAGAATTTCGTCAGTCGGAGTTATGGCTGACGATGAACATGACTATGTTTGAAATCGCGATATCATGGAAGCATGAATCCTATGAGGTGAGTTGTTTAAACAATATGTTCTCTGATGAATTTTTGCCAGAAATACTGATACAAACTTTTGACACTTACTACAAACCTCTTTTCGGGGTTGTAAACTACTCTTATGCTCAATTGGACTCTTTTTCTTTGTTAATTGATCAGTGAAAGAGGAAGCAGTTACCTTGAGTTTTCAGTGTAGAATAAGGAGAATACAATAACTGTGTAACTATGATAATCTTATATAAGGTGCTGGTAAAAATTTCCAATTCCAGAATATTTACCTACTGGACTATCTAAGAATACTGGATCTGTCAATCATCCAAGATAAGACCATCCTCAAGCTATAACGACTTTTGCTGTTCAAGAAGAAGCGCCGGATTATATTGAGCAAAATGCTCTCCAAAAACAGTCAGTGATGGCTTGGGAGCTAAACATGTCAAAAAGATCAAGTCTAGACTACTCATTGAGGATTTTGGATTTACTGCTCTCTATCACAATACTGTCCTAACATTTCATAAATTTTTTATTGATATTTCCTCCAGTGGTACACTAACAATGTACATTGAAGAATTCTCTTCAATAATGTGAAAACTTTCACCATTGAGGAGAGTATAATTGGTAAAATGATAGGATATTTGCTTTAAAATCATAGAAAGCTCATAAAATAGTCCCAAAAATCCTGCAGATTATCACCCTTTCCTCAGTCATGATTTAGTGAGGAGTGAATTATTCTGTGCCTTACAACACAATTTCCATGAGAAGGGAGTTAAATAAATTGAAAAAAAAATGAAAATACAGTGTTAGAACCTATAGTCAGAGGCTGCAATATAACCATATTCCAGATCAATGCTGGACTTTCCGATGATTCTATTCCAGTTCAGAAGGTAGATTTGGCACAGGTCTGGATTGGAGATCACATACTTGAGTTTATCTCTGTATTGTGTTGGCAGGATATGCAAGACGAGATGGCAGATATGTTGGAGCAGGCAGATGAGGTTCAAGAAGCACTTGGTAGAAGTTATGGCACTCCAGAAATCGATGAAGATGAATTAGAGGCAGAACTAGATGCTCTAGGAGACGAGATTGCCCTTGACGATGATACTTCTTATCTGGACGATGCTGTTAAAGCTCCAAGTGCACCTGACAAAGAACCTGGGGCTGAATCTGTTAGGAATAAGGTAAGTTCTGTACACCTAATGTCACAAATTCACATTAATCTTATTTTTTTATATAATAAATATTTTTAATAACAATTCTTTCAGTATGAAAGATTATATGATCATTTGGTGTTATTGGGCTACCTCAAAGTAAAAAGGATGATTTGTAAATACCTTATACCCAGTAAAAGAAAGGCAACATATGTTTTCACTCATGCGTCTTATAGAGAAAACGATACAGGAGTGGAAGTCATTGTAGAACCTTCAATGCCTATTTGGCCATTAGGGGACAAATAACTGCATTACTTTTTTAGGAAATAACACTATGAGGTATTTCATTAAACTTTCACAGGGGGGAAAAAAAAAACGCTATGAGGTTTAATTTAAGAATTAAATAAATTTTTTAATACCTCACCTCACATCCTTTAATCTTCTAGACTGCAGTTTGGAGCATATCTCCATCTTCAGTAGCCTCTCATCGACCGGTGTTATATTGTTTCTTGGCGGTTTTCTTCTTCCTTCTATCGGTAGACCAATGAACCTCTGGATCAAGTCATGAATTTCGAAACTCTCGCAAATTTTGATTTGATCCAGAGGTTCATTGGTCCATCGATAGAATTAAGAAGAAAACTGCCAAGAAACGACATAACACCAGTCGACGAGCGGTTACTGAAGATGGAGATATAGCTCTGAAACTGCAGTCTAGAAGATTAAAGGATATGAGGTGAGATATTAAAAATATTAATTTAATTCTTACTATTAGGTATTATTTATTTAATTAAAAGTTTATCACCTCATCTCAACTCACAATCTTCCTATTCTTAGACTAGTTTCGGAACTTTCTTCTTTAGTTCCATCCTCAATATTTTCACGACCATTGTTTTATTGTCTTGAAGAGCCACTTCCTGCTCCCTCTGTTGGTAGACTGAAGAACCTCGAAATCAAATAATTTTCCTTGGGAATTTCGAAGTTCATTAATTTCACCTTTTCATTTTTTCCCAAACAGTGAGTTCTTTGGATGTTTTTATTTGTTTTAATAATTTAGCCTTTCTTTCAATAAGATGTTTTCTGATGTTCATGGGTTGCTACTGCAGATTTTTCTACTTCAGCAGCAGCCCATGCATGGTCAGAAAAAATCTTATTAAAAGAAAGGTTAAGTTATTAAAGCAAATATAAAAAACCCAAAGAACTCACTATTTGGGGGAAAAAAATCTACATTAAAAAAATGAAAAGGAGAAATTAATGAACATTGAAATTCCCGGGGAAAACTATTTGATTTTGAGGTTCTTCAATCTACCAACAGAGAGAGCAGGAAGCAGCTCTCCAAGTTGACAAAATAATGGTCGTGAAAATACTGAGAATGGAACTGAAGAAGATTGTGAGGTGAGGTGATAAAATTTTATTTAAATAAATAACTGCATATTTGTGTGCCATATGATTGAATTTTGATGCTTGGGAACATGTCCAAAAATGTGAGGTGGAGTGTAAAGAACTGATTCAATTAATTAGTTATTTGATAAAATTCCTCTAGTGTGGTTGTTTGGTTGGTATCTAATGTCGGGCACTTGATAATGAAATCATTCGCTCTCTTGCACTCCAATATTTAACAGAAAGGCTGGTCTCTTCTACAAAAGATGGACAACGGAGGAGATGGTTTCTTTCCATATCTTCATTTAAATTGCAAAAAGGGCATTTAGGTGAATCTGTTATGCCAAGTTTGTGTAGGTGTTTATTCAGGCAGTCATGTCCCATTAGCAGTCTTAATATTGCTACTGTAGATTTTCTTTGTAATGTAGTAATGTCATAAGCTTGTAGATTTTCCCATTCCTTTCCAAATGTTTTGGTGGCGTATTCTTCTCTAAGTTTATTGATATATTTATTTGAGATAATTCTTTTGATAGAGTGAAAGGAAACTGGAGTAGAAGTTGGGTTCAAAACAATTTTGCTACCCTTCGTGGCCAGAAAATCGGCTATTTCATTGCCTGTCTCTCCACAATGGGCCAGAATCCATTGAAGTACAACTTTTTTATGTAGATGGGATAACTGTTTTATTATTTTGTGACATTCGATAATTTTGATGCTTTTGGGTGTTGTGTCTCGTGTTATAGCAAGAATGGCTGCTTTGGAGTCACATAGAATTACAACTTTTGTAAATTTCTGGATGTGATATAAAAGATTTTGTAAACTTAAGAAAATTGCTAGAATTTCGCTATCAAAGTTTGTTGAATTTGTGTTTAGTTTACAATAAAAGGAAAAAGCTTAAAGGAACCGACCTGGACAGTAATCTAGTGTCCAATCCCTCACCTTCTCGTGGTGCAGCTGTTAGTAATCATGCTTATGCATGATGAACGAAAGGGAAGGGCTACTCACCAATAAGCACTGGTCAGCTTGGTGAGTTTTTCTTCTTTGACCGAATTGGTATTACTTCTTTTCCCATACCAATTCCCTCTTTTCAACTTTTCTATTCAGTCTC
This sequence comes from Diploptera punctata, assembly GCA_030220185.1. Taxonomy (NCBI): domain Eukaryota; kingdom Metazoa; phylum Arthropoda; class Insecta; order Blattodea; family Blaberidae; genus Diploptera; species Diploptera punctata. The sequence goes on along the minus strand of JASPKZ010000034.1, from coordinate 2,568,096 downwards.
CCTTGACTGACCTCTTGTTTCTTTCGACCCTGATGGTATTAGTGTATTCGAGGCCTAGGGGTTCATTTCTCCTTCCTTCCTATAACTACTTTCTCTCTACGGGTGACATAACCGCCACATGTGGTGCCTACTACTAAACAGTTACAACTAGTTTATTGTACTCTGATACAAATATAGTAGTAGTAGTAGTCTAATGCTCATTGGCTTGGATGTGTTCCATTTGCTTTCTTGCTTCCCAATAGAGTCCTGCCAGAGTTCTTGTAGGTGACATCTTCAGAGCCTCACAGCTAGCTAGATGATCTTTGTTCATAAATGTGAAGCCTTGGAAAAAGAAATACAAATCCGGAGGTGAAATAGTCCCCCATTCAGATCTCTGGACGGGGACCTTTCTTCAAGGAAATAAATATACCAAACCAAACTCGATCAAAATCCTCCAGTGGAATACTGGAGGATTATCTCAAGCTAAAAAGACTGAGACTGAACTTACAAAAATATTATCTGACCACCAAATTGATGTATTCACAATTCGAGAAGCAAATCTCACACAGGAACAGTTACAATATTACCACTTCAAGGATTTTACTGTTCACATACTTCCTAAAGGACAACAAATAAATTCCTCTAGTGTGAATTTCTTCAATTTTGTGTAAATTCCTTTATTCTAATTAGGTACAGCCCTATTTAATCTTAAAATCTATTTTACAAAATTAATAGAATTAGTCCTTTGACCTGGGTTTCATTATAAGCTTCTCTTCTTCACCATTGCTCATACAATACACTTTACACAAATGTATAAACATACTCATCTGATATTCCTCTATGTACACAATACAAGAATATATCTATGTAAACTAATCTGCAGAAGTGGTGCATAAATTGAAAATCAACCTAATTTATGCCATCTATCCTCCCAGCATAGAACCCAGAACATGGAATGTGTTGTGGGTGATATTAGAACACACACACACACACACATATCCTGAAAATAAGAGGAAGTGGGCAAAACCAATTTTCCAATGGATTAACCAGGTGGATTGTGATCTCAGAAATTTAGGAATTAGGAATTGGAGAATGATGTCAAATGACCTGAATATATAGAAAAAACTCCAGAGCCTATATTGATGATAATGCTCTAGCACTTTTCTGAATGTTTATTGTTGTAAGAGTATAATATCTTAGTAATCTTAGATTGTCATGATATTTTTTGTAACTCTGTAGGATTGTACATTAACATTTTAATAGGACGTATTAACTCAGATTGGTATTTTTTTTATTTAATTTAAAAACACTCTTTAATAGCTTAGATAATTACCGTCAAAATTCAAATACTGGTACAATAGTATTGACAAATTTTGATCAGAGAGCTCTGATTTCACAGTCGAGGGTCTTTTACTTGCATAAATCTACAATATGATACGCGCAATTTTATTTTCCTTCCAAAGGATGCAAGCTCAGGTTTTTTGCATCCTTAAAAATCCATCAATTGAGCCGGCTTTGAACCCGTAAACCTCGGAATCATAGGCAAGCAAGCATGGTAACTACTAGTCCATCAGGACTAACACCTAGGTTTGTCATTACAGAATTGCAATCTGAAGTGAAATCAAATAAAATGTTAATCTTGATCATATCAATTGTCTTTTTTACTCATGATGAATGTGCAAAACTCTAACTAGCAGAACTTCATTGCAGATATAATAATCAGATATTTGGAATTCAATGATTGAATGAGTCACTTCTTATCTTACCTCATAGTTTATGTTTATTTAAACATAGTTTTCAAGAGGAGTCCCTCTTATCTTCAGCCGACATTGACTCATAATGTTGGCTGAAGATAAGAAAACTGCAGTTCCTTGTTTAAAAAAAACAAACTATGAGGTAAGATAAGAAGTGACTCATTCATTAAGAACCTCATAATGTTATTTCCCATATTTAACTATGAATAGATTTTTGGAATTTTGTAAGAGAATACTTGGCATTATTTCATTTGTATATGAAGAATTAATCTCTAGTTCAGGTTCAATACGTAAATCACCGTAATATTTATCTGTCTTTTGATATTGTTAGAAATGTTTAAATTTCAAGCATGACAAGCCTAGAAGGCCGTTGGCCTACCATCTGGCTACTGGCCTCACATCCACATGTGTTAATCACAGAGGTAGACGATCACACGAGCCAGTGTAGGGGTGACATGTGGTCAGCATGTCAGATCCCCCTACCATTATAGTTGTCTTCTCAACCTGGAGTCGCTTCCCAAATGCCTCACGATGCTGGGTGGGCACCAGTCCCATACTGGCTGAAATTCCATAAGAAAATGTCTTCCCCATGGGGACTCAAACCAGCGCAAGTTCCATAGCTCTGCACCAAGGCTTCTTGTCTTAACAACTCAGAAATGTTTAAAGGCATGTTGGATATTAGCCTCACATTACACACAAGCAAATGGAGAAGACTGCATAACAATGAGCTACATGATCTTTATAGGAAATATAATGTATAATAAGAACAATTTTGTCTTGTAGACTGTGATGGGTAGGACATGTGGCACGAATGGGGATTTAAATAGTGACATCGAAAACCAGAGGAAAAACAATCAGTTGGTAGACCAAGAATGAGGTGGGAGAATATCATTAACCATGCTTTGAGGGAAGTAGATTATACAGAGTATGATTGGAAAACATTAGCTCAGGATAGGGATGTATGGAGAGCTTATGTTTATGCAGCCATGAACCTATGGGTTTGATAGTACCAGTGAGTTAGTTTAGTTAGTAAGTAATAGCTAGTAACAATAATTACAAATAGGAATGAGATGCACAAAGAAATTAAATATAGACTCAATTCTGGAAATGCATGCTATTATGCATTACAGGGTCTTTTTTCGTCCATTTCTCTAAAAAAAATTAAACTGAAAATATATAAAACTGTTATTCTTCCAGTTCTGTTATATGGATGTAAAACATAGACTCTTATTTTAATGGGAGAGAAAAGATTACAAGATTTGAGAATAAAGTCCTTTAGAAAATGTTTTGACCAAAGATAGATGAACAGACAGGCAAATGGAGAAGATACATAATAGTGAGCTACATGATATTTATAGGAAATCAGATATAATAAGAACAGTTATGTCTCGTAGACTGTGATGGGCAGGACATGTGGTAGAAATGGGGATTGAAAGAGGGGCTTGGAAATTTCTTGTAGGAAAACCAGAGGGAAAGCATCCAATTGGTAGATCAAGAAGAGGTGGGAAAATAACATTAACCATGATTTGAAGGTAGTAAATTATACAAGTGATAATTGGAAAACATTAGCTCAGAATAGGGACGAATATGAAGAGCTTATCATATTTGAAAAGAAAAATTATATGCTCAGACCGGGACTTGAACCCAGGACCCTTGGTCTACAGAACCAAGGGTCCCGGGTTGAAGTCCCGGTCTGAGCGTATAATTTTTCTCTTCAAATATGATTTATCCATCATTGAGATGTATGAAATTAATAATAAAAACATTAAAAATGAAGAGCTTATGTCCGCATGGCCATGGACCTACAAGTGCCAATGAGTTAATTAGTACTATCTGAACTACTAGATCACTTGATTTTTTTCTGATTTATCTTCCTTAGCTTTAAATCCTTTCACATTGCAGGTTCAATTCCATTAATCAATATCCCTACTGCTTAATAAATCTCTTGCTTAATATCCTGCAACATAGAACATCCCATCACTCCACATCATATACTATCTCCACTTCTCGCAACTTGAATTCCCTACCATAGGAAATCAGGGGCTGCCAGACATTATCATCTTTTAAAAGAAATCTAAATTTAGTATTTGCTCTGACCTTGGCTTGATCATTACTCCATGTTAGGTACAGTTAGCAAAAAAAAAAAGAATGGGCTGACTCTTGACCACGAATATTTTAAGTTCTGACATGTGATTCACACGAGTAAACTAATTGCACAGTAGAGTTACTATAGGTTTCCCTTCTTCCTTTGAAGAGCATTCTTTCAAGCATAGCAAGCCAGTGAACGCTTAGCGCAGTGCATAGTGGCTTGATTCGTATGCAAGAGATCACAGATTTGATAACCCAATGAGGTTAAATTTTTAATTGTTAAAATTCTTTCTATTTTATTCTGTCTTTCTACTCTTAAACAAAAAACAAACTTACTATTATTATTATTATTATTATTATTATTATTATTATTATTATTATTATTATTATTAGTACTAAGAGCGGACGTGTTCACCATGTCCATGTATTTCAAAACTCAATTAAAAATTAATAATTTAAAGAGCAACAGTATATTAAAAGGTGCAAATTAACATCAGTGCAGTGAATATTAATATCATGTGTTTTTAATAATAAATCATTATTTATCAAAGGTATTTATTTTGACTATGATACATTACAACCTTTTGCTCTACCACGAGTTTCCAGGGAATCATCCCTGTGGCCCTCCATCAGTCTACAATTTATAAACTATGATGAATTCTGCAGTTGGAGGAGACCCCTCTAATTTCTATTACTATTGCTGTTATTATTAATATTATTATTATGAATATTATTATTATTATTATTATTATTATTATTATTATTATTATTATTATTATTGTTGTTGTTGTTGTCCTGTGCCATAGCCGAGTGGTTAAGGCTCAGAGCCTTGGCTCAGAGCTACGGGACTTGCGCTGGTTCAAGTCTCCATGGGGAAGAAATTTTCTCATGGAATTTTGGCCAGTATGGGACTGCTACAATAAGTAGCAACTCCAGATTGAGAAGACCAGCTATAATGGCTGGGGGACCCAACATGCTGACCACATGTCACCCCTACACTGGCTTATGATTGTCTACCTGTGATTAACACATGTGGATGTGAGGCCAGCAGCTGGCTGCTTGGCCAAGGGCCTTCTAGGCCTGTCGCGTTTAGAGTAATTATCATTATTATTATTATTATTGCCCACCATCTCTGTGGGCTATTATTATTCTGGAATTGACATATATTAAATAAATATTTTAATTGAAGGGTGAAACTTTTTCCTCACTAATACATAATAAATAAATAGACACATAAATTATGAAGCTATATTATCTTTTATTACATATATTTATAGCATTATTATTAAAACGTGGTACTGTCCATACAATTAAATTTATACCAGTGGCTAAATAGTGCTATAGAGTTTACAAAGGCAGGAATATTACTTAATATAGTGTAAAGTGGATGTAGATTACGTGGCAGGAATTAAATGTTATAAGATATATTTTGCGAATATACAAATGAATAAAAAAAAAAGAAAAATTGTCGAGGGATTCGAACCCTGGGTCTCATATATATTTCATCTTTTTGTAATTGGTTTAACGATCTACGCTACTCGAACATCAGATACTAATTATCTAAATCCTGGTTGTCTTGTTTACTTTTACACTATGAACGAGAGTTGAACTTTATTTGAAATGTCGCAATTTGAGTAATATTGCATTTGTCGAACATTCGTAAATATCTAAAAACATCTCTCATTCCTGTTCTTTAACTATTTAAGACGATTAAAACCAAATATAGCGTATTTAAAGCATTTAACAATGAGTTACCTCGTGAACCACAGCTCTAGCTCTTCGAGCATGCACAATGGACCATAACAGGGACTGTGGTTTTTGTAGCGGCTCATTCTTTTATTTTGCTAAGTGTACATGTATTAATTAGTATTTCTCATTTAATTTATATTTCTACTAATACTATTATTATTATTGTTGTTATTATTATTATTATTATTATTATTGTGTAGTTAACTGTGATCATGGGTATTGGAAAAATGTATATTCATTGTAAAAGCCGGAATAATAATAAAAAAATTATTATTATTATTGTTGTTGTTATTATTATTATTATTATTATTATTATTATTATTATTATTATTATTATTATTATTATTATTATTATTATTATTATGTTTATCATACAAAATGTTGCGACTTTTTAATATCTTTTAAATTTACATTGCAACTTTTAATATATTTTTAACTCTTTATAATTAGTATAGTGTATAGATAATTAATCTATTCTGTAAACATGTAGGCCTATTTGTAATTTGTGCTGGTTGAATGGAAGAGAAGACTCTGCCAGAATAAATAAAACTTTATAGTGGATGGAGTGCTTCCCCATTCTGAAGGACTCCTACACCAGTTCACCTTGAGACTTTTAGTAATCAGAAAATGAAGCTGGATAAAGTTTTTGAGGTAGCACCCATCATTGGTGAAATCTCGAAAATCCATGTCATGTCTCAAAAATGAATTGGAAACTTATTTTGTATCAAAGCATAACATGTCGAATAGCTTGGAAGTAATTCTAATGAGAGACCTATACACAGAATGTCATAACTGCGATATTTGTGAAGTGGAGCTGTAAGGAAAACACTCAATATCGCATTATGCTGCAATTTGTCAGTTTTCAGTCGATGCTGACTATGAAGTAAAGGTGCATTTTCTAAAAATGTGTCGGCAGGTCCTTCACTGCAATCATAGCATTTTCAAGCTATGCTTGCAGCTTTACTAGGGAATTGTAAGTGTGGTAGCTTCCCGTTGCTTTCCACACCGGTGAAGGATGATGATGAAGATGGCCATATGATTTCGGGGACCGTTTGGGCCTTAAAGTTTTCCTGACATTTGTCTTACAGGTGAGGAAAACCCCGATAAAAACCTCACCCAGAAAAACTGCCCCGACCGGGGATCGAACCCGGGCCCGCTGCGTGACAAGGCAGCACGCTACCTCGAGACCACAGTGGTGGACACTTTTAGTATAAACCCTGAAAAAAAGGCCACATAAGATACTGTCAGAGCTAACTGAAATCAGGTTTCTTAACAGTTTGTTACTCATTTAGGCAAAATGTTTTATCACTCACCTCATATTCTTGAATATGAGATGAGTGATGAAAAATGTTACCTAAATAAATATTCCTCATAGTGTGGATTCCTAAAAAAAAGTGTGTGTTACTCCTCCATCTCATCCTTTTTACAACCTAACTTGTAACTGTCTTTAACAAGTTTGGTTCAGTACACGGTTTTCAATAAAGAATTAAATCTAGGAACAAAATTATACTAAAAATTTGAATTTGTTTTGTTTCAGGATGGTGTACTGGTGGATGAATTTGGCTTGCCACAAATTCCAGCAACATAAGTACACTGCACAGAATGCGCTAAGTGCACACTTCGTAAATTGCTGCATGTATGAACGAGAGATATCCTTTATGACACTAGCACATGCTTATGGGCGATGACGTTCCCATATCATTTACATAATTTCTTACTAATTTTTTTATTCTTTATTCGTGAATATTACAAAGCTCTCTGCTTAAAATTTTATATTCCTTCAGCAAGTTTTAACTTCATTTTTGTCTCTAAATTTATTCTTGATTATTGGCTTTTTCTTTTCTTCCTTAATTGTAAATATTACTTGATTTACTTTAGAAATTCAATATGAAGTAATAGTGTTATAAGTATTACAGTACAGCCACATGAACAGGACAGATTAAGAGCAGTGACTTTGTAACTCTAATCAAATGTGAAATTTTCCAATTTTTAACAGGTTAATGTAACAAAAACCTGAAATAAAATTAATTATATCTATAATGGGTTTTTTTTTACCAATTCCATCAGGTTATCTTTGACATTTCTGGTATTCTCTCCTGGCATTGGCAGAATTGTAACTCAATTCTTAAATAAGTTGGGGTGCCTGGAAGGCAGAGTTACATTACCCTGATGATATGATAGGTGATGAATGATAATGATGCACCAGGAGAGTCCTTAAACCTAAACTTAACCTTAATCTAGACCAGGTGTGGCCACATGCGGCCTGCATGTGATATTTGTAAGTTATAGTCTATAATATAATTCATCAAATAATTAATTCTGTTTGGTATAAAATAAACACCATGTAGAAAGAATGAGTTCAAATTGGATCCCCAAAGCTGTTTATAATTATATACCCGAAGATCACTGGGCCGTCCTATGAAACGCTGGAGGGAAAATTTTCTATAGGATCGTAACAGGCCTTGGCCTAATACTTGGAAAGAAGAAGAAGATAAAATAAACTTGAAAGAGGAAGACTTTTTCTGTTTCCAACACGTGTGTTTGTGAAAATTCTTCTTACTCATCTTCTTACTCAAAACATGGAGAAATCACATCCGTTTTAAGAAATACCCAGCCCACAGTTTTATTTTATGATCCTACCTGCCGCTCATCACATTGAAGTTTCCATGCTTTGTTAACTGCACGGTTACTACTTTCAAAGGTGAGTGTGTGCCAGATGTTTTATTGTATTTACATTTTGTACATTTCAAGTTAATTTCCAGTTTGCAGTTGTTTGCTCATATTGTAGTGTCAGTATTAGTGTGAGGTTTGAAGAATATAATTAATTCTGTGATTTTTTATAAGTGTTAATTATGGCTTCTAAGTATAGTGGCAAGAAAAGAAAAGTTTCAGACGAAGGTAGATCATTTCAAGTAAAGTGGACAAATGAGTACTTCTTTTACTGAACTAAACAAGAAAGCAGTGTATTGTTTATTTTTCTTTCACTCACCTCATACTTCATAACTCCTCGCAGACCTAGATTTCGTCACATCATTTGTGACATTCTCAATGCTGTGTCATGTTCACAACTGACATCCAACGGCCTTCTATCCTCTATTGAGGATAGAAGGCCGTTGGACGTCAGTTGTGAACGTTTTGTCACATCATTTGTGACATTCTCAATGCTGTGTCACGTTCACAACTGACGTCCAACGGCATTCTATCCTCTATCGTCTTCAAAGTTCAATAGAGGATAGAATGCTGTTGGACGTCAGTTGTGAACGTGACACAGCATTGAGAATGTCACAAATGATGTGACGAAACCTAGGTCTGCGAGGAGTTATGAAGTATGAGATGAGTGAAAGAAAAAATAAACAATATTAAAAAACCTCATAGTGTTATTTCCTGTCTACATAACTTAAGAAAGCAGTGCTTTTTTTAATTTGCAGTAAAACAGTTTGTGTTTAAGGGGTAGGCCTATAACATAAAGAGACATTACAACACGAAACATGCATCTTTATATGATAAATTTGAGGGTCAGTTTTGTGAAGACAAAGGTATCCGAACTTAAAATTAAATTTTCGGGACAGCAGTTGGTTTTTAAGAATGTGTTTCTTCAAACTGAACCTCTGGTAAAAGTGAGTTACGCAGTGGCAGAAATTACTGAAAAAAAAATTGAAACAATTTTGAGATAGCGAGTTTGTTAAAAGAATGCATAGAGAGTGTTGCTAATAATATATACCTGACAAAAAGCGCAGTTTGTAAAATTAATCTTGTTGCGACAGACTATACTTCACCATATTGACGAATTAGCGTCCAGTGTAGAGTGAACTTTAAAATACTGTGCCACAAATTTCCAGTTCTATTCTCTGGCACTCGATGAGAGTAGTGATGCTAGCGATACTGCCCAATTAGCAATTTTCTTAAGGGTAGTTGATAAAATTTTTAACATTACAGAATAATTAACTGCTCTTATCCCTCTTAAAGACACCACTAAAGCCAATAATTTAATGGGGGTGTCACCGAAACCTTGAATTGATTTGGCTTGAAAAATACAAATCTATCTGGTTGTAACCACCGGAAAAACAAAAGAAAGGGTAGTTATAAATACTGCAATCAGAGGCCAGCTAAAGTAGGAAAACATTTCTGTTAATGCAATATCACTGCTTAATACACCAAGAAAACCTTTGTGCTAAATCCCTAAATTTAGATAATGCTTTGAAAGTCATTGAAAAAGTAGTGAATTTCATTCGTTCACATGGTTTACGACATAGAGAATTTCAAACTTTCTTACAAAATCTCGATTCAGAATTCGAAGATATTGTTTATTATACTGAAATAAGATGGCTGAGCCGTGGCAAAATGTTGAAGCAAGTGTTTGATCTCAAAAACGAAATACAAACATTTATGGAAAAGAAGGGCAAACCTATTGCTGAATTTAAAGACGCAGAATGGATGTGTGATTTTGCCTTTCTGGTAGATATAAGACATTAAGGTAGAATATGTTTTAACAATATGAGGTGAGTGATAAACATATTCTACCTTAATGAATATACCTCATAGTGAGAATTCCTAAAATAAGTAAGTAGATATAAGACAACCCAGGCCTTTAAAACAAAATTGCGACTATGCGAATCACAAATGAAATGTGCATTTCCCAGCCCACAAAAGTGTAATAATCAATATTCTCAAAAGTACACAAATTATATCAGAATTAAGAAACAAATTCTGTGTTCAATTTCAAGGCTTCAAGGGGAATGTTATAAGTTTCAATCTTTTTCTTCCCCTTTCTCCATTAAAATAAACGAGGTCCCCGACGATCTGCAAATGGAGTATGTTGATTTTCAATGTGTGTCAGACCTAAACAATAAGTTTAAAAAGTCCCCTTACTGCAATTCTATCGCGACTACTTTCCCAGAGAAAAGTATCTGGGCATTAATAGATATGCATTACATTTCGCATCACTTTTCGGTAGCACATACATATGCGAACAAGTGTTCTCCAGGATGCACAACGATAACGCAAATCGCCGACAGTCATCTGAAGAGTTCGCTTCGCATAGCTATAACATCAATCAAACAGATATCTGATGCCTTGTTCGTGAAGAGCAGTTCCAGGTGTTGCACCGACAGATAAAAAATGCATTATTTTAATATAACAATTTTATATAAATTTTAAAATAAAATAATTTATATTAAACATACAAGGGGTTAATACTACTTTATATAGTAGCGTAGTGGTTAAGGCACTGAGCTACAATCCGTAGGGTCGAGGGTTCAAGCCGTTCGGGTCAGGATTTTTAAACTGACCCAAACCCTCTGGCAGCACTATTCGCCCTGGGGGTAGACTAACTCAGCCTCTAAAATAAATGAGTACAAGACAACTTGTTATCGGGGTAAAGGCGGCCGTCACGCATGGCTGACAACCAGGCGGACATAAAGTCGCCGATTGCTAGAGAAAAAGTGGGAGGCTTAACCTCCTACTACCCCAAGGGCTTCCGGGCCTGTTGTGGGATCACTTTACTTTACTTATATTTATATTGTTCAATTTGGATTGTGGAATTAGAAGATACATGAAAATAATTCTTTATATATATATAATTTCATTTTAAAAACAACTTAACTTAATTATATGACAAATATTTAAATAAAAATAAACATAATATATTAGCTGTTTTATAGTACATACTGTGGGGTGTATCTTAGATCCTATTTAATACGGTTAAACAAAATGAATAATGTGGCCCGCAAAACCCAATTCACCTTAATGACAGTGGCCCTTTTCCAAAAAAGGTTGGACACGCCTGATCTAGACCATGGGCAACCATAAGAATAATTCCCTTTAAGAAAAAATTCCTATGTACCCAGGACCCCATGAATTGTAGTCAGAAGCTCTGACCACTAAGCCCATGAAGCTGGTCCCCCTTTTTTTTTTAAATAGAGGATATATAAGACATACTCTGGGCTAAACAAGATAAAAGTTTCAGATTCATTCAATCATACTGTTATATTAGCAGACTGTTGATTTTTTGTCTATACCTTCGTCTTCAAAGTTGCCCTCTGGTTTTGATTTGATGAACTTTGAGATCGAATTTTGCTTGCTGGGAATTTAAAAATTCATGGATCTAAATTTGTTCTTCTGAATTGTATCTCTTTCCCCAATCTTCGTTGTCAGTTTAATGATTCTTTAGGAAAATATGAGACTGTAATTGATGATTGATCAATTTCACCATTTTGAATATTTCTAAAGTGTTCTTTATTGTGCAAGTGGCTACATTAATATTATTTTTGGTGTTTCCAATACTATACTTATTGCAGTCTTTATTTATCAAATTAGTTGCAAAGATAAGTTGCACAAAATAAGACTTTAGAAATATTAAAATTTGTGAAATTGAGAAATCAGCAATTGCAGCTCATAGTTTGCTAGAAAATCATAAAATTGAAAAAGAAGCTAAACCTTTGAAACATTTGGCAAAACCCTTGGACTTGACAGTTTGGGAAAAGATATTCATTCAGTAGAGCAAGATTTGATCTAAATTATATTTGAATTGTGTTTTTTGACTCGCCTCATATTTGTTCTTTAGAAATATGAGATGAGTAAAAAAACTCAACTCAAATACAATTAAAATAAACCTCTTAGGGTCGTATGTTAGAACATTACTCTCTACTCAAATTACTTCCAATCACTAGTGAGCTGATTCACCGTGAGCAATTGCTGAGAACGAATTAACGGCCGACTTATCGGTCATGCACGAGAGTCGACGTTTTCGTAATATTGGCAACGAATTACCCAGAATTCTCAGCGATAAAACCACTTCTGTTATTTTCGTCTGCTATAGAGGAATGCATTTATGCTTGCATCCCGCAAATAATACCGTATACAAACACGTCTGCGACACGCAATATTACGCCGATTCTCCTGTTCTTCCAGTTGAATTCTTTGGTAGACTCTATCAAATTCCTCTTCTCCGTGTATACCGAAAACATGATCGAAGTCTTCAAGGTCGACATCTTGGATAAATGTTGGATAAAGCAGCAAAGTACATCGATTACCATTGGTTCCCGTTCGGTTCCCTTCGGGATTTTAATTTGAGTTGCTCATTTAAGCTACCTCCGCAGGTAGCTTACAAATTTAACCAATTATTATCGCATGAACAGATTTCTGAATAAGCAAAATCGTATTAGCATACAACTTGCTCAGCAGAGAAGGCATTTTACTGTCTAATGCGTCCAAACATGCGACCCTTAGTGTTATTTCCCACACATGTTCATCAAATCAACACCAGATGACAACTTTGAAGATGAAGGTGTAGATCGATAAGATCGCTGAAGATGAGAGAGATGACTGTGCTTGAAGGTCACAGAATTTATGAGATGAGATTTCACGACTCACTGTCTAGATATTATCTAGTTATTAATTTGAAAACCTCATAATGTTATTTTCCATAATTAATTAATGAAATAAACTAATGATATCTATTTTTTAAGAAATGTCTTCTTTGGTAGACATTAGTAGTATCTTGTCATTAATGGTTAGCATAGATATGAATTTCTTCCTCCAGATATGTATAAAACATGTTTCCTTAACCAACTAATGTATCTTTCAAAGCTTGTCTTATACCTGAGCCTTGATGTTCCTCTAACCTTCCTGGATCAGACCTGCTTTTTATTTAGGTATGTGCAACTTCAAATTTTATAGAAATGAGTCATTAATCATAAGTAATGCCACGAGTGATTTCCAAATTATCGGTAAATTCACAACTCACGAAGTTAGGAGTGAATTTATCTAGATAATTTGGAAATCAAGAGTGGCATTTGTTAGGACCATTTAACGAATACAATTAAGCTGTTTACTCACAAATCATTATTTAAATATAGTTATTTTAAAATATTTATTTATTTTATGTAAACGGCGATGTTTGAAAACGAATGAGAAGCTATGTTTGAAAACAAATGAGAAACAATTGATATGCTTGTTCATCACTGCAACCAGATCATATTATTTATTGTCAAAGGATCACAATATTGTAAGAATGCACCCTAGTGGAGAAATTTATAACCAACGTTATAGGAATTAATTTGATGTTCTATGATGTAAATATATCAGTTATATTTTTCTGCAACGTCATTTCCTGGAAAATAATTCGTTTAAGAAAATGCAAACAGTGGTTTTTTGTGGTATAATCAATTGCTACAAATGTTTTTATATTATCTCCTGCAAGCACTATCAGCTGACATTCGTGCACTATATATATACAACCTGGTAGCCGTATTTCTTAGAAAGTCAGTCACTGCAAAATAATGCTATGACCTATTCAGAATGTTAAAAAGGAGGAGCTTTCTTTAATATGTCTATTTAACTCATGCCCCAAATGGGAGTCAATAACCAATCACATTTCAATAGTTTTTTTATTTACAACCAATCACAATCTTTTTCACCTCGATTTTATCAGTTTAATTTTATCACTGTAAAATCAAGCTCCTCCTTTTTAACATTCTGAATAAGTCATAGCATTATTTTACAGTGACTATATGTGGCTACCAGATTGTATATATAGTACACGAATGTAACTTTATCGTGGTTGCGGGAGATAATATAAAAACATTTGTAACAATTGATTATATCACAAAAAAAAGAAACCACTGTTTGCACTTTCTCAAAAGTTTTTTTTTCCCAGGTAATAACGTTCCAGAAAAATATAATTGACATATTTACATCATAGGACATCAGAAATTAATTAATATACAGTTTGGTGTGTTTCATTTTTTTTTTTTTTTTTTCCAAAAGCGTGCATTCTTACAATATTGCGAACCTTTGGCAATAAATAATATGATCTGGTTGCAGTGATAACTAGTGAAACATAACGTTTCTCATTTGTTTTCAAATATCGCCGTTTACATTAAAAATATATATTTTTTAAAATAACTATATTTAAATAATGATTTGTGAGTAAACAGCTTAATTAATAAATATGGATTTTCATCAAGTAAACACCAACTCAATTGATTATTTAATTTTATTCGTTAAATAGTCCTAACAAATGCCACTCTTGATTTCCAAATTCTCTAGATAAATTGGAAATCACTCTTGGCATTACTTATGATAAACTTGTTTGATAAATTCAAGGTGAAACATGACTGTGATTGGTTGTAATTCAAAAATCTTTGAAATGTGATTGGTCATTGAATCTCATTTGGGGCATGAGTTAAATAGTCATTATAAACATTGTGTGAAGGCAGTTTATCTAACAAAAATTGAATATCAGCCAACTGTGATCCTGTGTATGATCATATGATTATCATTTTGATGTTAAATATAACATCAAAATATTAAGCTTTTTCGCTTAAAAGTAATATAAAATCCTCATTAAAAATACTTTGATTAGAAGTTGTCTGATGGTGGTGTTAATAGCACTGGCTATCTACCTTTGGATGTAAGAGAATTGTATAAGTGGAAAGAAAATTTGACGTTTGTATCAGGTCTTGAATGGTGTAATGAACTGCACACTAACATGTAAAGTCAGAGGTCTGGGGTTCGATTCCTGGTCCGAGCATTAATTTTTCTTTTAAAAAAATATGATTATCAATTACACAGACTTTTTTTCAGCAGAGGTAACAGGTATCTAAGTCTAATTGTTATGTGCTGAATTCATATTTGCTTACATACTTTTCATAACACAAAGTTCTTTTTAGTTCTATATGGATGTGAAAATTGCACAGCAACTTCAAAAACTTTGAATAAATTGGAAACTTTTCAAAAGCATGCCCTGAGACTCATAATATAAGCTGTAATTGGGAAGACCAAAATAGAACTGGATAGACAATACGGAAAAACCTACACCCAAGAGGAGTAGAATGGACAACAATCACGAACGAAAAATTTCACAAAATTCTCAGCTCTTCAAAACTTTTGTAATCAACTCTTACCAAAATTGTCCTGGAAACATGAACGAGAATAGAGATCTCAAAGATCTTTGAAATTAGACTAATATTAGTCATTTCTAATGTTCAAATACAATAAAAAATGTGTGAAACTGTACAATATGTGATAAAATCTCAAATATACAGATACCATAAAATAAATGAGTTACAAATTTAAAACAAGTCAATCATGGTATTTCAAAAAGGAACATTCTTATGCAATGATGAATCTGTGTGCCCTCATAAATGTACTCTCTTACTCTTGATTCAGTCAATATTGTAAATTTCTGAACAGACAACTCATCAGCGTGGGAAGATTTAAATCCCCTGATGGTTCTCAGCTGCAGGAGGATTCCTTGGAATGGCATTTAAATTTGTAAGTTAGAAAACAAAATTACACAATTTGAAAATGAGTTACATTATTAATAAAAGGGTAATCTTTCCTCTACAAAATGATATTATTTAATAATTTATTTAGTGAACCTTTTCCGAAAAATAACTAATTCCAGTAAAGAAATCATGCGGGCAGTGCACGTCACTCCTCGCTGATGGGTTAAAAACAAGGAAATTTTGCCCAAAGTTTTGACAGATTATTTCATTGCCCCTAATTTGGCATCTAAGAGACAACAAAATATTTTTTGGGAGATGTTTAACAGTTTTTTGTTCCTGGTGCTAATTGTTTTGTTCTTGTACAGTCTTCAAATCCTCAAAGTTTTAAGAATGAACATGGATTTATTGTCAAATCCTATTACATACATACATTTTTTTTTTTATTATTATTCCGGCTTTTACAATGAATATACATTTTTCCGGTACCCATGTTACACAGTTAACTACAGATTTGTTTCAACACATTTTTCCATTCTTGTCTGTTCATCCATATATCTTCTATTTCCCATTCCCTCTTAGTTTCATTGATTCCCTGAATCCACGTAATATTTGGTCTACCCTTCGTTTTCCTTCCATGTGGTTCCCAATCCATGATTATCTTAGGTAGTCTTCCTTCTTCCATCCTTCTAATGTGTCCATACCAATTTAATTGTTTCTTCTTTATAAAATCTAATATTGAATATTGTACCTGCATTTTTTCTTTTATATATGAATTTCTGATTTTATCCTTCCTGGATATTCTTGCAGCACGTCTCCAGTAGTCCATTTCAATTGGCGAGTAATTTTTTTTTTTTTTTTCATTTGTGCATTTAAAGCCCACACATCAGCTCCATAGGTAATAATGCTTCTGATTATTGAATTAAAAATAGTTATTTTTTGTTTCTTTAAAGATATGTTTGTCCCATACTATTCCATTTAGGGCAGATATAGCATACTTTCCTATATTATCCTTTTCTTATTATCTGTTTCTTATCTCTGTTTCTTGTTTTCCATCTTGAGTAATTTTAATTCCCAAATACTTACATTCTTCAGTGTATTTAATTGTCCCTAAATTTTCTTCTAGTATTAAATCTTGAGGAAGATCCCCTATTGTCATATATCTAGATTTATCCATATTGATCTTTAAACCCCATAAACTATATTCTTGTATTAATTTTCTAGTGAGGTATTCTATATCTTCAAATTCTTGAGTTAATACATACATATATAATTCCTCAATACTTTTTCCTGTCTCTATAGTTCCATTCACACAAAAAACTATGGAAATTTGTAATCCAGTTCTTGTGCCAATAAAACAAAAAAAAAAAAAGATTGTATCATACTTATTACTTACCGTGCATGCCATAGTGTAATTGGTTAAGGCAATATGCTACAAGGGGTTTGAGTCCTGGTAGTTCAGAATTTTTAAATTGTCCCAAACCATGGCCCTGGGGTTGAGCCAGCCTCTGACAAAAATGAAAATGCCAGGCTCTTGTTCTGGGTGTAAAGGCGACTGTTACTCAGGGCTGACAAACTAGTTGACATCTTGAACAGACTGTCTAAAAGGTGGGAGCATATCCTACTACCCCAATGGTCTCTTGAGGCCTGTAGTGGGATCACTCTACTTTACCTTTTTTAACCAAATACAACTGTATGGCATGACAAGCCTAGAAAGCCCTAGCCTACCATTTGGCTGCTGGTCTCACATCCACTTGTCATTTATAGAGGTGATTATTATCTAACCTATATACGAGTGACATGAGGTCAGCATCTTGAGTCCATCCGGCTGTCATAGCTGGTTTTCTCAACTTGTAGCAATCCAAATTCCTTGTAATGCTGGGTAGACACTAGTCCCATAATGGCCAAAATTTCCTCCCTCATAGAGACTCAAACCAATGCAAGTCCCATAGCTCTGCACCAAGGCATCATGCCTTAAACCGCTTGGCTACAGCATGGGATACCCAGATATAGCCTTTTTTTTTCAAAATCTGAAATCCATAAATTTGTGAACTAGGCAATAAGCCTGGTCGAGGTAAGTTTTTTATGTTGCATACCTGTCAGCTGATAAGGTAAATGTTTTTATGCTGCATAGTACAAGTTGAAAACTTGGAAATGATCACAGGCATAAAAACTGGACAAATAATATGTGGCTGAACTTTAATATAACATAGTGGCCAATAAAAAACCAAAAAACATTTTTTTTGGGAGAAAAAATCTCAACAATGACATTAAAATATTGTAACAGTGACAGTAAAATAGAGCTGATAATTTTCTTACGGGCATTGAAAGAATAAAAATGTTGAGATTCTGTTATAAAATGTAGTATAAGAGTTCACAGATTCCAACTGTTTTATGGAGATGTTATGATGCAAATTTTAAATTGTTAGGGAAGTATAAGCTATGAATAATTGTGCAGCAGGGAGAAAATTTGGTGTCTCTGAAGATAACATTCATAAGTGATGACAAAGAAATGCTAAGAAAAAGAGTAAAGTGATCCAAGTACAAGCCTCAAGAGGCACTAGGGCTAGTAGGAGGTTAAGGCTCCCACCTTTTTAGACAATTGGCATATGTCAGCCCTGCATGATGGGTGCATTTATCCCCAGAACAAGAGTCTAATACTCATTTCCGTTAGAGTGAGTCGACACTAGAGCCATGGTGCTGCCAGATGATTTGTTGTTATTGTCATCAATATACAATTTGGAAATATTTTGGTCTTTGGCAAAGGAGCTGTGTCCATCTCGCTTGATGAGTAAGTTTAGAGAAAAAGCATGTTTGTTGTAGGAATATAAATTATTTTTGTTTTTATCTTTAATATTTAGAGACAAGAATATTAAAAATGTAATGCTGACATTAATACAATCTATTTTAAGAATTTTTTTTATATGAAGCAAAAAGTAAAAAAAAAGGATAGTAAAATTTGTTAAATGAAAGTTATCATTTGGGAGGATTTTTAAGAAAAACGAGAAAAGACAAAATTAGAAGTACAGTGATTATAGATAAATTGAAAGTAGGAAAATTTTAAAAATTGTGGCATTTTTTAAGATAGAAGACAAACGTGGGCAAAGATACAACTAAAAACATAGGAGGATAAAGATGGCTTGAAATATTTTTGTAACAGTCAACCCAAGCAATTGAAAATTCTTCCATAAGGAAGAAGATTTAAAGACAATGTTTAACCCTTAAATTGTCAAAACCTTAATTTCTTATGTCAGTTATTTAAATGTGGCAAACCAAAATGAATATGAAATCACGGATAACTTATAATTAGGTATATTGTGTATTTCTACACACATTGTTTTTTTTCTCGTTTGTTTTCTTCTATTTTATTAGAAATATGAAATAAATTAAACTAATTGATGTATCTTTTAGGATATATTACCGATTTAAGGGTTAATAATTTTGATTAGCTATTCTATATGTTTTAATATGGTGTGTTTCAATGCCACTTTCCATGCTTTGAGGATAGGAACAAGAGAATGATGGTGCCCTATCAGTATTCATCAGGATATTATTATCCTCTAACTAAAGTGTGTCGTTAATTATTTATAAAATTTAGTTGATGTTATGATAGTTCCATTGGAATTATGTTAGTCCGTAAGGCGAAGTAAAATAAATACTATATAGTTTAACTTCTTGCCTCAAGATGGCAGGAGGAGCACAATTTGTATTTCAAATTTTAATTCAAAAATCTTCCGTAAGAGTGCATTAATATCAACACGAAAGTAATGGTTCTCTATGGTGAACGAAGGAATGGAAACAGAACCAGTTGATTTAATTAAGTGAGGGCAAGATGGCTGAAAGTAAGGGAGCGTTACTCGCAAAATCGGTACAAAAACATGCTGGAAGAGCGAAAGAAAAGGTAAGATAAATTGACAATATCTTAAAGTTGTACGTAAATAGTGAGCATTTTAAAATTTGTTTTTGTAAAGTGTGCATACTGTGATAATGTTACGCGCCGTGCAAGTATTTCCATAAGTGGTTTGCCTCGGGGAGGAGCTATAGTTCATGTGGAAAACATCTACTTGTACGTGTAGTTTTACTATTTAAATGTACCATGAATAAAAAACAGTGGTATGTGAAGTGAGATGTGATCTGTAGGTAACGCTTCCAACTATTTCTGTAGTGAAGGTCATTTATAGTCTGCAAGAAAATATAATTATACATCTCCAATGAACCTGTATTGATTCCAAACTGATAATGTGGTAATGAATTAACCATCGTGAGATGTAAATTCAAATGTAAACAGTAGTATGTAGATGTGTGAAGGATGCTTTATTGCATCTCAAATTTCATGGAAATTTTGTTTTTTCGTGCATATTAATTTCGGTGAAGTAATTACGTAAAAGTTGTTGGGAGTGATCAATTTAATTGGACAATTACACGCTCACAATCTCTGCTTTGACCCACTGAAAAATGGAATATTTAGTTTGCAAGCTCCTACTTTTCGCTAGGGTCGTTGAATCTGAATGTATTTTTAGTCTCAACATATAATGCTATTAAATTAGGACACGTACAATAAGCTCGTTGAATTTAGTATGTGGTTCATAACATTTCCAGCGATAAGGGGAAAAAGGAAATTATACGGCATGTTTTTTAAACCGTAGACAGCTGTTGCTGCATGTAAGTCGATATCCTGTTGAATTACATTTCAGAAATGTTACATCGTAATTTGGCAGCATTTCAAGAGAGTTTGTTTTAATTTTATTTATAGTAAACTTTAGCAGAGAGTTTTTTAATCTAGTGTTTTAAATAATCTGATCATTTACTTTAAAGTTATTTATTATTTTTTTATTTTCATTCAGACCTTCACCGATGGCGTGGGGATAACATCTTCCAGCTAGTCTAGTTTTCTACCTAGTCTGATCATATTCCTTGTTGAGGGTTTTCCAAAGTTTTCTTATTCTTCTTCCCTCAACCCTAAACGTCAGGAAATTTAGGATCAATTTGTCTATTGAATATCTACTTAACGGATCAGTATTTGGAAGCTGACAGTATCTTAATTTTATTATTTTAAAAAATGTACGTACAAGCTTTGTTCCCTTTATTTATTTGCATTAAGGGTATTCAAAGATATTTCAAAACATCATAAATATTGGGAAGCGATTTCAAAACGTCATAATTATTGGCAAATGACAGACAGTATTCCGAAATTTAAATTTTCTCTTCTTCGTTCTTGCCATATGAAAGTTTGTGTGTGTGTGTGTGTGTATAACTTTTTATATTTTTAATAATTTACAACATTAAAAATTAGGTTCATTATTATCTAAACATCTACTGAATTAAAAAAAAATCGGACAAATAATTTTACTGCATATAGTGCAATGAGAGTAGAAATAAATAAACTAGAAAAATGGCACAAAGAGTAGGGTACGTGTAGGCAAACAGTTTTAGGATACTTTTGAAATCTACAATGGGTTGAAGCAAGGAAATCCACAATGGGTTGAAGCAAGGAGATGCACTATCTCCTCTACTATTTAATTTTTGTACTAGAGCATGCCATCAAATCTTCAGAGGATGAAGAAGGCCTACAACCCAATGGTATTAATAAGCTGATGGTTTATGCTAATGAAGTAGTACTATTGACCGATAGCAAAGAGATACTAAAGGACAACACGCACATACTACTGAGTAACACTAAGAAATTGGGACTGGAAGTAAATATCAGTAAAACTAAATATATGGTCACACATAAAAAAATGCAATATATAATGGATGTGGACAGCTAATGACAAATGAGGGAAATTTTGAGGAAGTGGCTGAATTAAAATACCTAGGAACAATAATCACAAACAGGAATGAGATGCACAAGGAAATTAAACATTGGCTCAGTTCTGGAAATGCATGCTATTATGCATTACAAAGACTCATGACTTCCCAACTCCTTTCAAAAAATGTTAAACTGAAAATATATAAAACGATCATTCTACCAGTTATATTATAAGGATGCGAAACATGAACTCTTACTTTAAGGGAAGAAAGGAAATTATGAGTATTTGAGAATAAAGTTCTTAGGAAAAATTTTTGGACCAAAGAGAGATGAACAGACAGGTGAATGGAGAAGACTGCATAACAGTGAATTACATGGTCTTTATAATAGAATAGTTAAGTCTCGTAGACTGCGATGGGCAGGACATGTGGCACGAATGGGGAATGAAAGACATACATGGAAGCTTCTTGTAGGAAAGCCAGAGGGAAAACGCCCAGTTGGTAGACCAAGAATGAGGTGGAAGAATAACTTTAACTATGATTTGAGGGAAGTAGATTATACAGGGGATGATTGGAAAACATTGACTCAGGATAGGGATATATGGAGAGCTTATGTCCGCGCGGCCATGAACCTACTGGTTCGATAGTGCCAGTTAGTTAGAAAACAGCAGCAAAATTATACCTTTTTAAAAATATATTTTAACGTACCAAAATCTTTTCAGGTTGGAAAAGTTACAAAGTAGAAGTGTTCCCATTATATTTATATAATTATGTGAAAATCAGACCCACGTTCATGATAGCGAGCAGTCAACTTTTTTACGACTCATGATTATATAATCATTATGTTCATCCCAAATAATTCGTGGTTAAAAATTAGTTTTAAGGTTCTGCTTTCGATCCCATAGCTACTGAAATCCAATAGAAAGCAGGAAGAAAATTACTGTCATTAATTAAAAATTAATTTAAATACATTTTTCAGTTATGTAACACTTTAATATGACATAAGTCAAAAAGAAACCTTAAACTACGATTTAACGTCAGTATTCTCTGCTCAGATTCTATATTCTGTCTATAAAAAAAAACACATCGCTTATTGCTTGAAAGTAAACATACAATCACTACTGTTCCTAATTATTATTCATTTACCTGCAGATTTAGGTTTTGATTTTAACGTTTATTTAGTAGGCCTACCTGCTATTGAAAATATGATAATTTCGATTACACAAATACGGTAGCTGGTTACGCCCATATGAGCAGCGATATTGTTAAGAAAGAATCATAATTATTGTTCTTTTATAAAAACTTAAATATAGAATTATATATATATATTATAATATGCAATCGTAATAATTTGTAATCTTATATATATAAATTAATGTTTGATTGTATGTTTGTACTTTATGCGGGGCCATACCGTTGATCCGATTGTGATGGGGCTTTTTGCAAAATGTTCAGGAGATTCCCGGGATGAACATAGGCTATAAGAGAGTTGTGATACTCAAATCCACACCCTTAAAAATCGCCCTTTGTAGTGCAAAACATGGGGAAAAAGTAGCTCTTTGTACTCTTAAATGGCTTACGCTGCTAAACCATAAGAAATACACAAAAATAATGTACACAGAATTGATTATCTCAAAAAGCTCTACAAAAAAGTCCGCGACAGCATATGTTTATCTCTTACCGATAACTCACAATAACCATTTTTGTCTTTCATTGATACCAAGAGAATAATGCCCATTCGGGTGAACCTTTCAACTTTATTATTGATACAAAGAGTCCCGCGCCGTAGCCGAGTAGTTAAGGCAAGAAGTCTTCGCACATAACTACGGGACTTACGCTGGTTCTAGTAGTAAATAAATATATCTTGTAATTATTCAATGTGAAATTTGTACTTGCACATTGTTAAATTTTTTTTTTCTTCCAGACAGTGTATAGTTATGTGGAATATAATAAATTGTGCAATGACCTTGCTAAAGTATTGGATGGTTGGGTAAAATGAAATCAGATTTAGCAATGTTCTGAAGAAGGGGGGCGTGGTTGTTGATGTACAGATAGGACGTCGACATTTGAACTTTGTGTCTAGTGTAGGATTGTGTAAATGCGGTTTTCCAAATAAGACGACATGATGTTGCTCGTGTGTGTGGGCTCTGATCAGCTGATGCACCAATCACGTGCTTCCTAATATTCATCATAATACATGATTACGTATGTACATATGGACAAATGATCAATTTTTTATGTGCACTGGGACAAAAGTGCAATTTACATTCTTGATGATTTCCTGGAATATATTCGAATAGTTTCTTGATTCTTTCTTTGGTTGAATAAATGTTAAGAAATCTGACACGAATCTCGTGAAATTGGAAATGGTATTACCGATAATCATTCGAATTATCTTTTTGACTAAACAGTCTAAGAGAGAAGTATAATAACCTTTGTAGTAGTTATGCAACATGGGGATTGTTTAGCGTAAAAAAGGTTTCGTTGATTGAAACATGTATTTTTCAAATTGTTACGTGTATAATATATTTCGTACATTTGATTCCATTTTGTGGTACTTTTAAACTTATTTACGAAATAATTACGTTTCTTTTTCTATCTTTATTTTACATTTTCGAAAGATTCTAGCGCACAGCCCCTGCGGCTCAACTATATAATACTTATTTTAGCTAATTAAATTATAATCTGGTTTCTAAGTATCATTAGTTCCTCGTGTTTGGCAAATATTTAAATTATTTGAGAAATAAATAATTTTAAATATTAAGTAGTTACATTTCCCCCCCTTCTTTTCTTAGTTTAACCAGTTCTTTTGTTGGTACTTTTACTGCTCGGGACCCGCTCCGTGTGTCTGAAAGGAATTTGCTGACTCAGCTGTTAGTATATGAGAAGCATAGAAGTGTACCTCCTCCCACTCCCCACACTTCTCACCGCAAACACACAGAGCTTGGTCTCGAGCTGTACGTGCCCCACACTTCTTGGGCCTTGTAGTGACACGCCCGTCAAGAGAGGATTTTTAACTCTGGATCACATTCATACTTTTTTGATAACACAAGGACATGGAGGGTCTCCTCAGAATAGTGATCAGCTCAATATCAGTGCCACTTCTGAGACAACACGAACATTTAAGACAATGCATACTACTCACAATTTATTTATACATAACAATATGAATATGAATTAATGGTGGCCAAATAGTTTTCGAGAAAATATTTGGTTCCTTAAAGTTTTGTCATATGTCTTAGACTACAAGTCAAAAAAAAAACCTACCTGGGAAAAACAGCAAGCAATAATAAAACCATACTTTCTAGGAACTGAAGATAGCTAGCAAAGTATTATATGAAAAATTATTTAATTAATGATAAAACAGCAAAGAAATAAAAAGTGACTCAACATTTTTTAATGGATGGCAGCACATTATCAAATGTTATTAGTCAGTCACAAGTGTTATAACTATCTCAATATTTGTCACTGGCTAATTCCTAGCTCCCAAATACTCATTTTAGATAATATTTAATTGATTAATAAAAATAACCACAAGTCTCTTTAAAAACTCGCTTGTAAGCATTTGCCTTGGTTTCATAAAGGTATGGGTGGAGTAAAAATGGTCAAACATCAGTTTGTATCTTAATTTCTTAGAACTGAATCGCCGAATAATGTCGAGAGTGCAGTCAACTGAACTCCTATATCGACTCGCTATCTTAAACATAGGGCACGGACGGTGATATCTTCATGAATTCTTGTTTCACTGCCAGAGAAATCGTCTCTTCATTTTATTATACATGAGAAGAGCTGTTAGTAGCCGTTAAAAATGAGAACTAGTGCCAAGGCCTCTCATCATATGCAGTTAACGGCCTGATCTTTGCATAGCAATTTTAAGCAATGTTTTCACCAACAAACCCATTAAATTTGTTTTTTATAACTTAAAAATTATGTGTATCAGGTAACTCGGATACTTAAAGCACCAGTAAATTATTCCCTTTATTATAATATATCATATGTTTAGGCCTATATTCGTTAACATCATATTGTGTCTACTGAACGGTCCATGATATTTTCTACGCCATTCGGGGGCAAGCAGGCCCGGCTCCGGCGCGTGTCGTTCCCGATAGTCGGCTATTAAAATTACAGTATTAATTTCATTTACTCGACTAGAGAATGTGTTGAAAATGATATCCCTCTGCAGCAACACGTTCTGGCATCTGCGAAGGAAATTGACATTTTCGCAATTCATCTACTCTATACTCCAGCCACTGGATCTCTAGCTCTGACGTTTTCACGACAGTGTTGCTGATATGGATATTCAGTGGGAGGTGCCGCTTTATGCATGCAGTTAGCAGAAATACAGCTGGCAACATCTCAGCAATTCAAACCTTACTAGCGCGCTATAGCAGCGTCAAGAGCAGTGATTGGTTGTGGCAGACATCTACTCCCATTCAACTATTGCCTTATTGGCAGTAGAGGGCGAGTTTCTCCCTTTGCCTCCCCCGTACAACCTAAACGCCAGAGCCGGAGATTTAGTGGTTGGATTTAGTATTCTCCGGATTTCTCGTACAATACAATCTTTTAACTCATAGGTTGTATGCATATTGTCTTTGTCCTGATTGTTAAATTTTCTCAACCTTACCAAGGTTTAAATGTACTACGAATAATTAAGTTAGAAATAGTTTAGTCTTCGGACGGAGTACAAGATGCTGCATGGTTGTTGTCAGCTCGTGCCGTGAGGTGTTGGGTCAACAAGGATTAAGCCCAATGGCCTGTTCCGATCTGATTATAGGTCGAATTGGTCCTTCCATCTCTTCAATGGTCTTCCCAACAATCTTATTCCTTTTGGTTTATAATTATACATTCTTCTTGGTATGCGCTTTCATTCATTCGTAATACGTGCTGAAGGTAAGCATTTTTATAGTATTTTATTCTTTCACAGGGATTAAATATATTAAGTTCTGTTCTTATATCTTCGTTCTTTTTATCGGTCCTTTGGTACCCTGCTATTGCTCTCAACATCTTCATTTCTGCAGCCTCTATTTGTTTACTATCTGCCTTTGATAATGTCCAGGTTTCACATCCATAGATAAGAGATGGAACTGCCAATACTTTGTAAAATTTTAAAATTACATGAAGAAATCGCAGGCTGTAAAATCGGGAGACCTAGAGGGCCGTAAGCCTCTGCCATTAACCCTGTTCTGGAATATTTTGCTTATCGAATGCAATATTTCTGCTGTTGTATGGGCAGTTGCTGAATCCTGCTAGAAATAAGCATTCTGAGACTCAATGTTGGTTAATTTTTTTTCAAAAAATGCCTCGAGTGTTTGTTTTCTTTTACTATTGAGTGTATCATGAAACATAGGGTCTGTATCAGTTGTAATGTGACGTGTGCTGGGTTCTTGAAGACAGGGAAAGAGAGAGAGAGAGAGAGAGAGAGAGAGAGAGAGAGTGAGTGATTTGATTGACTGTAGCATGTGATTTCAGCGGACTCTTTTCACTAGGGATGACAAATTCTGAAGCCGGTCAAATTTGCCGCCGAGTGTCGTAGAGAATGTCATAGATCGCTGTAATATATAAACACATACATATGAGTGGTAGTGTATATTTTAATTATTTGTATTTCGTTCCTAATTAGATTATTTATTTCTTAAATACCAGGTCATAAATCTTTAGGTATATCCATTAGGCCAATTATGTTGCCCTTTGTTTTCTGTATAAATTCGCTTATTTTAATTGTATTTGCAATGATGATTAATGGTGGTAATGGAATTATAATTCAGAATTTTCTTTTATTATCTAGGAAATCCCTAGTCAAGTTAGTAGGTACCAGAATATGAACCCTGCACCTCCCGAACATGGGCCTCATGCGAGACATATGTCTTGTCGGTCCCGGTAGACTATTGTCTTTTATCCAGTTCAGAATTTAGTAGGGGATCGCTTAATTGTTTCATGACGTAGAAATCCTAATAATGGCTTCGTTTGGAAAGGGAGTAAAGCGGTTTGTCCCATATTGTAAATTTATGGGACGTAAATAAACTTCAAGTCGGAAATAAGAGGTCTTTCTGCAGAATTGCTTGGCTCGTTAATGTGTATTTTTAAAACGCGGATGCTGTTGACCTGAGATGCTAAAGCAAATATATTCGCTTACCTACACTCATAGATTTTAGGTTATATTCCATTATTTAGTAATTTTAATAGTCTGATATTCATACTAACTTCTTCATATGTTGAATTCTGAAAGTCTATAATATAAAAAAATATATAGTTATTTAGACGACTTGTAGGGGGAAGACATTTTTCTCATGACATTTCGGCCAGTATGAGACCGGTGTCCACCCAGCATCGTGAGACATTTGGGTAGCTACAATAAGTAGCGACTCCAGGTTGAGAAAACCAGCTATAACGACTGGGGGACTCGTAATGCCGACCATATGTCACCCCTACACTGGTTAAATGATCATCTACCTCTGTGATTGACACGTGTGGATGTGAGGCCAGCAGCCGGATGGTAGGTTTAAGGGCCTTTTAGGCATGTCACCATGGAAAAAAAAAAAGTTACAAAAGCAGAGGTTTAGTAACGAGATGTTCAAGTTAGAACACGACCCGAAGGGATGTTCTAAGAGCAGTGAGTTACCAAACCTAATATTGTAACGTGTTGTTTAAAATATTTTATCTACGTTCAGAGTAATTTAGCATATTTAATGCAATTTATTTATTTCGGTAATGATATGTTTAGAGAAAGAGTAATGTGGACTTCGGAAAAAAAGAATAAAAAGACACCATAAATCAACAAATATTGTTGTTACATTATACAATTTTAGGTGATAGTTTCAAATGCGAATTTAAAATAAATATGAGCGAAGAAGGTGATTTTCACGGTTCATCAGGGGAAAAAAAAATACTAGCAGTATAAGACGCAACTATTAATGTACTTCCAGAAAAGTCAACGAAAGTTTATTTATGTAATTATAGGAAGTCATCATTGAAGGGTGTTTTACGTTGTATTGAACCTGTATTTTATGTTTTGTTAGCATGTTTTTTGTTTTTTTTTTTGTTAGAATATAAAGTTTTGTTGCCTAGAACTAAAGCGTCAATAAAACTTTACAAGGATAATGAAAATATCTGGAACTACAACAAATTTTATAACCTTATCATCTATACTATAGGAACATTTTTATCGTTATAGCAGTAGATAAAATAAAATTATAAAATTAGGTACCTTGTATGTTCCGTCTTAAGTAATAGATCTTTCGGGACTAATCCCATCCTCAGCAGAAGGTTGCTTTACTACTCAAATATATAAGTTATATATTTATGCTCAAAATCTCTCTTCATTTTTTGTACATAAACAAGGAACGGAAGAAGACAATATTATACGTCAGTTGGATGTGCGGGGAAATAAATTACTGAAGATTGCATAATCCGTGAGAAAATCGTGCCAATTGTCAGCAACAAAACAACGTGTTGTTAAATAAGTCAATGACGAATACTTCTGGTTTCGCAATGTGTAGATGACAGCACGTGTGCGATGATACATTCAAAACTTTATAAGTTGATGTGGAAAAATGTTTATTTTCACGAAACATGTGGCAGTCAACTTCACTTCATAATTTCAACCAGAAATAATAAACTTACCTTTATATAGCAGGAATGAAAATACCTTTAAAATAAATCTCAGCGTAAACAAATTTTCAACTTCTCACCATAAATATTTACCATTAGGCCTACATATTATAGCAAACATGAAACCTTACGGTTATAAAGTTCTCCCGCCCCTCCAACGAATTGAGTTTTCGCTTGGGTAACATAAACGTACGGACTGACATTGATTTATTTAGGGATTCTATGCCACCATGTCATGAATATAAATTCAAATAAACGGAAAACGTACAATTTATTATTTGGTAAGGTGGGGCTATATGAGAAATTTCAAATTTGAAGACCATTTATGTCTCACGAATGAATACTATAATACATAACAAACTACACCAATTTACTCTACACATTTGTTAAACAAACACGGTAAAACAAACTGTATTGTCTTGACTATTTAACTCATGCCCCAAATGGGAGTCAATGACCAATCACGTTTCAATGATTTCTGTATTACAACCAATCAGAGACGTGTTTCACGAAATAATTATCAACGTTAGGATTATCATATATTAAGCAAAGCTCCTCCTTTTTAATATTCTGAACAGGTCTGTCCGTTATTTTGCAGTGACTGAGCCTATAACAAATACGGCTACCAGATTGTATATAATAGTGCTTACATGTCAACATTTGTAGCAATTGATTATACCACCAAAAAAAGAAACCACTGTTTGCACTTTCTTAAATGTATACGACATCAAAAATGAATTAATATACAGATTGATGTGTTTCATTTTTTCTCCACTAGAGAGCATTCTTACAATATTGCGTTCCTTTGGCAATAAATAGTATGATCTGGTTGCAGTGATAAACAAAAGAAGCAGTAGAAGCGTAGGCTACCTATCGTTTCTCATTAGTTTTCAAACATCACCGTTTACTTTAAATATAAAAAATATTTTTAAATAACTGTAGTTAAATAATGATTTGTGAGTAAACAGCTTTATTTTATTCGTTAAATAGTCCTAACAAATGCCACTCTTGATTTCCAAATTCTCTAGATAAATTCACTCCTCACTTCGTGAGTCGTGAATTTATCGATAATTTGGAAATCACTCGTGGCATTACTTATGATAATTTTTTGTTAAATAAAAATAAAACAAAACATTGTATTAAAATGAAATTTTCAAAAAAAAAGTGGGGCTATTTGGATCACATGTAAGATATTTGAAAGTACATGTTTGGGTATTATAATACAGTTAAATACATTTACCACAAATCGCTTCCTCCCCCATCAACCTACATACATTTCATGGTATCACTCGCGACACTTTTGGCAACTTATCCAATCACCCTTTTCCACACTAGTTTGTTCGAAATATTTGACACAACAGAAGCCACAAGGTGTGTTACTTTCATCCGCGATGATTCTGACGACTCGCTGGATCTCGAAGAGCCCTGACTTCGTTTCTTCACTTTGCACTGACGCTTCAGCTTCTCAATGGCCTTGATACAGAGACTTTTAGCAGGTTACTTCCTTGCTTGTGTAACCTTATCAAAAGTTCATTTTCTCTTGATTTTTGCCTTTTCTATGTTTTGTGGAGATGTTAAGAGCAAGCTTATCTCTTCGCTCTATTTGTAGCTTTCTTCATTGTCCTCTTCTGTGGCAGTACCTCACAAAAGGAGGGCGATGCACTAACAGAAGCCTGGCTATCAAAGGGTTGAAATATATTTGATAAAATTGGCTTTTTTGACGTATTTTCATCCTGTGTTTCACGTTCATTTTGGTCATTGGTAGGCGTGTCACCGTCGAAAATATCAAATTTTAGATGTAAGCAATTAATTATTACTTTAACTATATTTTAGCAAAGCATTTAAATAAAGAATAGAGATTTTTTTTTTTCAAATGTCCAGAAATACCTTGTAGTGAGTGATTCCAATAGCCCCACGTAAATGAAATGTAATCAATTTCATGTAATTTCGTGAACAAGCAACACATATCACTAGTTCTTACATACAATGGCTCACATCAGTGGACTTCACAGGCCTTGATAGTAACAAAACATTCACTACTTATCAAGTATTTTGCACCATCAGAGCTTACGTTCAACACTTTCAAAACTACATCGCGGCAATTTTTATACACTTGACACTTACCTTAACTATTTCAAATTGAAATTCCACCAATCACTTGAAAGATATTTTGATAAATCCTCTTACGTTTTCTTCTACGCCTTCCCACACAAGAGAAAACACTGTAAATGGCGTCTTAGCTGCGCAGAAAATATGCTCAACGAATACGTTTATTATTTGATCCAAATAGCCTCATGGTACAAATAGCCGCACCCTACCATATATTGCAGTATGTGAATAATTACCGGAGAGAAATATCGTATATGTTGATTTTTTCCTAAAAATGCGAAAAATACCTTAAAATAAAGTGATAAATTGAGCTCAAACTATTCTAAAATCAGCTTATTTTCAATGTTAAACGAGTATTAGTCATTACTCAGACAGTGTAGCCAACTTATCACTAAAACAAGCTAACAAATAAGTGAATGCTAAACTAATCTGGTATACTAACTCGCCCATTTTCTCACCCTAACTTGCCCAAACTAACACTAACTTATCCGTTTTCTCACCCTAACTTGCCAATATGTTTTACCCTGACTTGCCCACTAATGTAGGTGGACTCTTGGGATAGAATCCCTTATGCAAACATGTTTGAATGCGGCCCTAGCGGAAATATGTGTTATCACTTTGGCCAACACGATGCTAAAAGTCACTTGTTCTCTGAACAAATATTCACTGGTGGCACGGTGACATAGAATATCCATTTTTTTATTTCATTTTTATTTACAGTCTTTAACAGCTATGAATATATCGCATTGGCGTTTAGATTTATTTTACCCAGTAGGCTGATTATCCCTATTATATTCATCATATTTCCTGTAATATTATCTGATTTGATTGTAATGAAACGGAATTGATGATTAAGAAGAAATGGTTTCTGATAATAATATCCAACACAACATTTGCCTTGGATATTGTATTTTGCGAAATATGTCTAACTTGACACAGCCATCTTCCGTATCGAAAAAAAAAATAGAGAAGTCTTTTCTCTGAAGATGATGTAATCGTACATAACAAAGCAGTAATAAAGTATGCCTATATTTTACTGGTTTTAACCTCTACTTGGATAGGTAAAGTTTTAATATCTTTGGATTGGGATATGTTAATTAACAACTAGTACCGTTGCATAACATTCCAAGATATATAATACATTTTTCTCACACGTCAATGCCAAATTAGCTAGTGTGAAGTATAGAAGACAGGTTTTTTGTGTCAAAAACACTCGGCCAACTTACTTACTCACTGGCACTATCGAACCCGTAGGTTCATGGCCGCGCGAACATAAGCTCTCCATACATCCCTATCCTGAGCTAATGCTTTCCAATCATTCCCTGTATAATCTACGTCCCTCAAATCATAGTTAATGTTATTTTCCCACGTCATTCTTGGTCTACCAACTAGGCGTTTTCCCTCTGGCTTTCCTACAAGAAGCTTTCATGCACGCCTTTCAATCCCCATACGCGCAACATGTCCTGCCCATCGCAGTCTACGAGACTTAACTGTTCTCATTATATCTGGCTTCCTATAAAGACCATGTAGTTCATTGTTATGTAGTCTTCTCCATTCACCTGTCTGTTCAGGCCAACATTCCTGAAAATTTAAAGAGTTTGTTGGTTGAGTTTGTATCCAGTCGGTTTGTCAGAAATTAGTTCAGATCAACAGTTAATGTAATAATTAAATTATTTTAATTATTTATTCATCAAATATAATTGGAAGGTCAAGATAAAGTGACGAAATATTTTCTGTTCTTTAAGGCATAGGCACTATAGTTATTATAGGCTATTTATACAATAAAGAAATATTGACTTAGACCATAGCCTATTGTAATCATAAAATGACAGAAGTCTGCATTTTTTTGTTAAATTGATAAAGTATTAGATGAATGAATTATAGATTGTTATTGAGTAAAAAAAAACTTCTTGATATTTTTTATTTGTTTTGATCAGATCACTTACGGTGGAATGATTAGCATACTTGTCTAGCATCGGGTACGATTCCCAGCTGAATCATGTTATTTTTTAAATGTAAAATCAGGAAGGAGTCCACTCAACTTCGTGAGAATTGAATCAGTTGAGAAGTAACGAAATCTGGTTATTAAAACTGACAAGGGAACTGTCAACCATTGCATGTCTAAACCTACCTTGAAATTTCTTCCAGAGAAGCGTTGTAATGTAGCAAGGCCGTATCCAAAAATAAGTATCTGTCGTTTTTAACTACAAGGTAAGAAATTAAAGCCAGAATCCAGCAATTGCAAACACTGTACGGAGCAGTATGTATGAGTTAAGAGCATAGTGGAATGGGCAGGGCAGGACGGGTAGTGAGGGTTATCTAGTCTGCCAATACAGGAGTTGTTTCAATTCCCCGTAGTTTAAATGAGAGATTTGGCGCTGGATTTTAGTGCCTTTCAGTTAAAAACGGTAGATACTTTTTTGGACACCTCCTTTGTACATCACAAGGCTTCTCTGGAAGAATATTCAAGGTAGGTTTCGGCATGCAATGTTGGACAGTTCCCTTGTGAGACAAAAGTTGAGGCATTGCATCGGACTATCTACGTGATTCCCTGCACTGCCATCTGATCGTCAGTGACAGCAGCCATCTTAGTCAGTCTTGGCTCTTTAAGAGATGTCTTGCCATGGTATTTTTATTCTTGGCATATAGAAATCATAAGTAAATAAATAATATAATTCAAATACCAAGAAATTATTACATTACATTACATCTTAATTTATTGAAGTCCCAAATTTGGCTATCACATCTTCTGATATCCGTACTTCGCGCCTCAGGTAATTTTCACCCGAGTGTAACAAACCGGAAACTGAGCGTCGAAACACACTGGCATGACCTACTATTCATGTAAACATTGTCATAAAATCCCTTCCTGAGCATCTAATTGTAAATAATCACGGTGTTGAACTTACCCTCTTATTCTAGGTTATACCCAGTCTAGAACTGAAAAAAAAGTGTATATATATATATATATATATATATATATATATATATATATATATATATTACGGATATGTAAAATGAATTTATCCCTTCTGCAGTGTAAGCTATATTGCTTGAAAAATAAGTTATTAGTAAACAAATTCTTATTGAGTGTTAATCTCAAATTCTCTATTTATAAAAAAATAAAAAAACTTCCACTTGAATTTTTTTTAACATCCCACGTTTTTGTCAAAAATTCCTTTTTAATCAGAATTTATAAAAATATATTTTTCTGATTTTTTCCCTATTTCAAAATTCACAATTTACATAATTCCAAACGTTTGCAGGCATTACTTCATATTTCCAGATTTTTTATAGTGTGTATATATATATTTTTTTTTTCACTCATCCAGAGAATCCCTCCATGTCCTTGCGTGGTCAAAAAAGTACTTGTGAAATCCATTGTTTTAAATCCTCTCTTGAGAGGTCGTGCCATTGAGAAATATGGAACACGTGGGAATACTTTCACATAGGTTTCTTATAGATTTTAAAAATTTCTCCTAGGCTTTTATGCTAGTACATTCTTCGATTTTATAATTTTTATTCGACTGGAATCTGTGACTTTTTTAGATAATATAATTTTCAGGTTTCTTAGCGAGAACTACTCGTACCCTATATCTATTTTAAATTTAAAAAAAATAACTTCCTGCTTCAATATTTTTTAAGCAATCCTCGAATTTCCAGAATTGTTGTTTCCAGATTTTAGAGAAATACTGTTTCTTCTTCTTCTTCCTTCCAAGTATTAGGCCAAGGCCTGTTACGATCCTATAGAAAATTTTCCC
The DNA here is from genome assembly GCA_030220185.1 of Diploptera punctata. Lineage (NCBI taxonomy): Eukaryota > Metazoa > Arthropoda > Insecta > Blattodea > Blaberidae > Diploptera > Diploptera punctata. The sequence continues at coordinate 2,533,074 of JASPKZ010000034.1, read as the reverse complement.
TTCAGCGTCTTCCGGAAAATTCTCGTATAAGACTTGAAAGCATAATAATAGTCCCTTCGATTGGTTGCTGGCCAAAGGAAGGCAACTTCTCATCCAAAATGTTAAAAAAATTCACCCTTACGATTAAAATACGTAACAAAATAATATGTACCGCTCATAAATCGTCAGTATTATTCTTCCTCTTTAAAATTTAGTAACTGCCATAGTTGCTCGAGTTCCCTAAAGTGTTTGTCTGCATTATTACTTAAATAGTCGTATCATAAATAATTATTATTTACATATCTTCAATTGCTAATTGAGCGCATTAAGTTTGTAATAATGATGAATGTTTTATGTCAAATAGAACATAAATTCATCATAATATAAAATGCTTTAAGACAAATATGGGTGTAATGAATATTCGCAATATTTATTAGCAGAGCGCATAGAATAACATTAGTGAGACCTTGAAGTAAGAATATATAAAGAATATATAGCATCGTGTAACATGCATTTTGAAACCGGTCCTGAACACTGCGTAGTGTACATATAATAGTGTCTGACTGATACAAAGTCATTGTTGGCTTGTACAGATAAGGTAGCGGGTGTCCATATTCGGTGTGTTTTAAAAAATATTCACGAGTATCGTATGTATTTGATTGTAAGTAGAATTTCATTGCTACTCGTTATAAAAACAGTCCGGAATGTTAAATTTTTCAATAATAGGTTGTATATTATATCATAATCAGAAAAGGCTTGTGAACCAATCACATGAGTTTTGCAACGAATGGGCATTTAAAACGATCACTTTTATTTAACATCTCAGGTCATTAGCGATGCAGTTCAGATACTGTTCTGGCTTAAATGTTCTTTTACGTGCCTAAAATCTACGACATGAACGCATGGTTTCATTTACTTCTGAAGGAAGTCATAGGCCTATTCAGGATTTATACGCCTTTAAAAGTATCGATGCCTGCCAAGTTTGAACCCGGAAACCTCAGATCCATAGGCAAGCATGATATCTACTAAATCTAGACAAGTGTCCGATCAAACTTTTCTGATTGTGGGGTCCGTTTGAACTTCAAAACCCAATAATATAAAACTAATAACTGCCAATTAAATAAAAATAAAACGTAGTTTTGTTTGATTTTCATATTTATTATATATGATTCAGTGACAGCTGTTTCGCTACACTGTACCTTCTTCAGACATGTTAACAAATTATGAATTGTGTTCCAACTGATCTAAGCAACAATACAACAATATTTATTTAATTTTTTTAATTTAACAAAGGGGATTCATTCAAATCAAGTTGAGAATTTAACAGTTTTTTTACTACTTTTAAATTTATTAATTTCTACAGCCTCCGAAAGATCTAACTTCTTACCCTTATCACAAATATGTAAAATTTCAAAATTTGAATCGAAACAATGATTACATTGGAATAGGTGGTTAGCATATAACAGAAATTTAGAAAATTCAAAATATGCTAACCACCTATTCCAATTTAATCATTGTTTCGATCCAAATTTTGAAATTTTACACATTTGTGATAAGGGTAAGAAGTTAGATCTTTTGGAGGCTGTAGAAATTAATAAATTTAAAAGTAGTAAAAAACTGTTAAATTCTCAACTTGATTTGAATGAATCCCCTTTGTTAAATTAAAAAATTTAAATAAATATTGTTGTATTGTTGCTTAGATCAGTTGGAACACAATTCATAATTTGTTAACATGTCTGAAGAAGGTACAGTGTACCGAAACAGCTGTCACTGAATCATATATAATAAATATGAAAATCAAATAAAACTACGTTTTATTTTTATTTAATTAATAAATATGGATTTTCATCAAGTAAACACCAACTCAATTGATTATCTAATAATTGTCCATTATTTTACACTCGAACTTGTTATAATTACATTCCATAGTAATTCTATCGGAGAGCAGGTCTTTCACTGCAATCATAGCATAATTACTAGGGAATTATCGGTGTGGTAGCTTCCTGTTGCTTTCCACATCGGTGAAGGATGATGATAATGATAAGGATGATGATGATCGGATGATTTTCGGGGACCGTTAGGCCCTAAGCTTCCTGACATTTGTCTTACAGGTGAGGAAAACCCCGAAATAACCCTCACCCAGAACCTGTCCCGACCGGGAATCGAACCCAGGCTCTCTGCGTGACAAGACAGCACGCTACCTAGAGACCACAGCAGTGGACACTTGTCATAATAATCACTGGTAATAAAAGGACATTATCTATATTAAACAATTAATTTGTAAAAATTGACATCTTTAAAGGCCCCGCTACGCCAAATAAATTGATGAATATACTTTTATTGCCTAGGAAATTCATAGATCCTCAAATAAATGATCCTATAACTAATAATAACCCAGTTTACCCTCTGTATTGTATATTACGTATTTACTGGTTATTTTTTCCAGTATAGTATCGTACAGTTGCGTAGAAGCTAACTGTAAATAGATTATTTATTTAAAAATACATGACACAGCAGATCCCCTGAATACTGTTGAAGGGTCTTTGGCAATTCACGGAGCACAGTTTAGTAACTACTGACGTACACAGAGTCCGCCGCTGTGGTCTCGAGGTAGCGTGCTGCCTTGTCACGCAGCGGGCCCAGGTTCGATCCCCGGTCGGGGCAGTTTTTCTGGATGAGGTTTTTATCGGGGTTTTTCCTCACCTGTAAGAAAATTTCAGGAAAACTTTAAGGCCCAAACGGTCCCCGAAGTCATCATCATCACCATCATCCTTCACCGGTGTGGAAAGCAACGGCAAGCTACCATACCTACACAATTCCCTAGTAAAGCTGCAAACATAGCATGAAAATACTATTATTTCAGTGAAGGACCTGCCTTCGGGCAGAATTGCTATGGATGGATGGACCTAGACAGACTAAAATATCGAATTGTATTTTAAAACATATATGTTTGTATTAACAATCCTTAAAAATCTAAAATCTTGAGTTTGGTCACTAGACTATCGGAACCATACGTTTTACAGTGATTCTTTTGCTTTCACTGCAACAAGCCTAGAAGTCCCTTCACCTAAAGCTGGATGCCGGCCTCACATCCACACGCGTTAATAACAGATGTGAGCAATCATCCAGCCAGTATAGGGGTGGCATGAGTAAGCATGATGATTCTTCCAGATATCTATGTAATATGGAACTGCTAGTTATTGCAGCTACCCAAATTTCTCACTATCCTGGGTGAATGTCGGTCCCATACTGGCTTAAATTCCATGAGAAAATTTATTCCACCCATGGGGATTCGAACCAGCGCCAGCCCCGTACTTCTGCATCAAGGCATGATGCCTACGGCGCGGATTATTTCCTCATAATCCATCCCTAGTAATTCTGCCCGAGGGCAGGTCTTTCACTGCAATCATAGTATTTCCATGCTATGCTTTACAGCTTTACTAGGGAATTGCAGGTGTGGTAGCTTCCCGTTTCTCCCCACACCGGTAAAGGATGCTGATGATTTTCGGGGACCGTTGGGCCCTAAGTTTTCTGACATTTGTCCTACAGGTAAGGGAAAAAAAAGTCACCCAGGAGCCTGTCCCTACCGGGAATGGAACCCGGGCCCGCTGCGTGACAAGGCAGCACGCTACCTCGAGACCACAGCGGTGGACTCCTCATGATAAGTTCTAAAAAATCGAATTCGAGCTATTGAGATCAGTGCATAGATGAAAGTTTCTTGTATCTCTTTCATTCTGGGGAATTATATATGAATCAAACTCTACCTTTATAAAATCTGAATATTCATAACTTCAATACCATTGATGACCAATAGTTTTTAATGTAACTGCTGGTCTATTAATTTTGCCTATAAAATCCAAAGGCGTCTTTAATGGAAAAGTAAGGGTGGAAGGGGATTTTATCAGTATTTCTATTTAATCCTAGAGGAATGTCTTTATCATCTGATCTATCAAGTAATTTGAATTTGAAATGAAGTCTTGAGTTAAAAACAAAATGTATTGTAGTAATTAAAATGTTCGAAATGTTGTGAAACATAGCGATGACGTACTAAATACACTAGAGTATATCACAATCCTAATTTCTGATAACACACACTTATCAGGATATTTAACATATTGTTAATCCTGTCTGTGTTTCCACATGTTGCACCGGAATTTCCCCTTTTCAACATAATTATGGTGGTACAGTTTGTTGTAACAGATTTTCCACGCCGGCTTCAGATTCCAAATAAAAGAAATTTGAAGTAAATCATTACGTATATTTTAAAAGGCCTTCTCGTAGAGGAAAAATATGTTATTTTAATATAGGGCCTATGATCTTGTTTTATTTTTTAAATTACGAAGTCTCAGTGGAGCGTAAAATGTTCTATTAAAAGTTTTAAATCATGTTGAAAATCCACCCATACGTTTTGAACGTTACACTAGCAGATGTCAGTTTCTAGTTTTGATTTTTTTTTCTTTTAAAAAAGATTATATAAAATCTGCTATCTGGAATAGGCTATTTTGAAAATAGATAATTGTAAAATTAATTAATTTCATTATAATATTTTCAATCTCGTTGCCAGGAAGGGTGGTGGTGTGCAATTTGTAATCTCTAGATAGTGTTCCAGATTCCAGCATTAAATTACAAATACGTACGTATGTTAAGAAGGCATGTGGTACTGTTCATAGAGATTGGTTCGTCGGATGGGGAGTGAAGCCTGGAGACTCCATTGCACAGTGGGCCAGAAACGAAATATAGCTGGAAAAAACTATTTTCACGCACCCTCGTCAATTTATCTTTTTTTTTTCTCACTCTTAATATAATTGTTACATGACTGTTCTTAACTTATCTGCAAAGATTGGTACAATTCTAATAATTATGAAGATAATATAAACATCGGAAGTTGCCGATCTGGTCTACATCTTAGTTGTGTTGTTAGCTGTGTTGTTAGCGTCGTGTGTTAAAGTTCCGTGAGCTTTTCTTCTTATTCTATATGGAGGCTTCATCTCAAGGTTTGTAATTTTTATTGATATTTGTAACGTTTTTCTATATAACTAGATATTATGTTAAATATACGTGGAATCATACATTTCAAACGCTAAAAATACACAATCATCTTATTTTAAATTGAGCTACAAAGAAAACAGTTCTGAACAGTAGTACAAATTTTAGTTATAATATAGAGTGATTTATGGACTTTAATTTCCGCACGATAACGTGTGTGCAAATTATTGCGTTTTTTAAAATTAACTTTCTCGTTACAGGAGGCGGCCAGCAACTAAGGCCTACCGTCACGCGCAGATAATTATTTGATTTAATATTGAAGAAAAGTATTCGATAGAGGCAATAAGTGATCATTTAATAAATTGATTAGGGTTAGGGGATGTTAGGAGAATGTTTTAAATGCTATTAAAATCAATATATTTTTTAAAAGCAATTTTCTCAAACGTAGGAAGTTGTGCGCGAGAAAAAAAAATCTGTTGAAATATTCTGATTGGCTAGAAGCGGATGTTAACTTTCCCGTTAATAAGAATTCATTTAGAAAAATGACAGTCATTGGAAAATCCTGTTCAATCTGCTTATGGAATTCCGAAGAGCCTGGGGAAAAAAAAAAAAAAAAACACACACACACACACACACACACACACACTTAAGCAGGAATTCTCTTGGGATGAATTTGCTCTTGCAACAGAAATGTCATTTCGGTCGTATGGGAAATGGGATACTGCTGTTGCTTTAAAGAAATGGCTCAAAAACCCAAAAATAGGGTTAAAAATAATAAGAAACATTACAAATCACCCCGTTCCAACTCTCCTACCTTATATGTCGGACAAAGCATTGTCTTTTTTGACAAAATATAAAAACGCCAATATATTAACGTGAGACTAGGTGCCAAAAAGAGAGGTTTTGATATTTACCCACCCTATAATGCTGTTAGGGAGGCACATTTGTTATATTACCCTTCCCAAGACCATATTAAAGTGACAGATATTTCAGCAGAAATAAGACTATTATATTTTTTTTTTTAGTTTTTATTGCAGCCTCTTCGAAAGATATTTTGGGTATTATAATTGAGGGGCTAAGTGGAATAAGGGCCCATCCCAACCAATGGTCGATTTTTAGTTACTTGCAGATTATGTATCCTATGGCCATTTTCTGTTACTCTTTAGAAGTTCATAATTCTAACTTTGCTCAAAAGAGGGTAAATGAGACTTTATGTCTAAAAAGAATTTCTAACTTCTTCACGCGCGCGGGAAATAAAGGCCCATCCCAACTGCTGACACGTGACCGTATATTGTCCGCTACTCTGTAGTCCGCTGCAATATTGACTAGCATTGCCGGCAAATATCCGCAAATGCAGAATGGCTGATGCGGCATGTTCTTGTGCAAATGGAAATCGTTTAATAAAATATAAGACAGGAAAAAATAAATGTGCAAGACTGGAATAAAACGAAGCAGAACATTTTACGCAACAGTGGAAAGGAATATATATCGGCCTGAATCAGTTGTTGAAGAGGTGCGGACGAAATTGCTAGCTGTTTTTATTAAAAGCTGTGCCACTGATTGAAAAAGGTGCTAATAAAAAGAAAGTTAGGCCTATAGTGTATATAGTGATTCATGTGTTGTTCAAAACAAGAATTATACAATAACGGGACTTTGGCTGTACATGATTGTTTGTGATTGGTTTGAAGAAATTGAACATAAATTTCTTGTACCAGGTCACACTTTCCTCCCATGTGATGCTGACTTTGGTGTGTGATTGAAAAAGTTAAAAAAAACACAAGTGGTTTATGCACCTGAACAGTGGGCTCTCCTCATAAGAAAGAGTTGAACAAAGAAACCATTTACAGTAATTGAGATAAATGCAGAAGATTTTAAAGATTTGGATCACTTAAATGTTCACAAAGAGAAATGTGACGCTGGACAAGCATAAGGTAGACACAAGGAAAGCGTCTCAGATTCGTTTTGTGGAAAACAGACATGTAATATACGTAAAATCCAGTTTCGGTGATTTGACTTTAGAGGAAATAATATGCCTTAAAAAAGGGGGGGGGAAAGGAAAGTGTCCTGTATTACGAAATGTAATATTGATAACAAAATATCCTAATGGTAGGATGATAAAGAAGACATCATGACTCTCGTGACATTTGTACCACATGTAGGCCTACACCAGATATTTTAACAATAGCCTTAAATCTTTTGATGATGATGATGATACAAATGCTGCAAACGTAGAATACGTAGATTAATGCAATATTCAAGTTAAAAAGTGTTATTTAATTTGTTTATTTATGTTGTATTTTTTATATTCTCGATTTTCTTTTCCTTTGATTAGACATATGGAAACAACATAGTGATCTATACATTTGCAGGTAGAAAGCTTATTTTATGTACAAGACATGTACCAAATATTATCAATGTGCGCTCTATATATTTTACTCAATGCAGATTTTAATAACATGCAATTTTTCTCCAAACTTAGTGCAGTTGGGATGGGCCCTTATTCCACTGACCCCCTCAATTCCATAAGCAGATGGAACAGGATTTTTCAACGACTATCATTGTTTTAAATTCTTAATAACGGGAAAGTTAACATTCATTTCTAGCCAATCAGAATATTTCGGTAGAAATCTTTTTTCTCGCGCACAACTTCCTAGGTTTTAGAAAATCGCTTTTCATTTTTTAAAATATAACTTAAAATATTCTCCGAACATTCCCTAATTCTAATTTATTAATACATGATCACTTATTGCGTCTATCGAATACTTTTCTCCATGTATTAAATCAAACAATTCTCTGCGCGCGACGGTAGGCCTCAGCTGCCAGCCGTCTCCTGTAATAAGAAAGCTAATTAAAAAAACGCAATAATTTGCACACATGTTATTGTGCGGGAATTAACGTCCATAAACCACTCTATATTCTTTCTAAAATTTGTACCATTGTTCAGAACTGTTTTTTTCGTAGCTCAATTTAAAGTAAGATGATTGTGTAATTTTTTTTTAGTGTTTCGGAGGTGTGATTCCACGTATATTTAACACAATATCTGGTTGTATAGAAACATGTTAAATATATCAATGAAAAGTACAAACCTTGAGATAAAGTATCCATATAGAATAAGAATAATAATTAACTGAACTTAATACAAAATGTATATATTTCCACAGCTCGGAACGCAACTGGGATGCGGACCAGATGAGTTCTTAAAATATCGGCATCTTCCGATGTTTATATTGTCTTCATAAATTTTAGAATTCTACCCTCCTTTGCAGATAAGTGAAGAACAGTCATCTGACAATCATATTAAAGTGAAGAAAGATGAATTGGTGAGAGTGAGTAAAATACTTTTTTCCAGCTAGATTTCGTATCTGGCCCACTGTGCATTGATGCGTTTTGACAGGATTAGGCTACGTACCGGGATCGTGTTTCACCTCCTTCCTTTTCTTCATCTCTCATACAACTCATTTTATACTACACAAACACACACTCATCCTAAACTCCTCTCTGTACACAATACAATAATACATCATATACGCAAAGTGGTCTGCCGAAGTGGTGAGTGAATTGAAAATAGACCTCACTAACATCATCTATCTGCCCATCGCGGAACCCGAAGCACGAAAAGTACAGTGAGTGGCATTAGAAAAAACACACACATGCACACCTATACATTACAAGGAAATTAACTTGACTATTTAACTCATGTCGCAAATGGTAGTCAATGACCAATCACGTTTCAATGAATTCTGTTTTACTCCAATGACAGTCGTGTTTCACCTCGCTCTTTATCGATTTCTCTTTATCAGCTCCTGCTTTTGTGATAAAGAAAACTCCTCCTTTTTTAATATTCTGAACAGGTTAGATCATTATTTTTCTCCAACAAATACATTAAATATAGCAAATAATGAATAGACTCAGTGGTTTTACTGAGTTGTTTATTCAAAATATAAATGATTTACCTATAATGTTGAATTATAATAGTTTGATGGGTTTCATTATTTCTCCACTAGAGTGCATTCTTACAATATTGCGATCCTATTTGGCAATAAATAATATGATCGAGTTGCAGTGAATATACATAACCTCACATTTCTAATTTGTTTTCAAACATCGCCGTTTACATTAACCATATAAATATTTTAAAACACCGGTAACTATATTCAAATAATTATTTTTTAGTAAAGAGCTTAATTTTATTCGTTAAATAGTCCTAACAAATGCCGCTCTTGATTTCCAAATTCTCGTGGCATTACTTATGATTATTTTAATTGAAGTGGTGGAACTGACTTATTTTATTTCACGACGTTCTTTGATTCTAATAACACTGAGCAACAAAAAAGATTTTTTTTGTCTCAAAAAGAAAAAAAATGTGATTCTGATAGTATTTTTTCTCCTGAATTCAGATATGATATCGGTTTTTCTCCATCAGGCAAGGTTTCCGCATTTATAATTTCAGACACTTTAATATTTTCTACATTCGTAACTACACAATATTCGGACTCACTTAGAAAGTAAGAAATTACGATTTTCTGCTTTATTTCGCCTGTGGAGCATCCCTCTTGATGGTCCAACAATAATCGGCCAACATATTAGTATCCCGTTTGCCTTGATATCACTTTTCCATAGCTGAAATCTCTTGAGTAGCTCATTTGGTTTTATTTTACAATGGACAAATGGACGAAAAAACATTTATTAAAAAAAAATCCATTAATTGAAACTGAAATAAAAAACTGTGGGTGGTGGAGAAATTCCGAATACATATTTGAAAACACGATAAAAAAAACTGCATTAAGTACAACTATTGGTACTCATGAGACAAAAATCATGTTGACCAGTGTAATTAGCGTCACAATTCAAAGTTAAGCGTGAAAAAGTGGTAAATTTTACACGGAGACCTCTTATTTCGTGCAAGAGATAACGGCAAGGATCCTACGACTTTATTTCCCTTTGGAAAGAAGTCATCCGTACCCAGAACCTTTCGCTCTGAAAAACTCCATCGATCCCGTCTGGGATCAAACCCTCCATCTTCAAACTAGATGCGAGTATTGTAACCAATAGCCCATTGAGACTGATAGTGTCTACACATGGACCTACATATTATTTGGACAAATGATATTTAAAATATATTAATACAGGAAGAACATTCATTTTAATGATTATATTCAACGTTTTTTTGATTATTCCCCGTCTCAAGGCCCATATGTTACAATAATAATAATAATAATAATAATAATAATAATAATAATGTTTAAAGTAATATGAAAACAGACGAAACTAAAAAAAAAAAAACTTATTTTTGATAGTTTTATTTCAGACTAGTGAACAGACAGGTGAATGGAGAAGACTACATAACAATGAACTACATGGTCTATATAGGAAGCCAGATATAATAAGAACAGTTAAGTCTCGTAGACTGCGATGGGCAGGACATGTTGCGCGTATGGGGAATGAAAGACGTGCATGGAAACTTCTTGTAGGAAAGCCAGAAGGAAAACGCCCAATTGGTAGACCAAGAATGAGGTGGGAGAACAACATTAACTATGATTTGAGGGAAGTAGATTATACAGGGAATGATTGGAAAGCATTAGCTCAGGATAGGGATGTATGGGGAGCTTATGTCCGCGCGGCCATGAACCTACGGGTTCGATAGTGCCAGTGAGTAAGTAAGTAAGTGTGGAATTGTTCATAGTTCGATAATGATTATTGGTAGTTACGACGCTATAGTTGGGTCAGCTTTCTAGCTAAAATTCATTGGATTGAACCCGCCATCATTCATTCATATAACGTTACTCATTTTATGTACCGTATAATACTGGAAGCCTATAGGCTATTATCTTACTCATTTGCGTTGGAATGTCAAGGAGACCAAGAATCTTAAATTCAGATGGTACAATTCTGCAACGGTATTTGTTAGCGTTGTTGTGCAATAGTAAATACTTGCTTGTTCAGTTGTTTAATAATAATAATATGGATTATACGATGGATATTGGAATGACAGAAAGATGTGGAGAAGAATCACTGTAGATTAATTGGGTGCAAGAAGATTTGAAACATTGTGAAACCTGCTAAATAAATAAATAATAATAATAACTCTAATAATAATAATAATAATAATAATTATTATTATTATTATTATTATTATTATTATTATTATTATTATTATTATTATTATTATTATTATTATTAATCACAATAGACAATAAACCTCTGGAACAAGTAACAAATTTTAATTACTTGGGTTGTAATTTTACTATAAACACAAAAACTGAAAGAGACGTAAATGTGAAACTGTCAAGATTTCAAATTATATGTGGAACTATACATAAAGCATTAAAGAACAAAACAAGAAGAGATACTAGATTGAAGTTCTATAAAACATTGGCAGTTTCTGCATTACTTTATGGGAGTGAAAATTTGGTAATGACCAAAAAATTACAAAATAGAATACAAAGTATAGAAATGAACTTCCTTAGAAGAATAAAAGGCTGCACAAGAATGGATCGGTTAAAGAATGAAGATATAAGAACAGAGTTATATATATATATATATATATATATCCATTAAATGATAAAATCAAAGGATATAGAGAAAAATGGTTTAGACATGTAGAAAGAATGAACGTAACAAGATTACCAAAAGCAGCATTTAACTACAAGCCAAGAAGTTCAAGGAATGTAGGAAGGCCAGTGAAAAGGTGGACAGAACAACTGTGAGGCGGAACAGGCATTTTGCGTAACCCCGTGAAGTGAAGAAGAATATTATTATTATTATTATTATTATTATTATTATTATTATTATTATTATTATTATTACTACTACTACTATTCATTGGCACTATCGAAGCGTCGCGCTACTTAAGCTCTCCATACATTCCTATCCTGAGCTAATATTTTCCAATCATTTCCCTATAATTTACTTACCTCTAATCATGTTTAATGTTTAGTAATAATAATAATAATAATAATAATAATAATAATAATGTATTCTGCAATAGCATAACAGCCCAATGTTGGGTCTTAGCGTGGCCTTTGTTAGGAGTTACTAGACCAAGTTAATTTAGTTACGCTGATTTCCCTAAAGATGTCATGAATGGTACGCGGTCAACATACCTTTCTAATGAGACATATACTACGAAGGTATTATTAGGATGAAGGAAGTGTGTAAATTTTGCTTAGAGGCCTCTTTATTCAGGCTTAAGATCCTTTTACGAGTCTGAAAATCTTTGCTCTCGGGACCCACAGTTTAAGTTCCTCTCGGAGGACTTTACTCCTTGGATTTTTTTTCCATCCTAAAAAAAATCATCGACCCTGGCCGGATTTGAACCCGCGACCCTCGGGATCAGAGACAAGGAACATAACCACTAGTCCACCCTTCCGACAATAATAATAATAATAACAATAATAATAATAATAATAATTTTATTTATATACAGAATTTTAATGTTCACATATCTTTCTAAAGTTTTATTTTTCTTCTCCACTCGTCTCTCTCCATCCAATCCATGCCTTCCAGTCCTCTTGCTCTCATTCCATTTCTTATTTCCTGCATCCACGAGTTTCGAGGTCTTCCTCTCCTCCTTCTTCCAGGTGGACACCATTCCAATGCTTTCCTGGGTAATCTTTCTTCTTGCATTCGTCGTACGTGCCCATACCAATGTAATTGCTTATACCGTATATAATCTACTACTGAATAATCAATATTCATTTTTTCTCTTATGACAGTATTTCTTATTTTGTCTAATTTTGAACATCTTGCTGCTCTCCTCAAGAAATCCATTTCCATCGATATAAGTTTTTGTTTTAAGTTTTTGTTGAATTTCCAAACTTCAGCTCCATATGTGACAGTACTTCTCACTATTGAATTATATATTTGTAACTTATTTTTCCTGGTTATATGTCTGTTCCATAAGACTCCATTCATCATTGCTGTTATTGCTCTACCTTTACTTATTCTGTTCTTAATATCACTTTCTTGTTTATCCTCTTTATCTAATTTTACTCCCAGATACTCACATTCTTCACATCCTCTAATATACCCCTTTTCATCTTCTAATATCAAATCTTCGGTTTCGGCTCCACATCCCACGTAAAATGTTTTTTTTTTTAATTTATTTTCAAACCCCAGTTATCGTATTCGTCCAATAATGTTCTGAACATAAACTCCATGTCTTCATACTCTTGAGCAATTATTATCTGGTCATCCGCAAATAACAGTGTATATATTGTATCTGTTGATCCATCTCCAATTGGTACTCCCATTCCTGAACATTTTTTGCTCCAGTTTGACAGTGCCTTATGTATAAATATCTTAAATAATGTTGGTGATATGCTACAACCTTGACGAAGGCCTTTTGTTACTTTAATTTCTTCTGATACATATTTTCCAATTTTAATTTTAGATCCTGCATTTTTATACAAATTTTGTATTGCATTAATAATTGTATCGTTTATGGCCATATCTTCTAATGTTTCCCATAACTTTTGTAAAGGTACAGTGTCATATGCCTTTTCTAAGTCCACAAATGTGAAATGAACTTGTTGGTTGTTATTATTCGTCTTTTGAATCAATTGTTTTACCACAAATATGTGATCAATTGTAGATCTTTCAGACCTTAAGCCTGCTTGTACTTCATTCTCCTTATGTTTATAATTTTCTTCCAAATAGTATTTAATTATTTTTCCATATATACGGCTAAAAACATTCATTGCGGTGATTCCTCTATAATTATTGCACTCATCCTTTCTTCCTTTCTTATGAATGACTGATATCAACCCAATTTTCCATTTTACTGGTACATCTTCTCCGTTTAGGCATCTCTCAAAAAGTCTCCTTAACAAATCAAATAATTTCCTTGTACCAAATTTAATTAATTCAGGCTGTACTCCTTCTTCCCCACAAGCCATTCCATTTTTTTAAACTTCCAATTGCTATCTCTACTGTCTCAATATCTAAATGCATACTCGTTCTATTTTGATCATCAGTTTCCTTTGCAATTCCACTTAAAAATTCCAAACGATCTTCAGTCAATAGCTTGCTGAAATATAATTTCCATTCATTTAAATAAATTCCCTGAATATTGATTTTATTGTGTTCTGGCTTTCTTAAATTTTTCAAAGTTCTCCATGCCTCTGAACACCTTTTCCCTTCAATATGTCTGAATTCTTTGACAGGTTCTTTCCCATTATTTATTCTTTTCTTCTGTCACCTTCTTTCTTACCTGTGCTTGTGCTTTTTTATACTCCACTTTGTCCGTCAAATTTTTTGTACTTAACCATTTAATCAACTTTTATAAGATTCATGATGTGTTCCGTTGAGGTTTATTCAAAATTAATATAAAATTATAGAATATTCACCTGAAAGGTCCGTCTCCTCAACTTAATTATCATTTAACTGTAGCGCTTTCGGGACTTGTCCCATCATCGGCAGGATTCAAAACTGGTGTTTCACTGAAGATCTGGTAGAGGGGGTTGCATGTATTTGGTTCGTTTTCGTTTATCAGGCTGTCGTTGTGAGCTGCTTTCATGATTTCCATCTCTTCGAGTACCCAGTTTTGAATCCTGCCGATGATGGGACAAGTCCCGAAAGCGCTACAGTTAAATGATAATTAAGTTGAGGAGACGGACCTTTCAGGTGAATATTCTATAATTTTATATTAATTTTTAACCATTTAAGATATTTACTTTTTTTTTATCATCTACATCATTCTTAACCTCCTTGTTCCAAAAATAAGTTATCTTATTCTCCATTTCCTTTTCTCCCAAAGCCTCGCTAGCAGCCATATGTATATTTTCGACTATATACTGATATTGTTTTTCAGGAGTATCAAATGTATTTTCAATTAACTTTTCGTCCAGCCTCTTGCGGTAAAGGTATAAAATACTATCGTCCTCTAACAACTGAGTATTGTTTAGAGGTGTGTGCGTAATTTCTGATGTCTCCAATTTCTCTTTCTTATCGTCACCCTTATTAAAATATGAAGAAAAAAAATGCATTTACCAAATAATGATCACTGCTACAGGTTGGGCCTCTATAGACTACACTCTAACTTCTTGTATTTTCAAATCCGTACTTTGTCCAACAATTATGTAATCTACTATTGATCTCTGCTGTAAAGTATCTTGATATGTTGTGTATTCATGAACGTCTTTGTGTTGATAAAATCCGTTTGTAATTTTTAACCAGTACTGCTCACATATTTCTATAAGTCTTTCGCCATTATTAATCTTCTCCTCTCCAAAAGGACCGACCACTTCACTTCCAATCCTGGTGCCAGTTCTACCATTAAAATCTCCCTTCATAATAATTTCTCTTGAGTTCCCAATTTCGTTTATTACGTTATTCAAGTTTCCATAGAACTCATCTTTCTTCGTAGGCGATTCATCTTGGCTTATGCCATACACTCCTAGAATTGTAACATTTTCCCCAAAAAATATTTATATTCATTTTAATCACATTTTCATTTATGGCCTCCCAACTAGTTATAAATTTCTTGAATTTCTTCTTAATTATTATTATTGAGATTCCTCTCTGCGCTCGTTTATGTTTCTCTACTCCGCTGAAAAAATACATATATAGACCTTTAACTTCTGAACCTTTTCCTTTCTTTTTTGTTTCTGTTAGCACAATATGTCTTGGTTAAGCATTTTCATTTCCTCTAAGATGTCAACCATTTTATTTTGAACACCTCGAATATTCCATGTTCCAACAAAAAATGTCATTTTCCTTTGCTTTTGTCGTCTGGGTTTCTTTCCGTCCGGCTTTAAATCTTTAGCTTTTTAGCATTGTTATGTTTTTTGTGACGAACAGGGAGCTGGCCTGTTGCATCAACCCCCAACCTGGAGGATCAGGTAATTTTTGGTCAAGGTTTTCTTCCTCAAGCCTTTGTCAAACCTATGACGAACTGCAAGGCAGCAGTATCTGCACCCTAGATAATGGTTTTTAACGAGGTTGTTACTCCTCCCCCTCACCCTTTTCTAACCTGGCTTGGGACAGGCTTTGGCGGGTTTAATAATAATAATAATAATACATTTACAGCTCCCAGAATATATGATACCCCCCGCTAGATGAAGTGAGAAGATTGCTAAATAAATAAATAATAATAATAATGATGATGAAAATGATAATGATGAAACTACCTTTAACCGATGTAATTTGCTTAAAAAGCTGAAGAAGTATAATATATAGGTCCTGCTATATATAAAATGGACAACATTTTCGAATCCATTTGTGTATATTTTGTGATAGTTTTATCCTAATACAGGCATCTTTTTGTAGGTTTTCTGTTTTTTTTTTCATTAATGGCGAACTTTTTGGTAGTGATCTTGCTAATGAATATATCGTATTTATCGAATTCCTATTTTAACATTCGTTATGTGAACTTTATCTGGAATAGAATAAAATCGTAATAATGCTGTATGTAGATTTTAAAAATAATTTTATTTTATATGTACACATATTGCAATTCAATTAATAATTTGAAAATATTTTATCCAAATACAAATAATGTGAACTGTACAAATAAATTTCCACTACGTAAACTTTCAGATCTCCAAGCGTCCAGACTCCACGTTTATCTCTCCAAGATATATATCCCTTATCCGTAATATTTTGTGCCAATGGACAACCCTATTAACTTCTTTAATTAAATTATAAGAAAGCAGGTAAATTGTTGTCAACATAGATTTTTTTCCCTGTTATATAACATTGAATCTCTGTACAATTATTACTTTAGTAGTGTAATGCAAATGTGTTTGTCAGTATTATATAACTCCTGGGATTTCCTTGTTTCCTTATGAATATCTAGTTTTAATGAACAAATGGCACACGAGCTGCTAGTGAGTGGAAGAACCATATTGCATCTTATTAGTAGTAATTATCACATAGTTAGTACATAGGCGAGAATATTAGCAGAGAAGTTTGAAGTGTCACCATTAAAACATTTACAGCTTCTAGCATTTCATCCTCTGATACATTATAAATTTAAAAAAAATTGTTATAGCCTAGTGGAAAAAATCTACATTTCATCAACACTATTATCACCTTCTTATCGTGTCCTTGTTTCGGAATGTCGATTCCAAATTTGCCTCCATTCATCCGAATAAGTTACTTCCATGTTTTCTTCCTCTCAATTCTTCCCTTAATTTTGTTGATATTAAAGATGATTGCCAGTATCATTAGGAATTTGGGTAACTACAATAAGTAGCAGCTCCGGTTGAGAAAATCAGCTATAACAGTTGTAGGACCCGACATGCTGACCACATGTTACCCCTATACTGGCAGGATGATCATCTACCTCTGTTATTAATACATGTTGATGTTAGGCCAGCAGCCGGCTGGTAGGCCAAGGGCCTTCCAGGCCTGTTGCGCCGTGGAGTTTAAAGATGATTACCAGGTTAATGAAATCATACTATTGTCAGTTTACGACGAATGTTTCACAAGGTTTTCAATATAAAAGAAGATTTATTAGTATTATTATTAGTATTATTATTATTATTTATTATTATTATTATTATTATTATTATTATTATTTATTTATTATCTGCAGCATCATCACTACCCAGGGTTGCCATGCAAAGTTTGCCAACAAACTATAGAAATTGATAACTAAATATTGTGTGTTATACATTATACCCAAAACACTATACATTAGCTCCCTTGTTTGGAAATCACATAGTAATATAACCTCACTATGATGGCTGTCCAGCGGCTCACTTTGTTTCCCTGCAGCTGTTATATATAATTAAATATAAAGATGCCGACTATCGCCACTATAATAATTCTGCATGTTAATAATCATTTTCAAGCATTGTCGCGCGGTATCCGCTTTTATATAAACGGACAACCATCATAGTGAGGCGATAATAACACTATACATTAGCTTCCTTATTTGGAAATCAGAGTTACGCAGAGCGCAAGATAACTGAAAGCTTCTACTATGTAGCATGGGAAGTGCTCACGAAGTGAGGAGAATGTTATGGAACATATCGAAAACATCAACTGTTACCTGTTAAACTATTCTAAGCCTGTAATGGGATTAGTTTACCTTTACTGTAAACAATGATTATTATTATTATTATTATTATTATTATTATTATTATTATTATTATTATTATTATAAATTTATATGAAGTTCTTAATATTGACAATATTATAATGATGTCGCTTTATGCAAATTTTCCCTGTTATTCATCCAGGTTGTTATTATATATATATATATATATATATATATATAGGCCTATACACATATATACACAAGTCCCTTCTAGAAATTCTCTTAATTGCGCTGATATGTAAATACGTAGGAATAAACAGTATATTACGATGCGAGGTTGAGAAATGGTTTTTACAGAACCGAGGAAAATTTCCGAGATTCTGTAAAACACTTCATAAACTTACTTTGTACATTATTTTTTGCGTGATAGTGTTTTCAAAATAACAAACAATAAGAAAATAATATCTTTGTTGGAAATATTTGAGTTCATTATAAACAATTGACTAACAGTGTGGGCAATGTTCATTAGTTGAAACAACAGGAGGTCGTGAGACCAATTCAGTTATAAAATGGCGGCAGGTACGTATTTATTGTTTTATATTGTTTCAAACCAAGTTAAGTTCATTTAAAATGCAGTGCTTTGTTTCGTATAATGTATATTAACACTACCTTTTGGATTTTTTTTTGTATATACATTGTAGTATACATAGAGGGCAGTGGTTTTATTACCCACGCGCGTGTTTGTAATATTACTATATAGTTATTTAGGTTGGCAACCCCG
This sequence comes from Diploptera punctata, assembly GCA_030220185.1. NCBI lineage: Eukaryota > Metazoa > Arthropoda > Insecta > Blattodea > Blaberidae > Diploptera > Diploptera punctata. Next base: position 2,514,343 of record JASPKZ010000034.1, on the reverse strand, counting down.
AAATGTATTCGCACTTGAGACTTCTGAATGAATCAATAAGAAATGAACTGGAGATATTTTCATTACTCGATAAACTAGACGAGCACAAATACCAATGGAAAGAACATTTAGACAGAATGGACAATACAAGATTACCCAAAAAGATCAACGCCTACGAACCACATTGAAAAAGGTCTTTGGGACGGCCAAGGAAACTATGGCCTTGAGACCGGAACAGGTCGCATTGACCTAATCCTGGAAAAGAAGAAGAAGAACCCCGAAATGTAGGAAGTTGAACTTTTCAATCATGGTAGGCAAGTATGACAAAACGCACTATCACGCAAAAAAAAAATGTTTTTCTTTAAAAACAATTTAATTTTCCTCCTACCCCTCTTTGCATCTAGGCAAACAGTTGTATAGAGTCGATTTCATAGTATTTTATGTTATTTCCATCCGATTCATGAATTATTTCAGAGTTTAAGCCATTCCATATTGATTTCTGTTAACAGACAACTAGTCTTCATTTATGCAATGTTCATGTTGACATGTGATTTCTTTCAATCTTTAATTACAGCCAATGTACAGACTGGCCAGAGTCCATAGATTTTTTAGGGCGTGAAAATCCTAAGTTTGGCATTCTTCGGAAGGACGTAAAATCATGTGCTCCGTGTCGTAGATTTAAGGAACGTAAAATAAAACCGTCCCGCGACGTATCCGAGCGGTTTAAGGCAAAATGTCTTGCGTTGATTAGTGTCCCCACTTGGGGAAGATATTTTCTCATGGAATTTCGGCCAATATGGGACCGGTGCCTATCCAACGTCCTGACAAATTTCAGTAGTAACACAAGTAACGGTTCTAGGTTGAAAAAAAATATAACGGCTGTGAAAACCGACATTCCGATAACATGTCATCCCTATATTGACAAGATGATCGTTCAGTTTTATGATTAACACATATGGATGTGAGGCCAAGGGTCTTCTAGACCTGTCGCTCCATGGAGTTACTATAAAAGAAATGCCAAGCTCTAACAAAATTAGTCGGCTTTCTATACAGCTTTGAATTTCGACGCTAGGGATCCAAGTTATTAAAGAACGTTTTTGTACTTTAAAAACTACAGTTACTATTATACTACTACTAGATTACTATTACTACCACTATTATTACAACTACTGTTACTAACATAACTGTTGTTATTATTATTATTATTATTATTATTATTATTATTATTATTATTATTAAGGGAAAGGATTGGACGATGGAGATTGGAATGACGGATGTGGAGGAGAATGAGAGTTGATTAGTTCGGTGCAGGAAGATGTGAAACTTGCTAAATAAAAGTAAATAATAATAATAATAATAATAATAATAATAATAATAATAATAATTACAGCTTGTGAGATGAAATTTATGCGCCGAACAGCTGGCTACACCAAATAAGATCGAAAGAAAAATGTAGAAATCCTTCAAGAACTTAATGTGTCACCAATACTGGACTACATCTCCAGTATCAGCTAAACTGGAAGGAACATGTCTCAAGAATGGCTAGATCCAGGATCCCCAAAGGCAATAATGAACTACTGTCCAAATGGGAAACGGTCACTTGGTCGACCTATGAAAAGATGGCACGAAAACCGCTTTCTCAGGCCGTAACAGTTCTTCTAGGACTAATACCTGGCTGGGTGACGATTATTATTATTGTTGTTATTATTATTATTATTATTATCGGTATTATTACATTACTATTACAGGTCACTCCCTGTGGATTACTAGTTACCATCCTCGCCTCGGTTCTAGTTTCAACGTTCACGGATTTTTTTAATCCAGTCGGGGTATTTGGATTTTTCAGGGCTTACAAATCCTGATTGTGGGTCCCACCAGATGAGAACTGAAGCCTTGGGTCCTGTGGCATAGATTTACAACATGTAAAAGAAAGTTCTCTGATCAGAATGTGTTGAACCTTTTATGCCCAGATTGGAATTTCGATGCTAATGATCCCAGGCGTAAAAGAACGTTATTGAATTAAATCACCACCGGTACTGTACAAATAATTAACGATTTTTTTTGTATGATCCGGTATTTAGGATCGCATTTTCACTTTGAACTTCCACTTACTTCCTTTCTTATCCCCGATATTATTATAATTCACACGGGACAGCAACATGGTAATGTTCACTCTCTCTCTCTCTCTCTCTCTCTCTCTCTCTCTCTCTCTCTCTCTCTCTCTCTCTCTCTCTCTCACCAGTTGATTCTTACTTTACTAACAAGGGAACTATTAACCATTTACCGAAACTTAACTTGAAATTTCTCACAGAGAAACGTTGTGGCGTACCAAGGCCGTGTCCAAAAATATATATATATATCTCCCGCTTTTTAACTGTAAGGGACAGAAATCGAAGTCAAAATCCAACAATGGTAATCCACTCTACGGAGCAGCTGGACTCCTATTTGAGTAAGAGCGGAGTGAAGTGAGGCAGCACGCGGCGCGGACGGCAGGTAATGCAAGTTATCCAATCTACCAATTCACGAGTTGTACTGGCTATTCTATGCCACCGTGCCACCATGAATATTCGATTGGAGAATGTGATAACACATATTACAGTTAGTCAATTGCCAATATGTTTGCTCACGTATAAGGGGATTCTATCCTAACAGTCCACCTACATTAGTGGGCAAGTTAGTGTTAGATGGGCAAGTTGGTGTTAGTTTGGGCAATTTAGGGTGAGAAAATGGGCGAGTTAGTACATCAGATTATTTTAGGATTCACTTTTTTGTTAACGGGTTTTGTGATAAGTTAGCTACACTGAACAGTGACTAATACACATTTTACATTGTAAATATGTTCATTTTAGGTTAGTTTCAGTTCAACTTTTCACTTTATTTTAAGGCATTTTTCACATTTTTTTTAAATCAATATAGGCCTATCAGGTATACGAGTATTTGAGAATAAAGTTCTTAGGAAAGTTTTTGGACCAAAGAGAGATGAACAAACAGGTGAATGGATAAGACTACAACAGTTAACTACATGGTTTCTATACGAAGCCAGATATAACAACAGTTAAGTCTCGTAGATTGCGATGGTCAGGACATGTGGCATGAATGGGGAATGAAAGACGTGCATGGAAGCTTCATGTAGGAAAACCAGAGGGAAAACGCCCAGTTGGTAGACCAAGAATGAGGTGGGAGAACATTATGATTTGAGGGATGTATATTATACAGGGAATGATTGGAAAAACATTAGCTCGGATAGGGATCTATGAAAAGCTTATGTCCGCGCGGCCATGAACCTATGGGTTCTATAGTGCCAAAGAGTTAGTTATATCAGGTAATTATTCACATACTACAACAATATGTTTGGAAAAATAAAAATTTAAGAATAGATACAAAAGTAAGAATTTATAAATCTGTCATAAGACCAGTTCTAACATATGGTTGTGAATGCCGAACAGAAACTCAAAAAACAAAACAAATCAATGAAACAACCGAAATTAAAGTTTTAAGGAAAATCGTAGGATTTTATCTGTTATTAGAGAATAATGTGAAATTGAACCTATAAACCTCTGGATAAATGATAGAAGACTAAACTGGAACGATCACATAGATAGAATGGAGAGCAGTAGATCAGTGAAGAAAGTACGTGACTGGACACCTCAGCAGAAAAGGCCTTTACGATGGAAGGACGTCACCATACCCCGGACCTGTAGTGAATGAACACGCAACAAGCTGCCAGCTTTCATGCGTAAAGGAAGAAGAAGAAAACAATTTTTTTTTTTCGTTTTTATTTGAATTGTAGTTGGTGGCATAGAATCTACGTTGTACTACCCTATAGTTCAGTTGAGGGATTTGGTGCTGGGTTTTAGTGCCTTGGAGTTATTTTATTTATTTATTTATTTATTTATTTATTTGATACCGTCTTGGTACATCACAACGCTTCTCTGGAAGAAATTTCAATGTAGGATTCTGTATGTAATTGTTGACACTTCCCTTGTAAATCACATACTGGACGCAGATTGCGGACATTTATATGACTATTTAACTCATGCCCCAAATGGGAGTCAATGACCAATCACGTTTCAATGATTTCTGTTTTATAACCAATCAGAGTCGTGTTTCACCAAATATTTATCAGTGTTATAATTACCATATTAAAGAAAGCTCCTCCTTACAATATTGCGTTCCTTTGGCAATAAATAGTATGATCTGGTTGCAGTGATAAACAAAAGAAGCGGTAGAAGCGTACCTATCGTTTCTCATTTGTTTTCAAACATCGCCGTTTACATTAAATATATAAATATTTTAAAATAACTATAGTTAAATAATGATTTGTGAGTAAACAGCTTAATTTTATTCGTTAAATAGTCCTAACAAATGCCACTCTTGATTTCCAAATTCTCTAAATAAATTCACTCCTCACTTCGTGAGTCGTGAATTTATCGATAATTTGGAAATCACTCGTGGCATTACTTATGATAAACCTCTACCTTGTCTATCGTAATTGTTTCATGTGTACCGTAGTTAACGATATCATGTATTTAATTATATGGTTGTAATAAAACCGAAAAATGTGTGATATCACTAAGCACACATACAAATGAAGATAAGTATGGTAAGTTAGATAGGCTGGTCTCTTTACGAGAATGTAGGAGTTTTTCAGTGCCTATAGTGAAAGCCTTGTCAAATGAATTGCGTCAGTTTCCCAAATCCTGTTTTTGATATCGAGTGAATATCTCTTTCCTGAATTACGTTACTTGGTTATATGCAAATGAGTTTGCCACATTATACAAAGTAACTGAATTGTGTAAATAGACGTCCATATCTTGAATTTGGATCATTAAATTTGAAACCGTATCTAGCTACACATCTGGGATCAGAGGTTAACCAACAGTAAAAACAATATTAGCACTGAAATACAAAAGCGAATAGTCAGTGCGCATGTGTTTTTATGGGCTGTGGAAACATTTAAGATCTAGATTATTATACATTAAAACAAAAATTATTTTACAGTACCGGTATATGAGATATTTGTCCAACCAGTGCTAATATACGCTTCTGAAATTTTGCCATTGACGAAATATGAGAAATGATTATGCATATTAAAAGAAGAATCTTGAGATATTTTTCATCCCGTGAAAGAGTAGATAGTGTGGAGGGAAAAGTTCAATCAGTAAATTTATAGTTCGTTTGAGGAACCGGGTATTGTTAAACTTGTCAAGATCAGGAGGTTCGAATGGACTGAGAACACCGAATAAGATCTTTAATAAAATGCCAGAAGGGACCAAAAAAAGTTGGAAGACCTAAAAATGAGGTAGGAAGATTCAAAGAAGATATATAAGGTCCTTCGGAATAAAGAATTTGAGGACTATAGCACAGATTAGATACAGCGAGGGTTTCTGAAGAAGGTCAGTGTCCATACAGGGCTGTCGTGGCACTGATAATGATGATGTACACTTAGCGACAAAAAGAATGGGCCGACTCTTGATCTCGAATATTTCAAGTTCTAACGCGCGATTCACACAAGAAAAATAATTGCACAGTAGAGCTACAATACGTTTCCCTTCTTCCTTTGAAGAGTATTCTTTCTAAACGTGATAAGACAGCGAAAGCTTACCTCGGTGCTTAGTGGCTTGATTCGTATGCAAGAGGTCACAGGTTCGATTCCCGGTGAGGTTAACTTTTTAATTGTTAAAATGTTTTCTATTTTATTCTGTATGTCCATTCCTAAAGAAAAAAAACGTACAACTATTTGGAAGTATTACTACTTTTATTATTTATTTATAAACAGGTTTACAGTATAATAAAACATCTTCCTATGCCCAAAGCTTTTTTAAATTTGTATCTTTTTTCTCCATCCTTCTCTAGCTTCTCATTCCATTTCTTCCAGACCTAGCCCCTTCATACTTCTTACCTCATCCATCCATCCATTTACGTAAATCTAGGTCGACCTCTCTTTCCTTTTCCAGGTGGAATCCATTCCAAAGCTTGTCTGGGTAATATTTTCTCTAGCATCCTACGTATATGACCATACCATTCTAGTTGTCTGTATCTCACAAAATCTAATATTGAATTTTGAATTTTCATTTGTTGTGTGATGATTGTATTTCTGATTTTTTCATATTTATAATGTCTAGTTGAGCGTCTGAAACAATCCATTTCAGTAGGCATAAGCTTCAAACTGAAATGTTTATTCAACTGCGAAGTTTTTGCACCGTATGTTAGCATGCTTCGAATTATGGATTTATAAATTTGTAATTTGGTATCTTCTCTTATGTTCTTATCTCACAAAACTCTGTTTAACATTGTCATTACCAATCTGCCTTTCCGAATTCTATATTTTATGTAATTTTCTTGGGTACATTTAGAGTTAATTTGGATCCCCAGGTAATTACATTCTTCACATCATTTGATACATCCCATTATTATTATTAGTATTAGTATTATTATAGATGATTTTATTAATGCCCATCATCTATGGGCTATTATTATGTTGGACTTGACATATATAATCTAAATATTTTAATTGAAGGGTGAAACGTTTTCCTCACTAATACGTAATAAATAAATAAACTCATAAATATATGAAGCTGTATTGTATTTCCTCACTAATACGTAATAAATAAATAAACTCATAAATATATGAAGCTGTATTGTATTTTATTACATAAATTTATAGCATTGTTTTTAAAACGTGGTACTGCACACACAATTAAATTTATACCGGTAGCTAAATAGAGTTATAGAGTTTACGAAGGCAGGAATATTAGTTAATATAGTGTAAAGTGGACGTAGATTATGTGGCAGGAATTAAATGTTATAGGATGTATTTTGCGAAAATACGAATGAATAAAAAAAATTACGGAGGATTCGAACCCTGGATTTCATATACATTTCATCTTGTTGCAAGTAATTTAATGATCTACGCTACTCGAACATCGTATACTAGTTGCCTTGTTTACTTTTACGCTATGAACGAGAGTTGAACTTTATTTAAAATGTCGCAATTTCAGTTATATTGCATTTGTCGAACACTCGTAAATATCTAGAAACATGTCTCCTTCACTGTTCTTTAACTATTTAAGACGATTAAAACCAAATACAGCGCATTTAAAACATTTAACAGTGCGTTACCTCGTGAACCGCAGCTATGGCTTTTCGAGCATGCGCAGTGGGCCATAAGAAGAAATTGCTTTTTGAAGCGGCTCATTCTTTTTGTCACTAAGTATACAACAGTAGTTCCCAAACTATGTTCCACGGATCTCCAGAATCCGTCAACAGTTATTAGGAGATTAGGGGGTGCCATATATATTATTTTCAATTTGTCCACTACTGTGGTCTCTAGGTAGCGTGCTGCCTTATCACGCAACGGGCCTGAGTTCTATCCTCATACGGGACAAGTTTTCTGGGTGAGGTTTTATTCGGGGTTTTTTCCTCACCTGTAAGACAAATTTCAGGAAACTTTAAGGCCCAAACGTTCCTCGAAGACCATCTGGCCAATATCATACTCGCCTCAATAGATTAAGTTTAGGATTAAGGCCTCTCCTGGCGCATCATTACCACCTTTCATATCATCGGGGCAGCGTAACTCCACCTTCAAGGTGCTCCAATTGGGTTACAAGTACGTCATGCGCGGAAAACACCAGAAATGTAATGACAACCTGGTGGCATTATTAAAAAAATATTTTCAACATTCTTGGACGCAACTCTACAATTTCGTATGATACTATAGGTCTAATGGAGAAAATACATAGTGTTTATAATTTTGTTTTAGATGACTATTTAACTCATGCCCCAAATGGAAATCAATGACCAATCACGTTTCAATGATTTTTTATTCACAACCAATCACAGTCGTGTTTCGCCTAGAATTTACCGACTACAGTTTCTCATAATAAAGAAAGCACCTCCTTTTTAACATTCTGAATAGGTCATAGCATTATTTTGAAGTACTGAGCGTAAGAAATAGGTCTACCAGATTGTGCATATAGTGCATGAATGTCAACGCATAGCGCATGCGGGAGTTAATATAAAAACATTTGTAGCAATTTATTATACCACCAAAAAAAGAAACCACTGTTTGCACTTTCTTAAATGTATTTTTTCCCAGGTAATAATCCTGAAAAATATAATTGTCATATTTACATCATGCGACATCAGAAATGAATTAATATACCGTTTGATGTTTCATTTTTTCTCCACTAGAGTGCATTCTTACAATATTGCGTTCCTTTGGCAATAAATAATATTATCTGGTTGCAGTGATGGACAAATGAAGCGTACCAATCGTTTCTCATTTGTTTTCAAACATCGCCGTTTACTTTTAAATATATAAATATTTTAAAATAACTATATTTAAATAATGATTTGTGAGTAAACAGCTTAATTTTATTCGTTAAATAGTCCTAACAAATGCCACTCTTGATTTCCAAATTCTCTAGATAAATTCACTCCTCACTTCGTGAGTCGTGAATTTATCGATAATTTGGAAATCACTCGTGGCATTATTTATGATAATTTTGTTTTAGATGATAAATATCTATGTAATATTCATATAATATAGAAACGTAGGTGTAATGATTTATCTGAGGACCCTTGAATTTGTTTATAAGTTCAAAGGAATCCGCGATCAAAAAAGTTTGGGAAACACAGTTGTACAGTAAAGTATGGTTAATTTGTTACTATGAATCACTGTGTAAAGAATGCACCTCAGTTCATTGTATTGTTTCGCAATGTCTTGTCGCAGACACACACTTTCAGATATTTTAACCTTACCTGATAGTGCTGCCAAATATAAACCAAATCTCGTACATTGTGACCTTGCTCGTTATAAATTCGAGGTCCCTTAATAATAATCTCTTCCGATGCACGTTATTAATCCCCTTTGAATTAATGATACTACAGTTATTTATATTATATAATGAAAATGGACAGCCAATGTCAAATATGGGATATTTTGAAGAAGTAACTGAATTCAAATACTTACGGACAATAATTAGTAATCACCCGTGTCGTAATGATCTTGTCACGTGTCAATTGTCTTGTATCAAATGTTTTTGTTATCTCGGAGGTGATTCCGAGCAAACCACTCATCCATTTTTATAAGCATAATTGTATTCGTAAAAGAAAATAACGGTCTTCTTGTAAGCCCATGTTTTCCCTTAACAGAGATTTAGGCGCTCTCCCCCTACAGGGAAGAATTTGAACCATACTAATTTAGTTACACATGTTTTCGTATAGATGTCATTTGAGTGGTCCGTGGTCAGCGTTCCGCCTCATACTGACATCTAGGACGGGAAAATTCGGTAAATTTTGCTTAGAGGCATTTTCATTAAGGCTTAAGGATCTTTTACGAGCCTGAAAATCTTCAGACTCGGGACCCACGGCTTGAAGTCCTTGCTTAAAGGAGTTGCTCCTTAGATTTTTCCATTCTAAAAAATCCATCGACCCCGGCCGGGTTTAAACCCGCGACCCTCGGGACCAGAGGCAAGGAGCATAACCACTTGTCCACCGCGGCCGATAAAATAACGGTTCTTACGTAAATTTTGAGGAGGCCATGCATCTCCTTATATGATCAAAACTATACTGTACGTGTTCCGGAGTTAAACGTCCTCTCCCGACAGGTCCCTGCCCCTGTAAAGCCAGAGGGAGAGTCGTGGGGCATATATAGTACTTGCAAGTGAGAGACAGCTAACAAGGGAACTATAGTACAGGCCATACTTTAACGGCCTTCTCTCACTCCCTAAGAAACCTAAGCTAATACTTAACACTATTATAGCCTCACTATGATGGTTGTCCAGCAGCTCGCTTTATTTCCCCGTAGCTGTTGAATATAATTAAATACAAAGATGCCGACTACCGCCACCATAATAATTCCGCTAGTTAATCATTGTCAAACATTGTCGCACGGCACTCGTTTTTATATAAACGGACAACCATCATAGTGAGGCGATAATACCACGCGACAATGTTCCTACGTCCACATTAGACTACTCTTTAAAAATAGGATTTTAAAATTAAACCATTCCATGCCATATTAACACGCACATATCTGTAAAAAATCGGTTAGTTGATATGACAACTTAGGAATATCTCCGTTTTTTATCTCTAATGAGGGTTGAAAGGCGGTTGGCTTTTGTTAAGTGACACTCAAGAGACTGGGTGAAACCGAAGATTTTTTTACAGTTCCAGGAAATGAGGCCGTTAAAGCATGGCACGAACTATACCATCCATTGCATGTCGAAATCTACCTTCTCCCAAAGAAGCAAACCTGTCGTTTTTAATTGGAGGTCACAGAAATCGAAGCTAGAATCCAGCATTGGCAACCCACTGTGCGGAGCAAGTGGATATCCCTGGCTCGTAGAGCGGAGTGAAGTAAGGCGGTGTGCTGCGGGGATTAAATGTGTTGCTAACAGGAAATCGTTACCGGCATCAGCAAGCAGGCGACTGATATCACGCTCGCTTCACCCACTCTCCTCTCCTCACCCCATGCAGATATAGTGAGGGTTAACCAATTTACCGAGTATGCAGTTATATTACTTACGTGTATTTTAAATGAGAGATTTGGCGCTGGATTTTAGTGTCCTGCATTAAAAAAAGGCAGATAATTTTTTTGACACGGTCTTGGTACATCACAACGCTTCTCTGGGAGATATTTCAAGGTAGGTTTCGACAAGCAATGGTTGATGGTTGCCTTGTAAAATATAAAGATATCACTACCGTCAGAATATAAAGTAGTAATAATAATAATAATAATAATAATTATTATTATTATTATTATTATTTAATGGCGCGACAGGCCTAGAAAGTCCTTAGCCTATCAGCCGGCTGCTGGCCTCACAACCACATGTGTCAATCGCAGAGGTAGATGATCATCTAGCCAGTGTAGGGGTGACGTGGTCAGCATGTCGAGTCACCCAACCGTTATAGCTGGTTTTCTCAACCTGGAACCGCTACTTATCGTAGCTATCAATACTAATAAAATTCATTGTTAAAACCGTTGAGGTGGAGAGCCATAAAATAAAATAAGTTAAAATATACCTTCTTAGGTAAGATCCGTCGTCCTCAACTTTTCTTCTCCTTCTTCTTCTTCTTCTTCTTCACGGTTTAGGCTTATTTACTAGCCTGTTTCGGCTCCAAATTGCTGCTCTTTCCATCTTTTCCTTGGTCTTCCCAAACTTCTTCCTCGTGGTGAATAGTTGTATGCTGCTTTGGGTATTCTATTCTCAGTCATCCTTGCCAAGTGTTCTTTCCAGTTTGTTCTGAATTTCTCTATTGTTGTGTTTTTTTTGTCTGTTGTTTGATATCCTGCTATTGGTCTGAGGAATCTCATTTCAGCAGCTTGTATTCTGGCAGCTTGTTGTGTTGTCACTGTCCATGTTTCGGATCCATAAGTAATAATAGGCACTGCCATTGTCTTGTATAATTTCATTATAGAGTATTTCCTGGCTTATTTTTCAAAGTTCTTTTCAGTGTTCCTGTTATATAATTAAACTTGTTTAGTTTGTTATATATATATCTGTTTTCACTGTGTATGATATTTCGCAACCTAGGAAGTTATATCTTACTACTTATTCTATTGGTTTATTTTCTAATATTATCTTTGTCCGAACTGGATGAGCGCCCTTGAAGGCCATTGTTTTTTTATTTTTGTGTGGATATTTCCATGTTGTATTTTTTTTATATTTCATTTAGTTTATATAGCATTCTTTGTAGTTCGTCCTCTGTTTTTGCTATTGAAATCTGGTCATCAGCAAAGGCTACTGTTTTTATTACTATATTTCCTAAGTTAATTCCCCCAGTCGTCATTTGCTTCCATGATCTTATCATGTCGTCGAAATAAATGTTAAAAAGAGTGGTTGATAGTGGAAAACCTTGTCTAACTCCTCTTGTTATATGTAGGCTATTGGTTTCCTTTGATTTATTTTTATTTTTGTTTTCTCATACATTTTCTTAATTACTGCTATCAAGTGTAGTGGAATTCCTATTTCTCTTAATATGTTCCATAATTTTGGTCTTGACACTTTATCAAACTTATAAAATATGTATTCTTTATGCCTGTAGGCCTTTCAGAACATCCGTTCCATCTTCAGCAGGTCCCTCTTCGCTACAACATCCAGCATGATGGTTGATGCTGCTGGTCCTAATGTGGTGTTGACGTGACTCACCACCATCAACCATCATACTGGATGTTGTAGCGAAGAGGGGCCTGCTGAAGATGGAACGGATGTTCTGAAAGGCCTACAGGCATAAAGAATACATATTTTATAAGTTGAGGACGGCGGATCTTACCTAAGAAGGTATATTTTAACTTATTTTATTTAATCGTAGCTACCCAAACGTCTCACGATGCTGGGTGGGCACCGGTCCCATAGTGGCCGAAGTACCATGAGAAAATGTTTTCCCCCATGGAGACTTGAACCAGCGCAAGTCCCGTAGCTCTCCGCCAAGGCTTCTGCCTTAACCACTCGGCTACGGCGCGGGATATATAAAACAAATCCCGCGCTGTAACCGAGTAGTTCAAGGCAACATCCTTGATGCAGAGCTACGGGACTTGCGCTGGTTCGAATCCCTATGGGAACATTTTTTTCTCATTGATTTTCGGTCAATATTGGACTGGTTCAACCCAGCATCCTGAGTAATTTGGCTACCTACAATATATAGCGCTACAGTTTGAGAGAAAACTAGCTATAACGGCTGGGTAATCCGTCATACTGACAATATGTCACCCTTATACTGGCTGGATGATCGCCCACTTCTGTGATTAAAACATAATATTAGACCAGCACCCGGCTGGCAGGTCAAGGGCTCTCTATGTACAGTCCTGTCTCACCATTGAGTTTTTAGAGTAAATAGATTAATCATTAATATGTTCTAGTTTTGTAAGTTCAATTCAAAATGTAATTTTGTCTTTTTTTTCAGGTAAGCTTGATTTTCGATAATTTGGATTATGCCATAATGGGTGAGTATTCTTTGTAAATTAACTGTGATTATAAAATTGAAGCACATTTAATTACTATTTTAGTGGATAAGATAAGAAAAGAACATTTCAACACAATATAGTGAATTCCACTAAATAGACTTTTTAGGACTGTTATTTCTTCTATGATGATCTTGTAGAAGATTTCCGGGCTGTTGGCCGTGGTCGTGCCCTGACGTTTCGCCAGAGACTGCGTTCGGGATGCCGGCCAACAGCCCGGAAATCTTCTACAAGATCACCATAATAACTCCAGCCGTGAAAGCCTAAGTCGATATATTATTTGTTCAATTATAATATGTTGATACGAAACGTGATCTGTTACTATAAGAGATGAAGAAAGATTACCGAGTATTTGTGAGTGAAGCGCTTAGCAAAGAGACACTAACAATCAAGGTAAATAGAAAAAATATAACTGTGAGCTACATAATCTTTATGTGAAGTAACGTAACAACAATTGAGTCTCGTAGACTACAATGAATAGGATATGTGACTGGAATTGGGAAAGAGGGACATAGGAAAGCCGGAGGGAAAGCTCAAAGAAAGTAGACCAAGAATGAGATGGAAGAATAATAACCCTAGATACGTGATCTATTACTAGCTATAAGAGATGGGAAAAAATTGCAGGAGTGTTTGAGAATGAAGTGTTTAGGAACATTTTTGGGTCCAAAGAGACGAACAGGTAAGGTAAACGAAGAAAATATAACAATGAGCTATTTGTATATATGGGAAATCAGACGTAACAGTAATTGAGTCTCATATACAGTACTACAATATAGGATTTGTGTAGGACGAATTGGGAATGAAAGTGGGGGGCATGAAAACTACTTGTAGGAAAGCCGGAGGAGAAGCGCCTAGAAGGTAGGCCAAGAATGAGATGGAAAAATAATATTAACCATGTTATGGGGAGGTAAATTATACAGGGAAAGATTGGAAAGCAGCTCAGGATAGGGATGTAGGACAGTTTACGTCCGCGAGGCTATGCATATCCGGGTTCGATATTGCCTGTTAATTATTTAGAATTGCTTTAATGTCGTGTTTTTGGTCTAACATATTGGCTAGTTCAGTTAACTAAGGGTTGTTTGATGTTTACTTATATGTCCAGTTAAATCATTTTGGTTCTTATTACTCAAAAGTCAAGCCCAAAAGTTCTATTAAGTGGATTTCACTTAATCATTATGGGAAAGCAGATATAGTAAGAACAGTTACGTATTTTAGACTGCGATGGACATAACATGTGGCACTATTAGGGTAATGAAAGAGGGTCATGGAAACTCCTTATGATTTGAGGGAGGTAAATTATACAGGAGATGATTGAAAAAAGAAACATTAGCTCAGGTAATGATTGTAGAACGTTTATGTATATGTGGCTATGAACCTCCGGGGTCGATAGTGTCATGAGTTAGTTATATACTCGAGATGCCCTAAATAAGAAGAGGACATAAACAAATACATCAATTAAAAATTTAATTAAATTAAAATAATTGTTGCATTCGTTTATCTCCACATTTTAGTTTGATCATCTTCAGAATATAAATAAACATATATTTGAGGACTTCAGGTATACATTTGTTTTTAAAGTAGGCTACTGTATTTGGCACATTTAAATATAATGTACTTATACTGTGGGACAATGGCTACTTTCTGCTAATCATGTAAGATTATTTGCTTTAATTTAGCACAAAAGCAATAAAACGGAACGCGTTTGGTTCATGAATATAGAATGGACATATCGGTTCAGATGGCTTTAAAAGGTGCAAAATAGATAAGGAAAATACCTGCTACTGTCTTTTTCGTACAGAGATAGTTTAAAGAAAACAAGGTATAGTTGAAAATGAAAACTGAAAGGGCTGATAAATTTTGCTCAGAAGTGTTTTATTTCAGGATTGAGATTGTTTCATATGACAAAAAGTAATATTCAAGATTTTGAGTTCTTGGAAATATGCATTGCTGTTGATAATTCGTAGGCGAATATGGGTTCAGCTTAATGGGGTTCTAGCACATTTTTTATTAATGTTAGGGAATACCTTGAATTAACAGTTCGGGCAAAGATGGATTAGTCGCGGTGGTCCTGTTCCATGGTCACAAGATCTGAACACCCTTGGGTTTTTTCTGGGTCACGTGATGACTGATGAGACTATTGTACGTGACATGTCGAAACGTGTATGGACATGGTTAATAGGATGGTAGCAGCCGCTGACCAATCTCCTATGATTCTAAGCGTGTGACAGCCCATGAGGCGCCGCAGTGAAGTTAGGCGTGATCACAGCGCTGGACATTTTGAACAATTGCGTTGAACAATGTAACAGTGTAATTTGGGAAAAAAAAATCACAATCCGAGTAAACATATACAAAAATAGTCGAATTATATAAAAGTAAAACAATAAAATTACTCATTTATGAGCCACCGGAATCCATCTCAGAACAACTTGTGAAAGTTTGTCGATAGAGTATGGATTGACCCTGTAATACAAAGAATAATTTAAAATTGATCAACTCTAGCTGATAAGTAGTTAACTATTTTTCAATTTTTTTGTAATCTGTCAGAATTCATCTTATCGCAATCCATATATATCACAACACACTACTTTGTAATAAGTCACGAGAGACCATACATTGGTTTCTTACATGAAATCACTCAGCTAGTATTTCCGAACAATCTGTAAAAGTTTGCCAGTAGAGTTCTTTTCTATCCTATACTGTAGAAGACATTGAGAAAAGGATAAGAAAAGGCAATTGAAACACTAAAATTGTTTACAAGTAGCCTATTCTCCAAATTATTTTAATAAGAAATTAAATAGGCAACTTTATCGTTCATGAAGTAGGACCTATATAGGGTCTAAGATTAATCAATAGGTAGTGGATGACTGTGATTAGGCAGTTATTGTCGCGTTAGTAGGCGGAACTATGTCATTGAATCTAATATTATCAGCTGATGTAGTTCATCTTATCGTTTCAAAACTCGTCCACTGCTCACTTAGGGTCGGTTTCACCGACAGAGGTAACTGTATTACACCAGTTTAAGCTATGCATTATACATGGGGGAAAACTGGCGTAATACAGTTACCTCTGTTGGTGAAATTGACCCTTAGAATTTATTTCAATATTAGTGCTGTAAAAGTCGTGCTTTATGATTTGAAGATGACCAGACTCATGGCCCGGTGGTCAGCGTTTCTGACTACTGTTCATGAGGTCCTGGGTTTGATTCGCGGTCAAACCATAGGAATTTTTCCTTAAAAGGGAATCATTCCTGTGGTTGCCCATGGTCTGGAATTTAGGTTAAAAATTCTCCTAGCGCTTCATTATCATTTATCACCCATCATATCATCGGGTAACATAACCCGCCTTCTAGGCGCCCCAGCTTCAGAAGTGGGTTATGATTAAGCCAATGCCTGGAGAGAACACCAGAAATGTCGAAATGACAACCTGGGGCATTAAATAAAAATAAATATTAGAAGATAACATGAATTTTCCTCTTTTATATTTCGTATTACCAACTTCCACCATCCGCTTTACCTCTACTGTACCTGATAATTTTGTCTACAAGATATGGTGGAATGTGGAAGAAGCTGCAGAATTACCGAAATTGGTTCGTAATATTCTGCTTTTAGACCAGCCTCGTGGGCTTGTGGTCAGCGTTTCTGACTACAGTTTACGAGATCCCGGGTTCGATTCCCGGTCAAAATTTAGGTTAAGATCTCTCCTGGCGCTTCATTACCTATCATACCATCGGGGTAACGTAACCTGGTGCATAAAAAAATATATTTTTATTCAGTGCTCCAGGTTGTCATTTCGATATTTCTGGTGTTCTCTGCTGACTTTGGCGTAATTGTAACCCACTTCTGAGGTTGGGGCGCCTGAAAAATGGGTTTACGCTGCCCCGATGATATGATGGGTGATGATGATAATGGTGCGCCACTAAACTTAATCCTAAACTTAATATAAGGCGAATATGAATTATGATGGTCATATTATGTTCGGGAACCGTTCGGGCCATAGAGTTTCCTGACATTTGTCTTACAAGTGAAGAAAAAACTCGAAAAACTTCACTCAGAAAACTTGTCCCGATCAGGGATCGAATCTGGGCCCGCTGTGTGACAAGGCAGCACGCTACCTGGAGACAGCAGCTGTGGACTTTGTTCGTAATATTGTGTGTTGGTTTATCGTGAATAATTTACGAAGATCTAACGTGTGTAATACATTTAATTACAGTTATTATTTCGTGCTAAACTTTTAAGAAATATTTTCTCCAAAAAATGCGTAATTTATTTTGTGATAATCATGTACATATTAAATGTATGTGATCTGCATTAAATATATAAAAAAAGTAATATTCTGGGATTTGATATCAGTGAATGTAGCTCTATATGTAATAAACTTGAATGCATTACAGTGGAACCTACATTATCCGAAATAAAGGGGAGGGAATCTATTCCCAATAGTAAATATTTTCGGATAATACATAGGAACTATAGAGCGGCCTAAAGCATTTTCTACGGTATGCGGTTCCGGCGGCAGCGCCTGTCGTTCCCGGTGAACGATGTCCATAGTCGCAGACTACAGACACTCTCCAAGGGGAGAAAGGCTAACTATATCATGCGTCTCCAGCGGGCCCTGTTCACCGGGAACGACAAGCGCTGACGTCGGGCCTCCTTTTGAAGTCGAGTGTTGTACAGAATACTATAGACAGCTCAGTATATTCAGTAATGAGAGGAAGGAGTTTAATATTGTAATTATTGTATTAATTTATCGAATGAAATTTAAACTTTATTTTAATAAATATCGTCAACAGCAGTCATAATAAGCAACTAATAAACCACTTTATTCGGAGCACAACTTCTCAGTAGCTGCGGAACGCGAGAAGACGCGGAAGAAAATATTACGTCATGCATACCTTCCCTCTCTTGACAGCACAGTGGTGGTTCATATTCAGCAACTTATGAGTCAGGTGTCATGGAGAACAGTATATTAATACTTAATGGTAGAGAATTCATTTTATTATAGAGCAAGATAATAGGCAAATTATTTAATTTATACTAAGATACATTAATTTAATTTTGCTTTTGTTATTATAGATAGATTTTTATATTTTGGTTTTATGTTTTCATTATAAAAATATTCACCCCAAAAATATGAAATAAATTCATAAATAATATTTTCCTTGAAGATACTTCTATAATTAAGACCATCTTAATTCTTAGTTTGTAAAAGTAAAATAGGTTTAAGAAAATACATGCGTACAATGTAACTAATGCGTTACCCTATTTTTTTCTCCTACGATAATATTGTCCTCGTTCATTTTGTCAATTTTAGAAGAATCATGTTTATTATATATATATATAATTTCGAAAAAAAATACTGTAATACTATATAACATTATTGATAATAATTAACTCACTAACTGACACTATTGAATCGTTAGGTTCACGGCCGCACCGACATAAACTCTCCATACATTCCTATCCTGAGTCATCCAATCGTCCTCTGTTTGATTTGCTTCCCCCTAATCATGGTTAATGTTATTCGCCCTCATCATTATTGACTTGCCTGCTGGAAATTATTATGAACTTAGTTTCTTTCTTAAGGGAACTAAAGCCGCGTGTCTCGTGTTGTAGATTTACGGCAGTTTACAAAGATCCTCAAGTTAAGATAAGACCACATCTTACATTTGCATCCGAAAGTGGAACATGATCTTTAGTGTTTTGAGAAAAATGTATTGAGAAAGATATATCGCTCATGAGCTGCAATGGCAAGTTTTGAGATAAATGAGGTTGAAGTTTTCCTTAACACTGAAAGGCATATCGTACGATTAATATGCCTGCTATATGGCGGTGAAATATTGAACTAATCGAAGAGCCACTGTTGCTGAAGGGAAGAAGAATATTTTAAGATGATGGAAAGTGTACTAACTCAAAAATAGCAATTTTTTAGTTGTGCCACTATTGAAGTTTACGAGCAATATGTCACATATGTGTGCTAGTCAGAGTGGGTGAAGGAAGAACAAAGCTGGAACTCATAAAAAAGAGGAAAATAAATTGGATTCGCCACTGGCTAAGAAGAAACTGCCTGCTACGGACGCCCTAGAAGGAATGGTCAATGGAAAGGAGGTTAGAGGCAGAAAGAGACATCAAATGATAGGCGATATTAAAATAAATGGTTTGTATGTGAATACAAAAAAAAAAAAAAAAAAAAAAGAAGAAGGCTGAGTTAAGAAAAGAGTGGAGAATGCTGAGTTTACGGTGAAAGACCTGCTCTTGGGCAGAACACTGTAGCCTATGTATGTATATATATAATATGTATGTATGTGTGAACGAATGTAGAGAAAGACATAAACAATCAAAAGCTGTATACGCCTTTTAAGAATTCTAATAACACTAAATACGTCAAGATATCTAGATTCAGATGAACAGGACACTTAATGAGAACGAAAGACGAGGAAATTTCAAAGAAAGTAAATACATTAGAACTGGGCTGACCAAGGAGAAGAGGAAGACCGAGACCACAATGGATAGATGAAGTGAATGGGGATGCTGCATCGTTTGGAATGAGAAACTGAAGGATAGGATCAATACAGGTGGAGAAAAGTTCTCGAAGAGACCAGGATTCAGAAATGAGCAGTTGCGCCACAGATATTAATGATAATGAAAAGAACCTCAAGCCTGAAAAATAAGCTTTTGAGAAAAATTGTTGGCCCTTTCATGCCCAGATTTGAATTATGACGCTGATGACCATAGCTGTTAAAAGCGTTGTTAAATAAAATACAGTAAAACTTGTTTAATCCGGAACGTGAATAATGCGGAAACCTGTCCAATGTGAACAAATTTATTTGTCCCGGCAAAATACTAGTAATATTATGTGTATTTATTTTGTATAAAACGGAACCTGTCCAACACGAAAACGGAATGATATTTCTACACATTTTATGAAAGAAAATGTTTATAAGGCGGAAAGACTGAGAGAGAAATAAATTAGTTTCCACTTCATTGAATTCCCATTAGGCGAAATAACAATAAGGGATGATTTCTGAAATAGGTTTTCTACCTGTATCTGAAATTTTCTTTCGACTTCACTGCACACCTCTTAAAGCGAAATACAGGTTCGTTTAAGAAATATTTGGCGTGTGACATCTGTCTTACAAATAACCAGTGCACTCTAAAATCTTAAATTAGTTTAAGATATGAGACCGATTTTGTACGTATTTTTCACAGGTAGCGTTCTGAATTTCCGGAATAAACATGGCTAAATCGTATGTATCATTGTCATTAAACGAAAACGTGAAGGTGATTGAAGATAAGGAAAAACGAACACTCAGTACGTGAAATAATGACCAAATTGAAATGTGAAAAAACCCAACTTTAAGAGATTATAAAACACAAAGAAAAAAATGAATGGTTGCAAGGAAATGATCAAACGAAGAGGAAAGCAAAATAAATAAACAAATAAAATAAATGAAAAAATCGAGGAAGCAGCGTGGGAGTGTTTTACAAGTGCTCGATCAAAAAATCTCCAAATTTCCGGACCGATGCTCCCAAAGTCAAGTTCTAACTGTTACTACTCGTACATCCCTAAACTATAACGATTTCAAGGCATCTTCAGGTTGGCTGTTTTAAAAGACAACACAATATAGTGTACAATGAAATTTGCGAGAAATCAAAGGATGTGGACGAAAGTATAGTTAGTGAGCGGAAACCAAAACTGCATACTTTAATTTCAGGATACGGGCCTAAGAGACATTTTTAACGCTGACAAAATTGACTTTTTTTTGCGCATTACCGTCAAAATCGTTCGAACATACTACACTTTTCAACGACAGCACAACTACAATTAATCCTAGGTACGTAAAAAGACATATACGATACTCTATAATCTAAGATTATTAATGTTTTAGTTGTTTTATAATGCGGAATTTTGTCTAATGTGGAAAAATTGGTCCCATGCGATTCCGCTTCCAACAAGTTTTACAGTACTAACGTTTCTGCGGAGTAAAGGACAGACTCATAAAATATATTTTCAATTGCCTATTTTTTTAGCAGTAGTTTACGGAACTTATTGTTATTTACATAATATATTATTTGTAAACAATGGACACTCAAATGTGACAAACTAATTTGGAAATAATTACAATAATTGTGAAGATGACTAGACTGTGTTTGAGACTTTGTTTGTAGTTCGCACTGCATACTGATCAAGTGATCAACAATAGAAGCTACTGCTCGTTTCTAAAGCCAAATAGATTAATATTGTCTTTCTTCTCCACTTCACGGGCTAGGCAAAAATTGCCAGTTCCCTGTCCATCTTTTCACTGGCCTTCCTACATTCCTTGAACCTCTTGGCTTGTAGTTGAATGCTGCTCTTGGTAATCTTGTTACATTCATTCTTTCCACACGTGTAAACCATTTCTCTCTATATTATTTGATTTTCTCATTCAATGGATATATATATTTAACTCTGTTCTTATATCTTCATTTTTTATCCGATCCAATCTTGTGTAGCCTTTTGTTCTTCTAGGGAAGTTCATTTCTATGCTTTGTATTCTACTTGATTTTCTCATTCAATGGATATATATTTAACTCTGTTCTTATATCTTCATTTTTTATCCGATCCAATCTTGTGTAGCCTTTTGTTCTTCTAAGAAGTTCATTTCTGCGCTTTGTATTCTGCTTTGTAATTTTTTGGTCATTACCCAAGTTTCGCTCCCATAAAGTAAAGCAGGAACTTCCAATGTTTTATAAAACTTCAAATAGTATCTCATCTTGTTTTATTCTTTAATGTTTTATGTATAGTTCCGCATATCATTTGAAATTTCGACAAATTAATATTGTACAGACCTGAAATCCGCTGTTTGGTGATAATATACGGTATATTTCATTCATAAAAGTTATTAGAACATTCTCCTCCGCTTACTTGTAGACATACCGTAACATTACTATATTTAACTAAAGTTGTTTCATAATTTACGGTTATGTTCTGGTCTTAGAGAAACATTTATGCGTTACCTAATGCTAGTTTTGAATAATGTATTACTGTATTTAATTTTTTTAATATAGGGAACACCTGTTTAAGAACTAGTGTGATTGGGCAGTATAGTGGCACAGACTGGGCCGTGCTATTCTTGTTCTCAGCTTGCCTCACCCCGGCAAGGAATGCTCTTCTTCCTGGAGCACGGTCACGCACATAAATTCCCTCAAATTTGCAATTTTCACAAATAAATAAATTTTTATTATACAATTATTTTAAAACGCAAATCTTGGTTACGATGTACCGGAGAAATAAATACATTCATTTTGTATTTTGAAGATCTCTACTACTCTAGCCCCAAAAATAATTGTGTATATATATATATATATATATATATATATATGAGTGAGAGAGAGAGAGAGCGAGAGAGAGAGAGAGAGAGAGAGAGAGAGAGAGAGAGAGAGAGAGAGAGAGAGAGAGAGAGAGAGAGAGAGAGAGAGAGAGAGAGAGAGACTTAAAATCCATCGAAGTTGGTTTGATTTGAATCCCGTTCCCAGAGTTCATTTAAGATTAAGTTAAAATAATTATCAAACTTGCTATTTTTTAAAATTGTATTAAAAAAGCAACCCCTTGAGAGCATAAGGCAGATATATCACATGTTGGTATTTATGCATAGTACCCAACTTATGAATCCCGATGAGCTTTATAAATAACCATATATATCTACAGAGTTTTAAGCTTCTGCAGTGATATTCCAATCAGCGCCCTCTCTTGTTTAATTAAAAGAGAAGATGATTAGATTTATGATGTCACAAGGTAATTTAAAATCATTAATCTCGTCATGTAACATAGTCAAAATTTTGTTATTTTGTTTACCTATTTTAGTTTGTTTTTCTTTAGTCAGTAATCAGTCTTGAAAATGACAGCATCGCTATTGAAACTAGTTGACTATTTAAAATTAATTTGGTGATTTATTGACTATGTAGGGCCTATAGTCTAAAATCATAATTGGTCTAGAATGTTTTTTATATCCAGCATAGGGCCTATTAAGTTTATATATTATGTTTGCGATATATCTTCTTATGGAAGTTCACTGGTTCGATTAATAAAATACATTTGTAGTATTAATACTGAGTAAATAATTGTAAAATTAATTTTTCTCCCATAATTTTTTATGATAAAATTTCATTATGAAATGGGTCCTGACAATCAAATTCCAACCCAATATTTTCTTTAATTACTGAGGAAACCAAGAAAAAGAATTCTTCCCAGGTTTGTCCGACCCGTAATTTGTACCTCCTGAAAGATTTTCTTGTTCATAAAACCCCAAAAATTTCTCATTTCATGTAACTAGTCTCAGAAACCAAATCAGTGTTATTTATTTTTAGATTATTAAATAAATAAGCTTTAAAAAATCGCTCATTAACTATATGATTAACACGTGTTATGCATTCAAGAGTGTCAACAGTTTATATTTGAGCCAACTTGCTTAGCTTCTAAAAATTCTGAAAATAAGGGAAATAATGTAAGAGTAGTTTTTTTATTTTTGATTGACATCTTTAAAGGCTTAAGCGTACTACCCCTTAATGGAATAAGTGCATTCAGTTTAATTTATGCCGATTACGTTCTTTAAAAATATCTCTATTCAAAACCATCGAAATTAACAATATTATTTTTTGCGCGATTGTGCTTTCTATCGCACTTACAGCAATGGCGACCATGATTGAAAGTTGAATTTCCTAAATTTCGGGGTTCCGATTGAGAGTCTTTCCACTTTTCAGCGGTTGCCATTTTACCAGCCGGCTGCTGGCCCTTCACATCCACATGTGTCAATCAGAGAGGTAGATGATCAACAGCCAGTTTAGGGGTGACATGTACTTAGCATGTCGAGTCCCCCAGCCATTATAGCTGGTTCCTGAACCTGGAGCCGCTACTTATTGTAGCTACCCAATTGCCTCACGATGCTGAGTGGGCACCGGTCCCATACTGGCCGAAATACCATGAGAAAATTTCTTCCCCCATGGAGACTTGAACCAGCGCAAGTCCCATAGCTCTGCGCCAAGGCTTCCTACCTTAACCGCTCGGCTACGGCGCGGGAGAAATTTCGGGGTTGGCAACCTAAATAACTATAGTGTAATATTATACATTACATACCTCGTGCGGGAGTAAAAACCACTGCCCTTTATGTATACTACGTACAATGTATATACAAAAAATATGCAAAAGATAGTGTCAAATACATTAAACGAAACAAATGACTGCATTTTAAATGAATTGAACTTTATTTGAAACAATATAAAACTACAAATAGTACTTGCCATATTATGACTGATTGGTGTCACGGCCTGCTGTAGTCACAACTTAATTATTTTCGACTTTAACCGTATAAACATTGGCCACACTGTTAACGTTAGTCAGTTGTTTATAATGAACGCAAATATTTCCAACAAAAATGTATTATTTTACTATTATTTATTGTTTTGAAAACACCATCGCGCAAAAGTAATGTTCAACGTAGGTTTTATGAAATTAAAAACCGAGCGATGCCATACTGTTAACGTTAGTCAGTTGTTTATAATGAACGCAAATATTTCCAACAAATATGTTATTATTTTACTATTATTTATTATTTTGAAAACACCATCGCGCAAAACTAATGTTCACCGTAAGTTTGTGAAGTGTTTTACAGAATCTCGGAAATTAAAAACCTCGCTATCGTTCGGTTTTTAATCATATCCTCACTTCTGTAAAAACCACTTTCCAACCTCGCATTGTAATATACTATTGCTTGTGTTTAGAAAACGAATAAGGTTTAAGGTACTAGAAAACTTGGGATTCGGAATTATTTCTCTGAAAGTGTTACTAACAATGCTGCGTTGTCATGGCCTACTTAAGTAACACCGGTAATGTTTACAATATGATTACTGCGGGCGATTCGTGGCTGGTTCATTAACAATAAGGAACCAAACGCACAATGTCATGAACACTTTCTACCCAGCATCGTTAGTGGAGCAGCACGAAAACATAATTATGTACATTTTAAAAATAATATACAATATTTAACACATTCAACATAAACCTTTAGATATCTTGAATGTCACATTTCAAAATATTTCGTAAACAAATATAATTAATTTATTCTGTTAATTTATACAACGAAATAAAAGGTATATAAGTAAGTTACTAGGTGACAATCCAAAGTTGCCGGGTATTTATTTATTCCGATCTTCTTGTCGCCAATCAGCTTAGCGGTCCGAAAAAAATAACGATGTATTCGATACTAACCTCGGTCAGTTGGGCATTTGACACCCCTTCTCAACGTCCTTGTAGACGGGACTGACTACTAGCACCCCAAAGGGGAGTGAGGAAGTTAAAAGAGGTGGAAAATAAAATTATAAAAATGAGCATGCCATGAAATCTTTAGAAGATGAAGCAGGCCTACAACTCAATGGTATTAATAACTTGTTACTTTATGCTGATCATGTAGTATTATTAGACTATAGCGAGGAGATACTAAGAACCAACACACATACACACATTCTCTATTGAGTGACACTAAGAAATTGAGACTGGAAATAAACGTTAATAAAACTAAATATATATTCATACTTACTTACTTACTTACTTACTCACTCACTGGCACTATCGAACCCGTAGGTTCATGGCCGCGCGGACATAAGCTCTCCATACATCCCTATCCTGAGCTAATCCTTTCCAATTATCCCCTGTATAATCTACTTCCCTCAAATCATAGTTAATGTTATTCTTCCACCTCAATCTTGGTCTACCAACTGGGCGTTTTCCCTCTGGCTTTCATACAAGAAGCTTCCATGCAAGTCTTTCATTCCCCATGCGTGCAACATGTCCTGCCCATCGCAGTCTACGAGACTTGACTGTTCTTATTATATCTGGCTTCCTATAAAGACCATGTAGTTCATTGTTATGTAGTCTTCTCCATTCACCTGTCTGTTCATCTCTCTTTGGTCCAAAAATTTGCCTTAGTACTTTATTCTCAAATACCTGTAATCTCCTTTCCTCCCTTAAAATAAGAGTCCATGTTTCGCACCCATATAAATATATATATATATATATATATATATATATATATATATATTCATACTTAGAAATAAATTATATATTGGAAATGGACAGTTAATGACAAATGAGGGAAATTTCGAAGAAGTGGCTGAATTCAAATACCTAGGAATAATAATTGAAAATATGAATGAGGCGTACAAATAAATTAAATATAGGCTCAATTCTGGAAATTATGCTATTATGCATTACCGGGACTCTTGTCCCAACTTTTCTAAAAAAACTGAAAAAATATAAAACTTATGTTATTCTCCCAGATAGGCCTATATAATAAGGATGCGAAACATCTCCTCTTACTTTAGGGAGGGGAGTGAGGGATACGAGTATTTGAGAATGAAGTTCTTAGGAAACCTTTTTTGGAGCAAAGAGAGATGAACAGACAGGAGTATGTTGGAAATCAAATATGTAAGTGCAGTTAAGCCTCGTAGATTGTGATGGGCAGGATATGTGGCACGAATGGGGAGTCAAAGAGGTGCATGGAAAACTTCTTGTAGGAAAACCAGAAGGAAAACGTCCAGTTGGTAGATCAAGAATGAGGTTAGAGAATAGATTTAACCGAATTTGAGGAAAGTAGATTATACAAGAGATGATTGGATAACATTAGCTCAGGATAGGGATGTGTGGGGAGCTAATGTTTACGCGGCTATAAATCTACGGCTTGATAGTGCCGTGAGTTAGTTAGATCGAGATTTGTGTCAGATCGTTAGATTTAGGATCGCTAAGCTCATTGGAGACAATTTTGAGGACATTTATGCTCAAATTGACCCCTAACATCTCTAGCGATGTGAGATGTGTGACACGAAAATAATGAAAAAGGGGCCGATAATGGAGTTAAACCCATAGTTTTCGGGGTCACTGAGATAAATTGTGACAGTGTTGATGCTATTTACGTTCATGCTGAACCCCCATCTGCATGAGGGTGAGAAGGGGTGACAAATAAAATGTACTAAATGATCGAGATTAGTGCCGAAAATCGAGATTAGTGCCGAAAATGTAGTTTTAGGGGTCACAAAGCTGATTGGTGACGACAATATTTGTATATTCGAGCATAACCGGGCAATCACGCACACACTCAGTTAAGGCCATCTGTAAGTATTTAACACAGTCAAGTTGCAGAATTTCTTACGAGGATCTTCCGTCAACTAGCATACTAAATGAACAATTGTAAAACTGTAAATATCCCGTGATATACCATTGGTGAAACACGTGTTGTAGCATATATGTAAATAAAAAAAAGTATCGAAGTGTCCCAGAACTCTTGTGTTAACTCAATAGTTATAACAGGAATTCATGCATAGTATTTTTTATTCAATGCCCCAGGTTGTCATTTCGACATTTCTGGTGTTCTCTTCTGGCATAGGCATAATTGTAACCCACTTGGGGCGACTGGAAGTCAGGGTTGTGCTGTTCCGATGAAATGATGGTTGATGATGATAGTGGTGCTCCAGGAGAGTCCTTAATCCTAAACTTAATCTAAGGCGAATATGAATGATGATGATTATGATGGTAATATGGTCTTCGGGGACGTTAGGGCCTTGATGTTTCATGACATTTGTCTTAAAAGTGAGGAAAAACAGTGAAAAAAAACGTACCCATGAAATTTGTCCTGACAGAGATTTGAACTCGGGCCCGCTGCGTGATAAGGCAGCTCACAACCTCGAAAAACTGCGGTGGACAGCATAGTACCTTGAGACAAAGAAATGCTCATCAGTAATGAGCATGAGGGACATTTTCGTAAGTTGCGTTTTATCGTAAGTAATGCTACGAGTGATTCCCAATGTATCTACAGAATTTGGAAATCAAGAGTGGTATTTGTTAGGATTATCTAACGAATAAAATTAAGCTGTTTACTCGCAAATCATTATTTAAATACACGTATTTTAAAATAGTTATATATTTAACGTAAACGGCGATGTTTGAAAACAAATGAGAAACGTTATATTTCATTTGTTCGTCACTGCAACCAGATCATATTTATTGCCAAATATAATCGCAATATTGTAAGAATGTACCCTAGTGGAGAAAAAATGGAACACATCTTTAAGGTTATTGATTTTTGATGTCCTATCATCATAGGACTATGCCAATTATATTTTTCTGCAACGTTAATTCCTGGGAAATAATACATTTAAGAAAGTGCAAACAGTATTTTTTTTAAATGGTATAATCAATTGCTACTAATGTTTTTCTATTAGCCTATATCTCGTAAGCAGAATCTGGGTACATCCGTGCACTCTATATACAATCTGGGAGCCACTTGAGAAAATGAAAGCGATAAAATCGAGGTGAAAAAGACTGTGATTGGTTGTAAATCAAAATTTATTGAAATGTGATTGGTCATTGATTGTCATTTGGTGCATGAGTTAAATAGTCCTTATAAATGCACATATTACGGATAACAACAATTATTGTTTAATTGGCGACAACAAATTCCATTATGCAGTAATAGTTGTTTTGAGGAATAAAAAAATTAAGTGTTCCTCTTATTAATGGCTCATGGCTTCATAAGACTTGAAATGGTCGTTTTCGACCAGTGGTTCCTCATATAAGAATAATAGTTTGAAGTCCTCTATTATCTGTTGAGAAATCTGGGGTACACTAGGCCCTATAAATAATCTTTATAAAGGAGTATTCACCAGATATGAAATAACTTGACACCATAAAACCAATCCATTGCATTACAACAATAAATTTGTGAAGTCGAAAAATGAAAATAATGAACTCTTTATACAGTAAATTAGTTTTGTTGTAATTCATATTATTTTTTTATATCCAATGCCACCAGGTTGTCGTTACGACATTTCTGGTATTCTCACCAAGCATCGGCGTTATTTTAACCCACTTCTGAGGTTAGGGCGCTTGTAAGGCGGAGTTCCGCTGCCTCGATGAGATATGATAGGTGATGTTGATGGTGATGATGCGCTAGGTGAGGCCTTAATCGTAAACTTAATCTAATGAGGCGAATATTGTAATGATGGCCACTTGATGTTCCGGGACCGTTTGGGCTGAAAGTTTCCTGGCATTTATATGTTATGTGAGAAAAAACCTCACCCAAGAAACTTGTCCCGACCGAGAATAGAACTCGTGCCCGCTGCATGACAAGGCAGCATGCTACCTCGAGACCACAGCGGTGGACTATTGTAATTTATAAATATAGAAGAAGTTGAAATGCTTTTCGGTGAAGGAGAGAATCCTCCGTATCACGTGATCTTCAGGCTGCACCTTTCAAAGACACCCATTCAACCATTCTCCCATCCTGTTATTGTAGAAAAGTTTCCGAAGTCTTAAGTGTTACGTAATTTATACCACGGCCTTCCAAAATGTTTTTAAAAGAATAATGCAACTATGGAAGGCTGAATTAATTGGGTAAGGAAATTGTGTTAAGGGAACGGGATACGCGACTGGAATGCGTAAAGCACCGTGAAAAAGAATCGCTGAACGTTAAAGGTCATATTGCTGCAGGGAAAGCTTATTCTTGCGTGACCTCTAAATGCTAATCATTCCTTAGCCTTAGCTTAAAGTGATGATGCTTAGGAACTGATTTAAAAGGTGGACTAATTTTTATCAATATGTCTACTATATTTCCGTTTTATTTAGCATTTTGCATAATTATTCCAAGAAGGGATGAGGGAAAATGATCCCATAGTGGCCAAAATTTCATGAGAAAATTGCTCTCCTCCCAACGGAGATTCATGCCTTGAGGCATGACGCCTTAGATCACTAGGCACGGGACGTTTACGGGATTAGTTTGAAACAAATTAACAGATATGGGGGGGGGATCAGGTAAATGTACTAATAAAATTCATATCAAATACAGTTGAGGTGAATAGCCATAAGATACAAATTTTAAAAGTGTACCTGTTGGCAGGTGCCGTCGTCCTCAACTTTCTTAAAATATTGTATTTAAAATATTATTTGGAAGTATTTCGGAAATTAACTTCCATCATCAGCAGAATGAGTATGTGCTACTAGTTGTTGTATCTAAGAAGTCTTAGATGATATCCTGCTGATGATGGAAGTTAAGTTCTGAAAGGGTTCAAATAATATTTTAAATACATTGTTTTGAGAAAGTTGAGGACGATGGCAGCTGCCACAGGTACATTTTTTAAAGTTTTATCCTAAGTGAATGTAAGCAAAAAAAAAGTGATTTAGACCTAATTGATATAACATCAGCAGTTGTAAATAGGGCTTCAAAATATTCAAATCATTGTAAGGGTTAGCTGGAATAATTCAGTTGTATCATTAATAGTAATATATCTATTTTGGTTTCGAATCGGATGTAGGATAAATTTTATTTGAATTTCTATTAGTTGTTGGTGGGATATGCGAATAAGGTAATATGTGCTGAATCTGAGGATGGCTTATACCTTTCTTTTAAAATAAAAATAAAAGCACAATAAGAAAACATGCTTAAATTTGGGGAAACTGAATTTTAAAAAAATCTGAATTGAACCGTTTTGTTGGGCATATAAACTGAAAAGTGATGATTAAAGTCGCATTTCTTAGAACTGCATCGTGTTAACAGGACTCAGTTACGTTACGTGGAGAGGGTTGAATGACATAATCCATCCTTGGGTATTCGCAGAACCTATAACATGCACCTGGTAGGCCTATGTTATTGATTCTGCGAGTACTCGAGGATAGATTGTCATTCATTTCATGAAATGTAACTGAGATCCCTAAACACAATACGGTCTAAGAATTGTGGCTTTAGTGATGATATGTAAAACTGTGATAATGTTATTTAATAAAACAAAGTCATTCATAGATATTCAAATAACCAATTACTTAATATCTTACATGTTTGCCCATTGAATGGCATATATGGCTGCTTTTGTTGCACTGAGAGCAAACATAGCCTATAAACTAATGAAGAATGCCTATAAGATGGTAGTGCAATCTTTTTTTTTTCAGTATGTTTATATAAACTATTATCATGGAATCAACTGAGCGAGTTAAATATGCCAACATGTCCAGTAATCGTTGGAAGAGTATTATCTAATAGGCTATAACATTTTCATTATTATCGGACAGATATGACATGTAGGCCTACCGCCATTTGAAATAAGTTTAATGCTGCTATATGAGTTGCCGAAATAATTTTGAAGCGCGTTAACACCACCATTAGGAACATCACATAAGACGTACTTCATAGGGTCTATGAGAATGGGAAAATATTCTGGTGGACACCTGTTGTCATAGAAAGAACGCATTTAAGTTAAATATAATTTCGTGTATTTAGTTATCTATTAGTTTCAATATCAGCTTACTTATAGTAGATATATTCGTATAAAAGTAAAGGCCCTTAGGGTAATAGGAGGTTAGGGCTCCCACCTTGCTATACAATCATCAACCGGATTTTCAGCCTTGCATAACGGCCGCGTTTTTCCCCAGAACATTGGTACTTATTTCCGTTAGAGGCTGAATCGATCTCAGGCTCGTGTTCCCACCAGAACTTCATGTCAGTTTAAAATTATTAAACCCCTATTAGGACTTGATACCGAGACCTTCTGGCTTATAGCGTATTATCTTAACGAATTAAACTACGTCGTGTTCCTTATAGAACTCGTTTAGTAGGCGTATATCATAATATTGCAGAAACCTATACTTTGGACATCATAAGGGTGCAAATGGAGGAAGATTCATACGAGGAAGTCCATAATTTAAATTTATATCCTAATATTATCGGAGTTATTAAGTCTTAGAGAATGAGATAAGTAAGTACGGCATTCCCGCTCAAATAATTGAGGGTATATTTGCTTTCAAATTCTTATTGGGAACTCTATGGGGAAAATGTCATTAGGAAGGCTTAGGTGGGAGGATAATTTTGGGAAACTGGATATAGCTGATATGAACTTGATTCTATAGGGATCAAAGGATGATAATAGTGAACCTTCCTGAGTTAGTTTATAATTAGGACATTTTGTATAATTAATCTTCTTCTTCTTTCAATGGCGCTACAGCCCATAGCTGGCCAGGGACTTCTCCAATTCTCTCTGTTGCCATTTCCTACAGTTCAGGATTTGATGACAATCTTCCTTCACTGGGTCCATCCATCTTTTCATAGGTGTTCCTACTGGCCCCTTCCCAAACATCTCCTCTGTCATCACTTTCTTTGGTATGCATTCTTTCTCCATTCTTTGAACATGTCCGGTTCGTTGCATTTTTTTTTAATTTCACAAGAATTGATGCATAAAGTCATAGATTTCCTTATTATACCTCATTCTCCATCTCCCATTAACTTTTACTGGCCCATATATCCTTTTCAAAATATTTATTTTAAAAGTGTTCAATAAATTCTCAGAGCTCTTTGTCACAGTCCAGGTTTTACTTCCATATACCAATATTGGACGTATGCAGGTTTTATATAGTCTTATTTTAACTTTCAAAGATAATTTTGGATTTTAAGATTGGGAGTAGCCCATAATATGCCTTATTTGATCTATATATTCTATTTCTTGTAATTGATTGTATAATTAATGCTAGGCCCCTATTGGGGAAAATTGAGCACGGTAGATTGACATTAAATTTATAACGAATGAGTAGAAAACCCTCGTTAACTACTTTTGTTCCTTAAAACATTCAAACTGGCATTGATTCCTTACCCCTAAACTGCCAAAATCCACGAATCAATTATTTATATAAAATACTGTATTGTAATTTAAAAAAATAGTTTTTCAAGATCCATTATTATTAATATCTAACAGGAAATCTAGTAAAGTTAATAGGAAAGTAACAAAATAACTAACAAATTAGTCAATCTTTTGTAAGAAGGCTAATTGAGAAATGTGGAGGAACAATAACGGAAGACATGGATTTTAAAGTATAAACGGGTCCTACTTGTTACATTAACAATAACAAGGCCATGTAAGGAAGAGAAACTCAGGAATGCCACAAATTAAGGTCAGCAAGGTCACTGTCTCCATTCATCCATACTATTTCATCTTTCCAGTCATACACAAGGAAAAGTTTGTTTTCTAGAAATTAAATTATGATCGGTGATAGCCATTTAAGCAAGCTCTCTTATCAAGTACATCAATTCTTAGATTTTATTTCACACAATAACATACCTTAGCGCATATGATATGTAATGCAGAAGGAATTTACATTCAAAATCACAAAGAATTCGCATCCAATCACTTCACAGTTGAATTTCTGCATAAAGTTCTCAGCATTATAAAATGCTGGGGAATTAGGATATTTTGTTTGTTCCGACTACAAAATTGTATCACCTGATCTTTGATTACTTATTTTACTTCCTTGTCAGCAGCAACTTATATGTAGGCATATTTTGTCCAATGCCACCAGGTTGACTTTTATGACATTTCTGGCTTTCTCCTCTGACATTGGCTGAATTATAATCCATTTCTTAGGTTGAGGCACCTGGAAGGCGGAGTTACGTTACCCCGATGTTATGATGGGCGATAAATGATAATGAAGCGCCATGAGATTTCTTAACGCAAGTTCCATTTAGGATCCTATGGTCTGACCGGGAATCCAACCCGGGACCTTATGAACGGTAGTAAGAAACGCTGACCACTATAGCCCATGAGGCGGTCACCCATAACGACTAAAATTAATTTCTCTAAAGATTAGAGAAATTCTTTTGTAAGTTAAATTTCCAATTTAACGATGAAATACCAAAACTTTATACATGTAATACATAATATGAACATACGAAAAATTAGATATCATTAGACAAGACGTTAAAGGCATTTGAAAAGAAAGATTTCCTATGAAACGGATGTCTTGGGAATCCCTATTGAATGAATGTATTGTGTATTACCGGTAATTATTTACAACAGAATTACTATCTAAGGTTACACAGACTCCAACATGTGAAAGGAATTTAATTTAATTGCAACCTTGATTTGTGTTCCTCTTTCAAGATAATCCTTAATTTTCGTAAAAGTGGCAAATGAATAATATAAATTATAATCTTACAAAATATTAACACCATTTCCTTTGCAATTTATTAAATGCAGGGCTTTGTAAATAACACCGTTTGTTACTCGATTCCCTATTTAATATGATTTTGCCATTGAAATGATTCCATTGAATTTGGTAATAATAATAATAATAATAATAATAATAATAATAATAATAATAATAATAATACTTGCAGAGTTAAATCTATGGAAGTTTCTTTTCCCTTGACCAGTGACATTTAAAAGCATACAATAGATACTAGTGCTTATATAAAATTATTTTTTTTACAAATTGTAAATTTTAAAAATTATAAATAACGACGAATGTCAGTGATATTTGTGATAATGACCACCTCTAGGAGAGACAACTCCGAAATAAAACGGGGCAGGCTGAGCTCTGGAGCTGAGTGAAGGCAATCGGCCTGGGGGAGGAAACCCCGAATAATAAACCCGCCATGAAAACGGGCTAGCAACCCACTTCAAGGTGCATCTTATACATTGCTCGCAGTCCCAAGGATCAAGCCTCGGATCAAAGACGGAAACAAAATACGACAAACGCTAGGGAAAGGTCTACGATTTGAAAAAAGAAAACACATTAAGATTTGCTTCTTGGAATGTTATGTCCTGGTTTAAAAGGAAAGAATAAATAATACAAGAAATAAAACAAAAATATATAAAAAGTTGTGCATTATCAGAAACAAGAAAAATAAAGGAAAAGGTATTACAAAAACTGATGATTATATATTTATATACAATGGCCAACCTAAAGAAATAGAGGACAATATGGAGTAGGCATGTTGATACACCAAATGTTTGAAGAAAGTATAGAAGTTATTGATTATATAGATGATAGAATTTTACATGTAAAAGTAAAGTTACAAAATATTACACATTTTATTGTATTGTATGCCTATGCTTTCCCTTTACAGAGATTTAGGCGCTTTCCCCTACAGGGAAGAATTTGAACCATACTAATTTAGTTACACTTCTTTTCGTATAGATGCCATTTTGAGTGGTACGTGGTCAGCGTTCCGCCAAATACTGACATCTAGGAACCCAAGGTAGTACTAGGACGGGAAAATTCGGTAAATTTTGCTTAGAGGCCTTTTCATTCAGGCTTAAGGATTTTTTACGAGCCTGAATATCTTCAGACTCGGGACCCACGGCTTAAAGTCCCTCCCGGATAAGCATATATATATATATATATATATATCTAAACCTCTGCAACAAGGAGAAGCATTCTATGAAACTCTTCAAAATGTCGTAACAAAAATTCGGATACTTCAATGGAAGAATAGGGAAAAATGTTTACCAGGCATTACACAAAGTTTTAACGAAGATGTCAGAAATAAAAATTGAAATATGCTCATTACATTTGCTGCAACGAATGCTTTAAGAATTAATAATACATTTTTTGACCATCCAATGAAATATACATACATCTTCCATAATAGTAGATCATAGGAGTCAGTAATTGACTATATTTTAACAAATAGAGAAATTAATTTTGATCAGATAATTGATGTCAGGACACTTAATTCCGCTGATATAGGTAGTGACAACAAATTAGTTTTATGCAAAATAAGAATACGATTGCCAAAACATCCATCCATAGTAATTCTGCCCGAAGGCAGGTCCTTCACCGCAATCATAGCATTTCATGCTATGCTTGCAGCTTTACTAGGGAATTGTAGGTGTGATAGCTTCCCGTTGCTTTTCACACCAGTGAAGGATGATGATGATGATGGCCATAAGATTTCGGGGACCGTTTGGGCCTTAAAGTTTTCCTGACATTTGTCTTACAGGTGAGGAAAAACCCTGATAAAAACCTCACCCAGAAAAACTGCCCCGACCGTGGATCGAACCCGGGCCCGCTGCGTGACAAGGCAGCACGCTACCTCGAGACCACAAAACATAAAAGAAACGAAAGTCAACGTATATAACAAAATTTAATATTGAACCACTTATAAATGAAAGCACAAGACAACTGTACCAGCAAAGATTAAAGGAAAAACTTCAAGTCCAAACAGATACACAAAATAGTGTACACCAAAAATGGCAGCAAATAAAGGCCAGTATATTAAACGCAGCTAAGGAAGAAATAGGTCTAAGACAAGTAAATGTAAACAGCAATAAGAAGAATACTCCATGGTTTGTACCTGAAATTAAGGAAATAGCCAAAAAAAGCAACAAACATATGTCAATAGAAAGCAAAACCAGCATATACAAAACGATAGTTCGACCAGTTATCGTATATGGAGCTGAAACTAGGGCTGATACAACAAAAACTAAACAAATAACAAGCACATGTGAAATGATCTTAAGAGCTATTCAAGGGAAGACATTATTTGATAAAATACACAACACAGAAATTAGGGACAAATATCATATTCAAGGGGGCACGCCGTAGCGTAGTGGTTAAGGCACTGAGCTACAAGCCGGAGGGTCCAGGGTTCAAGTCCCGTTGGGGTCAGGATTTTTAAACTGACCCAAACCCTCTGGCGGCACTATGGCCCTGGGGTCGACTCAGCCTCTAACGGAAATGAGTACCAGACGCTTGTTCTGGGGGTAAAGGCGGCCGTCACGCAGGGCTGACAACCCGGCTGACATAAAGTGCCGAGTGTCTAGAAAAAGTGGGAGCCTTAA
The DNA here is from genome assembly GCA_030220185.1 of Diploptera punctata. NCBI lineage: Eukaryota > Metazoa > Arthropoda > Insecta > Blattodea > Blaberidae > Diploptera > Diploptera punctata. Next base: position 2,477,773 of record JASPKZ010000034.1, on the reverse strand, counting down.
CCTCCTACTACCCCAAGGGCCTCCGGGTCTGTTGTGGGATCACTTTACTTTACTATCATATTCAAGACATAACCAAATTTATTATAGATAGTCGAAAATATTGGAAGGGTCATATAGAAAGAATGGAAGACAACCGACTTGCAGAAAAGAGCTAAAGAAGATATACCAATGGACGAGAGAAGAATGATAGGAAGACCAGTCAAGAGATGGATAGACAGTGAATGCACATCCAATACGCCTTCCTCCGAGGAGTGATTTTGAAAATAAACAGGATGAAAATCCTACAAATTATGATTAAGAAGACAAATAATTGGTCTACCTGTATAATACATTTAGAAAAAAAGGAACAGTATGCGTGAGATATGGGAGACGTCCATTTCCAAACGTGACCTTGGCCAAAATTTTTCGAAATTGATATATTGGTATCACTGGCTTCCTTTCAACTCCCTATAATGTTTATAATCTGCAGGTTTAAAACAATTCTTAATCCATTAAAATTTAATATACAGTTCTTGTCCATTTCCAAATGGCTCCATGTCCATCAAATATGGCGGATAATTATATTGTAGTGATATACGGGACCATAACGTCCAATGATGGAAAATCTAATCATATAATTTTCAAACAGAACCATGTCCAATGTAGGGCAAGTGCTCACTAACAATGCATTTAAATGTATGTCCTTTATAAAAAAAATAAACTTCCTTTTTATATATTGGTAAGTGTGAATTTAGCGAAAACAAAACCAATTAATACTTTCTGTTGATCAGATAAGCGGCAATTTAATGTAGGCAATGACCGTGTATTACTGAAGTGATCTGTTTTATATTTGATTGGTTTATGCTGAAAATTGGAAAAAAGTTGCTTTTGGTATTACTCGTTATTGTAGTGATTATGTTTGAGAATATAAATGTAGGGATTTCTTATAGTGGATCTGAGCTTTCCATCCAACAGGAAGGGAATGTGAGACCTTCTTCCGTCAGTAAAGGGTGGAAAAAGGAAGAAAATCCTGGTGAATGGAAGGAGAATAGGGGTAAAATAGCCATAAATTCATCTAAGAAATTTCTGCACGTCCATTCTTCTATGTCCATGGAAGGTAAAGGACTATGCAAGTTCCACCATATGTTCTACCCACGTTCCTGTATTCAAATTATGAAAGTTAACATAACCTCGTTTTAAAATATACCACCACAGATACACCGATAAGTGGCCTACTAAATTCATCCATCTATCTATAGTAATTCTGCCCGAGTCTTTCACTGCAATCATAGCATTTCCATGCTACGCTTTGCAGCTTTACTAGGGAATTATAGGTGTGGTAGCTTCCCGTTGCTTTCCACACCGGTGAAGGATGATGATGATTATGATGGCCGGATGATTTTCGGGGACCGTTTGGCCCTAAGCTTCCTGACATTTGTCTTACAGGTGAGAACAACCACGAAAAAAACCTCACTCAGGAGCCTGTTCCGACCGGATATCGAACCTAGGCCTGCTGCGTGACAAGGCAGCATGCTACCTCGAGACCACACGGTGGACTAAATTTCTATCAAGAGAGGTAATTTAGTAAAGTAAAGTATCCCACAACAGGCCCGGAGGCCCTTGGGGTAGTAGGAGGTTAAGGCTCCGACTTTTTCTAGACAATCGGCACTTTATGTCAGCCGGGTTGTCAGCCCTGCGTGACGGCCGCCTTTACCCCCAGAACAAGCGTCTGGTACTCATTTCCGTTAGAGGCTGAGTCGACCCCAGGGCCATAGTGCCGCCAGAGGGTTTGGGTCAGTTTAAAAATCCTGACCCCAACGGTACTTGAACCCTCGACCCTCCGGCTTGTAGCTCAGTGCCTTAACCACTACGCTACAAAGCGAATATAAAATAATTTTATCATGGAAGCTTCTTGTAGGAAAACCAAAGGGAAAACGCCTGTTGATAGGCCAAGAATGAGGTGGGACAATAGCATTAACCATGATTTGAGGGAATTAGATTATACAGGGGATGATTGGAAAACATTAGCGCAGGATAGGGATATATGAAGGGGTTATGTCCGCGCTGCCATAAACTTACGGGTTCGATAGTGCCGGTGAGTTAGTTATCGTTTCTGACTAAAACTATTTAAGTTATGGGAATTTAAGAGCATGAATAATAATAATATTATTATTATTATCATTATCATTAATCATCATCATCGTCACTCCAAGGATTAGGCAATTGCCCATTCCGACTTCATAATGTCAGCCCAACGTTTTCTAGGTCTTCCGACATCACGTCCTTCTCTTGCTTGATAATTTCTTGCTAACAATGGATAATAATAATAATAATATATTATTATTATTATTTTATATTAAATTAGAAGTTTTCTGCAATAAAGTTATCAGCACAGAAAAAAGAAGTTATTTGTAGATAACTAAAATGTGTCTAATCCATTGTAAAGTTCCACAACGAATCTCACATTTTTTTTCAATTTTATGACAAAAATGTAGGCTTATTATGTAACTACTATTACAATTGACCTTTGGCATTAATATTGAACTAAATTCAGTAATAGATGTACTCATTTAATGAGGGGACAAAATTGTGACAATTTTTCCATCCCCCCCGTGCTCTTATATTCATGAACGAGGGCCTGTTTAGAAATGAACGTCTCATGTATAAAGTTAAATAAAACAATAATGACAATAGGATACTGTATGGATCGTTAATATTATGGCCTACACAGAATATCGTTGCCTGGCAGCCCCTAATTTACTCTTGAAATTAATTCAGGATCTTGTATTGGCATTTTGTTGTTCACGTAGTTTTGATAATTTCTTCTACATTAATATTTGCTCATTGTTACACTGAAAATGTTGCTACTATTTTTCTTGCTGCGAATTTCATTGTTGTGTTTGTCACGTGTTTCATTTAGGTCATTTAATTTTAATTGTATTATGAAATGTTGATTATGATTGAATGTATACTAATATTCAAATTTGAACACAGCATTTGCCTTGGCCACTTAGAAAAAGGAGGAAAGTACTCGGCCAGGTTAATCGCCGCCGAGGTTTGAACCTGGCATATCCCGAATTCGAATCTTAAACTTCATTGCATGAATTAAATTACTAGATAGTGCATTTGTTGCATTCTTATTGACAGATTATTTAACATCTATGGTTATATAGCTTCTAGAATCTTTGCATTGAATAGTCTATGTATATTTCTATGTGGTGTTCGTCATATACCTATGTATCTTCTGTAATTTTTTTTATAAAATAAAGCTAATTTGTCAGAAATAATTAGCAATGTGAAAAAAACAGAAAGATACAGGTTATATTGCGTTTATTATTATGAAAGTACACTCAGTGTTATGTCATCCTTTCCTTCCAAATTAATGGTATTTGTAACGCTTTTGTGGCGACCTTTTTCCTTGAAAGCCAGGTTACACACTTGATTTAATACTTGTTCATATTACTGTTTTGTAACTTGGTTATGCATGACACTGTCTAGAAGCTTGTGGTTTCAACATGCAACACAGGAGTTATTAAAAATCCAAATTCTCGCGACGGTACAAAAAAGTTACACAAGCACGTTTCTTTTTATCTTGTAAAACTTACATACTTGGTTTCACGCAAGATCAAACCTTTAAAGATAAATTTCTTCAGTACATTAAAATCTGTTTGTTCATTTTATCCATGCCAATGTGTAACCAGTGTTCAACATTCCTCCTTAAGTTAATATAGTCTGCTATCAGATTGTCTTTATTTTAAAAACGTTCTCATTGCGTCGTTCTTTGTCTAATACTGATAACATGTGAAGGCTTCCTTCTAACAAAGTAGGCCTATATCTGATTTTGAGTAGTTCTCAATTATACAATGGAATATTTTTGTACGCTTCCTAAAATCATAGCTTTTGAGGATCTGAAACAGTCCGCAAAGTTCTGTTTTAGCGGAAAGAATCCTTTAAAGTTGTTATAGCAATAATAGTCTAGATGGGGTGGACTCATAAATAAAACATGTGGTATAATAACAAATGCAACTTCGTGTTAATTGGTGACTTGGTATTCTGATAAAACAATACACTGAAATATGTTAAATAGGCTCTTTATTTATTTTGCGCTCATTTTGCAAAAATTCTCTTTATTTTGATAAATTGCCAGCTTGCGATTATTGTCAAATACGTTACGTGAAATGAATGAAAATATGCATCATATTAAATTGATAATAATTATAGTATTTAGGGAGAGTTAAACAATGTGAAACAGATATGCAAAGGGTTTTTGCTAAACTCTCTGCTTCGCATCGACCATAAAACATCCAGATTCATCTCTTAACTCCATGGCGCGACAGGCCTAGAAGGCTCTTGGCCTACCAGCCAGTGTACGGGTGACATGTGGTCAGCATGTCGGGTCCCCTAACCTTTGTAGCTGGTTTTCTCAAACTGAAGCCGCTACTTATTGTAGCTACCCAAATTCCTCACGATGCTGGGTGGGCACCAGTCCCATATTGGTAAAAAATTCCGTGAGAAAATGTCTTCCCCCATAGAGACTCGAACTAGCGGCAGTTCCATAGCTCTACGCCAAGGCATCTTGCCTTAACAGCTAGGCTATGGCGCGGGACATTCGTCTGTTAAAACCCCTCCACATTCATTACATAAAATATTATGAGATCAGACTTGCCATATTTATACATTTTTTGAGTTATTTTGGTTATAAAATTATCTATCCTGAAATAAAATATATTCAAGAAATATATAAATGCAAATCTTAGTAAAACAGTGGTTTCAATACCTTAAGAGAGAGAAAAAAATCTTGTACGAAATATGAATTCCACCATGCTAGCGCTGAACTAAACGATCGTACAAAATATAGATAATATAAACTACAAAAAAGTGCTGGTATTGGAACATTAATAACTGGCCAGAAAGTGTAGTTTTAGTCTATAATGATATCTCTCGGGGGAGAACCGCTTTTCGTGAGATTATAAACAGGAACAGAATAGGGGAATCGTTGTTCCCTAGTTAGAATGCCGGTACTGTATCAAGATTCCAGGAATTATATATTTTTATGTAAGAAGTTGATTTGTTTCTAAATTAATTCTGCTATTAGAAGTACTTAATTTTTTATAAAGAATAATCAGCAATTTCTTGGAGCTACTGTAATTAATTTGTTTTAAACATATTAATAATACTTCATTGGTGGTGAAATGTTAAACGAGAAGAAGGGAAGTTAGTATTGAAATAAGCTAATAACTTTCTTATAGGCCTATAGCATTTTGACTTCTCAATCGATGTAGTATAACCTATAACCCATCTCCCTAACACAACTTTCTGAAGGTACTTGTTCTAAAATTTTCCATTAGTCTGAGTTTTTATATAGTGTATTTATTTATTGCTGATTAGTTCTAATTCTACAAATATTTTTTTCATGTTTCAACGTTCCATTTTGTCTATCTTGTGTTCGATTCATAATCTTACAGGCCTATTGTAAAAATTGCGGTCACCCTGGGGATAGTGTTGATAACATTGACAGTGAAGTTGGAAAACACGAATAAGATACTTTATCGGAAGAAAGTTAAGTTTAAGGAACAAACGTGAAAGTGTGTCGTCCGGTTTTACTCCCACAGTCATTAACCTTGACTGCCGGATGACCCAACCTGTAGCCTGCAGTACAAAGTGCATGTTCTCGACCCCCCACATTCCTGTATCTCGTATCTATTCAGTTTATTTTTTCTTTATTCTCTGGTTCTGTTAGCTCCACTACACAGAATTCTTTTATGAAGTTAAATACCTATTCATGATAATTTTAATTAAGTGTTTCTATATATTTAATAAATAAAATTATCAACATTTTATATCTTCTTTCTTCTTCCTTCCAACTATTAGGCCAAGGCCTGTTACGATCCTATAGAACATTTTCCCTCCAGCGTTTCATAGGACGGCCCAGTGATCTCCGTCCTCTTGGTATATAATTATAAACAGCTTTGGGGATCCGATTTGAACTCATTCTTTCAAGATGGTGTTTCCAATTTAGTTGGTACTGTTTAATATATTCCAAAATTGGCGTAGTCTTCAATTCTTTTAAGATATCGGTGTTCCTTTTCCGATCCCATCTGGTGTAACCCGCTGTTCTGCGCTTGAATCTCATTTCACAAGCCGTTATTCTGCTTTCATGTTGTTTTCTTAGTGTCCATGCTTCACTACCATAGGTCAACACTGGTCTAGCCAAAGTGTTATATAAACGTAATCTGGTGTTTTTTTTGTACAAGGGATGGTTTCATAACTTGATTAATAATTCCTAAACTTTTATTATAACTAGTAACTTTTCCAGGGATATCCTTTTCATCCCAGATAGAGAGATAATATCCAAGATATTTAAATTGATTAGATCTCTCTAAAATTTTATTCTGGAGACAGATTTTACTTTGTATGGGGTCCTTCCCATGAAATGCCATAATTTTAGTTTTGTTAATTGATATTTCCATATTAAATTTGGCACCTATTTTTTGTAAATTATAAATTGATCGTTGCAAATCATTTTCGGAAAGTGCCAGAAGAGCTAAATCGTCTGCAAAAAGAATAGCATCGAGTTTGAGGTTCCTATTGATGGGTATATATCCTCGTTGTGTTTTCCTCCATTCATTTATTAATTTATTCATGTATATAATGAAAAGCGATTTTCATAAATATTTATTGTGCAGGGTACAGCTAAGTCAGTTAACCGAAAATGAAAATATATTATTTTCTGTAGCTTACAACATCTTTACAAAAAACAATTACCGAAATTGTTCAAAGTGACGACCTCCATTATTGTTTAAGCATTTATGACATCTTTTAACGCTGATAGAACAATTGTAATGCATTTCCTAGATTGGGGAACCTGGAAAACGGAGTTACATTACTCGATGATATCCATCCATAGTAATTCTGCCCGAAGGCAGGTCCTTCACTGCAACCATAGCATTTCCATGCTATGCTTGCAGCTTTACTAGGGAATTGTAGGTGTGGTAGCTTCCCGTTGCTTTCCACACCGGTGAAGGATGATGATGATGATGATAATGGTGGCCATATGGTTTCGGGGACAGTTTGGGCCTTGAAGTTTTCCTGACATTTGTCTTGCAGGTGAGGAAAAACCCCGATAAAAACCTCACCCAGAAAAACTGCCCCGACCGGGGATCGAACCCGGGCCCGCTGCGTGACAAGGCAGCACGCTACCTCGAGACCACTGCGGTGGACATTCGATGATATAATGGGTGATAAATGATAATGAAGCACCAGGAGAACTCTTAACCTAAATTCCAGACCATGGATAACCAAATTTTTATATTTTGTTTGAATGAATGTTGTCAAATTAAGAACACTTGCTTAATATTCAGTTAATCGCGTTTGACTGTTCTCTTTAATGCAGTATTATACAAGAGAGTTGAGAGTTCAAAATATTTATTAATTTAGCAAATGACCTCAAGCAGTTGTGTTTGCGATTATATTCTGAAGGCCCCGTATTCAAACTCCACCTTCAACCAATCTGAGTTTTTTTCTTACAACCATGCGACTTATGCCGCATCCTGAATTTAACATTCGTAACAGCTGTTTCATTACACTGTGTCTTCATCAGATGATTTTTTTTTTTTCAGTCTGCCTGTTTTAGCTATATAAACCTTGTCGCGTGTGCCACTCTCTAACCTATGTATAAGCTACCTGACAACTGTTACTTTCTTATTTTAGTTGTATAATATTTTTTAAAGTTTTATTCGTCTTAAACGCCAGATTGATGTTCACCTTTTTAAGCATTTGGATATATTATCAGAAAGTGGGCCTATATACGTCATTATAAAATATTTATGGGCGGCTCCATGGCGCAAGCGGTTAGACGCTCGCCTCTCACCGCTGGTGTCCCGAGATCAAGTCTCGGTCACTCCAAGAGGGTTTCGTGGTGGACGAAACTGAGCTTGGGCTGGGTTTTCTCCCATTTTCCCCAGCCACAATTTCATTCCATCATTTCTCCATGCTCATCTCGCCCATTTCGTTTCATTTCGTTCATCTGCGCCCTATGATGTTGCGTCAGGCGTGGTCAGCCGGCACACTTGTCATTCACAGACCTCTATATAAGGGGTTTCATCTCATCCCTCGATGCGACCCTGAGTTGGACAAGAGTTGAGGATATTATATTATAAAATATGTATGTCTGTTAGGTAGAGGAAAAACTTTTTAATGTATTTTTATAACATTTTCGTAATTAATTTATCTATAATATTGTAGGTCTTAATTATTATTGACAATTTAACTCGTGTCCCAAATGATAGTCAATGACCAATCGCGGTTCAATGAATATTGTTTTACAACCGACAGTCGTTTTTCACCTAGATTTATATTTATCAGCTCCTGCTTTTGAGATAAAGAAAGCTCCTCCTTTTTAATATTCTGAACAGGTCAGAGCATTATTTTTCTCCAACAAATACATTGAATATAGCAAATAATGAACAGATTCCGTGATTTTACTGAGTTTTTTACTAAAAAAATAAATGAATAACCTATAATGTTGATTTTAATATACAGTTTAGTGTGTTTCATTATTTCTCCACTTACAATATTGCGATCCTATTTGGCAATAAATAATATGATAAAGTTGCTGTAAATATACATAACCTCACATTTCTGATTTGTTTTCAAACGTCGCCGTTTACATTAAATATATAAATATTTTAAAATACCGGTAACTATATTTAAATAATGACTTGTGAGTAAACAGCTTAATTTTATTCGTTAAATAGCCCTAACAAATGCCACTCTTGATTTTCAATTCCTCTAGATAAATTAACGAGTCACTTCGTGACTCGTGAATTTATCGATGATTTGGAAAACACTCGTGACATTACTTATGATAACTAATTGTTTAATAACATTCAACTCATTATATTCCAGGGGTGAAATAAGAATATTTAAAAGTCTATGATGTAACTATTAAAGGCTGTTATTTTATTAGTATATGGGTGAAGGGAAGAACTGTATGAGACGGTTTGTGAAATATGTCAAACTGAAGCTTATTATTAATGTGTTTATACTAACCCTGTACGTATCAAATAAATTGCATGTAGGCCTACTGTGAACAATGGTAGCGGTATGATAGGCATTTTCTTCACATTTACAAAGTATACAGAAGACATCTACAACTTAACATTGGCTGTGAATTATGATAGAAGCCTGGTACGGACTTATGACTAATTTTTCTTTACATATCCAAATTGTTCCTATTTTTTAGAGTAAGCGATTCCATGCAGAATGTGATAAATAGCACAATTTAGTGTGTTGACAGGTCACGATGAAGCCTAACAAGTGAACATTCCAGAACGTTTCACGTGACGCAATTATTGCTATATAAACACCAAAACTTTGTTTTAATGACAGTAATATTGTTAGTGTAGTTAAGCTTTTAGGCCTTCGTTTCAACTCAGAACTACAAATCATATATGTTCCTTAATTCATAAACATGAATGATAAGAAATATATGTAATGGGAAGAATATTTCTATTAATTGTCCTTCTATAATCCACAATTGAATGTATAACTCGTAAATGCCGAAATAGGCTTATCTAATTATTCTATTCCAAAACTATTTTCATACAATATAATTAATTTAATTATTCAAAATTTAATATTCAAGGAATATATCTATCCTAATGGCTGTGTATATTGTCCACCGCGCTCTGTGGCCTCAGGGTAGCGTCGCTGCCTCGTACGCAGCGGATCCGGGTTCGATTCCCGGTCTGGACAATTTTTCTGGGTGATTTTTTTTGTGGGTTTTCCTCACCTTTGAGACATCATCTGGTCATCATTACCATCATTATAAATTAAAATATTCACCAGTTTATTATGAATATGTGTGTGTGTGTGTGTGTGTGTGTGTGTGTGTGTGTGTGTGTGTGTGTAAATATTGTGTTTCATATTCATGTTGTGTTGTCTCAGAGGAAGCTCAGACATTGAGCTGATCACTCATTCGAGGACGTCCTCTATGTCCTTGTGTGGTATATAGTTAAAATCCCTCCCACGACAGGTAAGGCACGGGTGACGTGTGTTGTAGAAAGTATTTATAAGGCTAGAAGTTAAACTAAGTTAATGGAATGATCTATATATAACCAAGAAATAATATATATTCTATGTCTATGTATAACCAAGAAATAATGTAATTAATATACATTCTTTATTTTTTATAATTCTGTTTTAAATGAGTTATTAATATATCCAAATATTATTATCTGTTAATTAAATAAAAATAAAACTTAGTTTTATTTGATTTTCATATTTATGCTAGAAGTCCCGGCCATGCGTTGCTGTGGCTATGGTATACGTTAAAAATTTAAATTAAGTTGCTGTCTTTCAGCCAGATTACTTAAAACTAATACTTACACACGAAATTAATAATATTGAAAATATAATAAACACTGAACACACTTAAATTATGAAATAATCAATATTTGTAATTCAATTGAAATTCGCGGTTGCAACAAAAAGCACAGCCATCTGGATATCACTTTGTTAAATAATAAACCAATTACCTTACACCGCCATCTGTTAGAATCCTATGGAACTCACAGATAATTATAACTCTTTGTTAAATAATAAACAAATAATTTGCAATAAAAAATAATGCGACTATAAATTTAGTTATAAACTACCCTAAGTCTCACGTTGGATCAAACTGCACATAGTGTGCAAAATTTTATTAAAATCGGTTCAGTAGTTTAGGATTCCATCGCGGACAAACAACGTGACACGAAATTTTTATATATTAAGATATAAATAAATATATATCAATATAAAAATATGAAAATCAAATAAAACAAGTTTTATTTTTATTTCCATCCATAGTAATTCTGCCCGAAGGCAGGTCCTTCACTGCAATCATAGCATTTTCATGCTATGCTTGCAGCTTTACTAGGGAATTGTGTAGGTGTGGTAGCTTCCCGTTGCTTTCCACACCGGTGAAGGATGATGATGATAATGATAATGGTAAGGATGATAATGATAAGGATGATGGCCATATGATTTCGGGGACCGTTTGGGCCTTAAAGTTTTCCTGACATTTGTCTTACAGGTGAGGAAAAACCCCGATAAAAGCCTCACCCAGAAAAACTGCCCCGACCGGGGATCGAACCCGGGCCCGCTGCGTGACAAGGCAGCACGCTACCTCGAGACCACAGCGGTGGACTTATTTTTATTTAATTAATAAATATGGATTTTTATCAAGTAAGCACCAACTCAATTGATTATTATTATTTGTAGTTAATTTTTATTTTTGTAATCCTGGATAATTGAGAATCAAAATGTCTATACTAAATTACATTTAACAAATATTTAATTATGCAATTTAGCAAAACTGAACTTTATACAAACATATACGGTATTTTAGTTATTTGAATCGTGGTAATCTTAGATAGAACATGAAGTGACGATATTGTAGCTTTATGATCATAGGGCTAATTCACGACATTAATTTTTAAATCATCACTTAAATCCTCGGTAAGCAACATTCACTGTCAGTTAAATGTAGCTCTCAGCATAGTCGTAAACTCAAATACGGAGAAATCACAGAACACATAGGCCTAAGTTGTGATTTTTTATATGATTAAGTAACCGGATAATAAAAATAGTATATAAATTAAATAATCATCATAATTCGTCACGAATTAGGCCTTTGTAGACCTGTTTCGGCCCTATCTAGCAGTCTTATAAGAGGTCTTCCTGGCCGTCGATGTCCTTTGAGTTTATATTGCATCATTTTTAGGATTCTTGAATTATCCATTCTTTTTACATGGTCTAGCCAGTTTAATTTATCTGTCGATTTTTTTCTTGTACTGATTCTACATCTAATTGTTCTAAAATGTCTTCATTCGTTTTTCGGTCTAAAAGAGACTATCCTGCTGTCATGAGAAATTTCATTTCCGTTGCTTTGATTCTGCTCCTGTCTCTCTTTCTTAATGTTTAGATCTCATTTCCGTATAAAAGGGAGGGCAAGGCTAAAGTATTATATATTTGTATTCTTGTGATTTTTTGTACTAATTTATGTTTTAATATATCATCTATTATTCCTAAGATTTAGGTAAATTAATGTTTTGTTTAATGTATTATTAAAATAAACGGCCGCGGTGGACTAGTGGTTATGCCCCTTGTATCTGGTCCCGAGGGTCGCGGGTTCAAACTCGGTCGCGGTTGATGGATTTTTTTAGGATGTAAAAATCCAAGGAGCAAGTCCTCCGGGAGGGACTTTAAGCCGTGGGTCCCGAGTCTGAAGATTTTCAGGCTCGTGAAAGATCCTTAAGGCTGAATGAAAAGGCCTCTAAGCAAAATTTACCGAACTTTCCCGTCCTAGTACTACCTTGGTTTCCTAGATGTCAGTGTGAGGCGGAACGCTGACCATGGGCCACTCCTATGACATCTATACGAAAACAAGTGTAACTAAATTAGTATGGTTCAAATTCTTCCCTGTAGGGGGAGAGCGCCCAAATCTCTGATAAGGGAAACATGGGCTTACAGGAAGATTTATAAATAAAAGTGACTATTGCTGAATACAAATTTTGCGCCTGTTATCTAAAATCAAAACCATGTCTTTATATATAATGTAACTTTACTATGAAGCAGTTCAGCACCTTCCTCCACATCGGAGGCCCAAAAGTTACGCTCCTTGGAATGTGTCTGTTGTAAAATTTCCCTGTTTCATGATTGAGTTAATTTAATTAATATTTTAGCCCCGTCAAGTTCAGGAAATATTCAGTTTTTCAGTTTTAAAGTAAAATTATTATAATAATTTGTGAAATACGTGGGATATTATTTACTTGAGTTACATTTTTATATATTTTATTACAAACCGGCACAAATTTAATGTTTCGTAGAAGGTGATATGTTAAAACATAGTGATAAAAACTGTTGTAAATATTTGTGTAATTTTAGTACTGCTCTGCTATTCTAAATTTGAGTAGGAACAATATTTGAGTTGGTGATGACGCAAGCAGAGCTTGTAACTCAGGGCCAGGTCAGTTCAGTAAACAATTTATCATAAATATTCCTCGAACTGTGGTCCGCAAGCGACATAGGACAAATTAATCACTTTGATATAATCCAGGTTAAGTCTAATTATTCAAAATCACATATTTAGATAAAACTCCATTTTGGAGGTGCATTTTTTTTTTTTTTTTTTTTTTTTTTTTTTTTTTTTTTTTTTTTTTTTTCCTCCTCCTCCCTGGCATCGGGGCGGGGCGGGGGTCATGTTGTGTCTGTATGAATGGTTTATATATCTACTAATTTTTCACCTGAAGGTTAGCCTACATAGATTTTAGAAAACATTTATTTAGTTTGTTAGTCAGTTACATGTTTTTGAATTTTAGTGTCGTAAATATTACTAATTGAAGTAATACGCCACAATCCGGAAGTTAAGGTTCTAAACCCAATGGGGTTAGGAATTTTAAAGTGGCACATTCTAGAGGTATCATGACTCTGGTGTAAACTCAATATTTTACGGAAATTGGTACCATGTATGTTCTTGGAATAAACGCGGTCATTATGCAGGGCTGACAACCCAGTAGACATCTCGTACCGATTGTCCAGAAGGCGAGAACTTAATCTACTATACCATAAGGGTCTGCAGTGCCTTTAGCGCCATTTCTGTACCTTTCAGCGAATTCAGAAGGAATGTAGCTAGCTATTCAGATGGTTTTCATGAAACGATTTTTGAAAAAATACAAACACACTATCTCGGCCACGCGGACATAAGCTCTCCACACATCCCTATCCTGAGCTAATGTGTATTCTAACATTCCATGTTCCTAGGAACATGTCCCTGTGTTTGAGCCTTTGACATGGATTCCCTGAAGCACTCCCCACCCGGAGAGAACCGAATGGGGGACTATTTTTCCTCAGGAAAATTTTACCGCAGGGAACACATGTACACGTTTCTTGACGGTTGTATTTTTATGGTGAAGGATCGTCACTCTTTCGACTAAGGTACTTTTCGTCTGGATTATCATCTTCGGCCTGTCTGGTATGGGTAATCCTTCGGCAGCATTTACAAACCCTCAAGGACTCTAATTAATAGAGACTGAAAATACCCATCTGTATGTTAAACTTCAGCGGTTGCAACTTTGGTTGCAAACCAAACTCGGCATATTGCAATTAATTAAGAAAAGTAAAGTCGAGTTCGTTAACCAACAAAATCGGACCATTAAGAACGGGAGTTCACCTGATGCGAAATTTTAAAATCGCTCTAGCCACCGTTATTTTTTATTTAAATTCGCAACGAATATCGGTTTATGGAATTGTGCCATTGATATATAATGAGATAGTGTTCTATAAAAAGCGAAATTTGAATATTAGAAGTGGAAATTTTACATGATAGTCGTGATTTAAAAATCTTTCTAGCGGCCGGCATATTTTTCTCACAATATAACTGGATATATTAGTTTTAATTAACAAAATAGAGATACATTCCATAAAATAGCAAAATATGACAATACATTGCTGGACAATTTGCTTTGTTTACGTATTTCCTGCGTTGAGAGAATTCCAAGTATCCATTTGAGAAAGACATATGTAATAAATAATACACTATACATATGCATTTGAGGAACTAGTGTATTTCTAACAGATTGCGTGACTGACTAACAGTGAATGTGCATACGTACATGTGTGTGTGTGTGTGTGTGTGTGTGTGTGTGTGTGTGTGTGTGTGTGTGTGTGTGTGTGTGTGTGTGTGTGTGTGTGTACATGTACATGTACATCACAGTTGGCCTATGTATGGCTCAATTCTGCATATAGTGTATTTTTGTCAGATTCTGTGAATCATTAAAAATGAATAATGTAGGTACTTTGTATTTAACTATATTTATGCTATTCATAGCTTAACTTCTCGATTTATTTTAGTAGTTTCTCGTGTACTCTGTCCAAATGTATAATTTCGTGGAATTTTGTCTCCAGACTAGCTATGTGTTATTAATAGTGTAATGATATTGTTATTATTATTATTATTATTATTATTATTATTATTATTATTATTATTATTATCATCATCATCATTTTTATCGTAGAAAATGTTGTTTCTACATGAAATTTACATTGCAACTTTTAATATCTTTTAACTCTTTATAATTAGTATAGAATCGGTCGCGGTTGACTAGTGGTTATACTCCTTGCATCTGGACCCGAGGGTCGCGGGATCAAACCCGGCCGGGGTCGATGGCTTTTTTTTAGGATGGAAAATCCAAGGAGCAAATCTTCCGAGAGGGATTTTAAGCCATGGGTCTCGAGTCTGAAGATTTTCAGGCTCGTAAAAGATCCTTAAGTCTGAATGAAAAGGCCTCTAAGCAAAATTTACCGAATTTTCCCGTCCTAGTACTACCTTGGTTTCTTAGATGTGAGTATGAGGCGGAACGCTGACCACAGACCACTCAAATGACATCTATACGAAAACAAGTGTAACTAAATGAGTATGGTTCAAATTCTTCCCTGTAGGGGGAGAGCGCCTAAATCTTTGTTCAGGGAAACATGGGCTTACAAGATACAAGAAGATAATTAGTATAGTGTATATTTATAATTTCCCGTAGCATAGTGGTTAAGGCACTGAGCTACAAGCCGGAGGGTCGAGGGTTCAAGTCCCGTTGGGGTCAGGATTTTTAAACTAACCCAAACCCTCTGGCGGCACTATGGCCCTGGGGTCGACTCAGCCTCTAACGGAAATGAGTACCAGACGCTTGTTCTGGGGGTAAAGGCGGCCGTTACGCAGGGCTGATAACCCGGCTGACAAAGTGCCGATTGTCTAGAAAAAGTGGGAGCCTTAACCTCCTACTACCCCAAGGGCCTCCGGGCCTGTTGTGGGATCACTTTACTTTATATTTATAGTTTATAATATAATTAGTATAATCGAAACTGTAAACATGTATTGTAATTTGTACAGGTTGAGTGGAAAAGAAGGCCTTGTGGCCTTAACTCTGCCAGAATAAATGAAAAATTATTATTACCGGTATTATTATTATTATTATTATTATTATTATTATTATTATTATTATTATTATTATTATTATTATTATTATTCCATAGTAATTCTGCCCGAGGGCAGGCCTATCACTGCAATCATAGCATTTTCATGATGTGCTTGCAGCTTTACTAGGGTATTGTAGGTGTGGTAGCTTTCCGTTGCTTTCCACACCGGTGAAGGATAATGATGATAATGATAAGGATGATGATGATCGCCATATGATTTCGGGGATCGTTTGGGCCTTAAAGTTTTCCTGACATTTGTCTTACAGGTGAGGAAACCCCCGATAAAACCTCACCTAGAAAAACTGCCCCGAGCGGGGATCGAACCCGGGCCCGCTGCGTGACAAGGCATCTCGCTACCTCGACACCATAGGGGTGGACTTATTATTATTATTTATTATTATTATTATTATTATTATTATTATTATTATTATTATTATTATTATACATTTTCTAATTAGCTAACATAATCCTTATAATAGTTTCCCGCAGCAGATACACCTTCTCAAAAATCTTGTGAAATGAGTTTTACTATTTACGAGAGACTCTTGGATTAAAAGAGGAAAGATATTTCGGTTTGATTGGGCGGTGTGTCTAAGTAGCTCGATAATTGAGTGCCAGTTCGTTAAGGTTGAAATCCTGGGTTCAAATCCCAGCTACGGTGCATTTTTTTCTGTCTAATTATGTTAATTTCTGGGTACTGTGAAATTTTGGATTGGGATATTTTTATACTCCTTCTTTGTTTTGCACTTACTTCAATTCAATAATAATAATGACCTATATAATTGGGCACGCCCTAGCAAATATAGTTAAGGCAATACGCTACAAACTGGGAGGTTGAGGGTTCGAGTCCAGGTGGGGTCAGGAGTTTTAAACTGACCCAAACCTTCTGGTGGCACAGTGACCCTGGGATCGACTCAGCCTATAATGGAAATGAGTACCAGTTTCTTCTTCTGAGGGTGTCAGGCGCCGGTTCCGGTGCGGCATCACGGAGTTTATACACGCCTTCTTACATCAAGTGCCGATTGTCTAGAGAAAAAGTGGGAGTCCTTGACCGCTCTTACTTACCTCAAGAGTCTCCTATGGCCTGTAGTGGAATCACTTTTTACTACGTAATGTCTTCTTTTCCTTGGGAAAATAAAGTTGTATTCCAGCTTAAGATTAATCACCCTTGTTGACTTCCTTATGTCGTTGGTTCAGCGTTTGTGAATCCTTACCTGCACATAATCCAGGATTGCTCATCGTTTTGTTACGAGTAATAATGTAGTTACATAATTTGTCGTCAACAAAATGTTATGATATAATAATAAAAATAATAATAATGGATTTTAAGATGATGAATATTGCATTATAATAGGCCAAATTGTTGTAACATAGTTTTATGAACATAAGATCGCCTGGTATTTAGGAGTTTAGGACCGGATTCGAGTCCAGTCGTCGTCCTTGAAGACTAACTCACTGGCACTATCGAACCCATAGGTTCATGGCAGCGTGGACATGAGCTCTCCATACATCCCTATCCTGAGCTAATGTTTTCCAATCATTCTCTGTATAATCTGCTTCCCTCAAATCATAGTTAATGTTATTCTCCCACCTCATTCTTAGTCTACCAACTGGGTGTTTTCCCTTCCATGCACGTATTTCATTCCCCATTCGTGTCACATGTCCTGCCCAGCGCAGTCTATGAGACTTAACTGTTCTTATTATATTTTGCTTCCTATAAAGATCATGTAGTTCACTGTTTAGTAGTCTTCTCCATTCACCTGTCTATTCATCTCTCTTTGGTCCAAAATTTTCCTAAGAACTTTAATCTCAAATACTCCTAATCTCCTTCCCTCCCTTAAAGTAAGAGTCCATATTTCGCATCCATATAATATAACTGGTAGAACAATAGTTTTATATATTTTCAGTTTAACGTTTTTTGAAAGGAGTTGGGAGGTCAAGCGTCTCTATAATGCATAATAGCACGCATTTCCAGAATTGAGCCTATGTTTAATTTATTTCTGCATCTCATTCATATTTGTGATTATTGTTCCTAGGTATTTGAATTCAGCCACTTACTCAAAATTCCCCCCATTTGCCATTAGCTGTCGATTTCCATTATATAATGGAATATTTCTACGTGTGACCATATATTTAGTTTTATTGATATTTACTTCCAGTCCCAATTTCTTAGTGTTACTCAATAATGTGTGCATGTTGGCCTTTAGTATCTCCTCCCTATCGCCCAATAGTACTACATCATCAGCAAAAACTAACAGGACTGCTATTCCTGTTATTGTCTCGCATCAAGGGACCAAGCCTTATAGTGCAGAGCTAGGGTACTTGTTTTGTTCGATTCCTTCTGTGGAAGAAATTTTCTTACGGAATTTCGGCCAAATCGTGACAAATTTGGATCCCTACAATAAGTAGCGGCTACAGGTTAAAAAAAAAACGTAATGGCGGTGGATCCGACCACGTGCCACCCCTATTCTAGTTAGATGATTGTCTACCTCTATGATTGATACATGTGGATGTGATGTCAGCAGCCCGAAGGTAGGGCAAGGGCCTTCTAGGCCTGTAGTACTATGGAGGGAATTTATTAGGTAATGATTTTTTAAAAAAACAAAAATTTGGTGTAGGCATATTACAATATAATAATAATAATAATAATAATAATAATAATAATAATAATAATAATAATAATTATTATTATTATTATTATTATTATTATTTTTATTATTGCATTATCATTATAAGAGGTATTCTATAGTGTTCTGCCCTATGGCAGGTCTTTCACTGCAATTATAGCATTTTCATGCTACATTTTGCAGCTTTACTAGGGAATTATAGGTGTGGTAGCTTCCTGTTACTTTCCACACCGGGGATGATGATGATGATGATGATGATGTTGTTGTTGTTGTTGTTGTTGTTGTTTGGGTACATTTTGGGACTCAATAGATGGAAATGTATATATATATATATATATATATATATATATATATATATATATGGTGTATTGGACGTGACGGTGGTATGAATTTTTGGACGAAATAACGGAAGTATAAAAAGTTAAGTAATTTATTAATTGCCAGTTTCTGATTTTTAGTCAATTTTGTGAATCGAATTATAAAATGTTGATCTCTTGAATAGAACATGTGTTTAACCTAGTTTCTTTTTTCCGTTTGTTCTGAGTTATTTCATCTAAAAACTAGAAAATCTGTAGGATGTGCAGTTTTGAGAAGTTTGTGATACACTGGACATGAATCCGCGAAACCGAGGTCCGTCTGCTGGCCAAGTTCCAAAACGAGACAGGACGTTAAGTGCACACAGACAGACACACGGACGTAAGGATGTAAAAATACAGTCTGAGTCCATTTGTACTCCGCCAGAAGTGGGGCATCGCCACTACACCCATCATTCATATTTAGCAGCTCGGGGGCCGGGTTCGTGTCCGGTCATCGCCCTTGAACACGTTAACTTCTCACTTTTGTAGCAATTGTATATATTAAATTATTTAAATTAATTACATAGATCGGTTGATTAATGGCTTTGACATCGTCCGATTCCCAATAGCCAATTTTGTCGGTCCATCCAATCTGGTTGTAGATATTTGTCCTTAATTACAGTTTTGATAAACATTATCCTATATAGAATAGTTGCATTGCCACTCCTATTATATGGATGTGAAAGTTGGACACTTAACTCTGATCAAATAAGACAAATCGAAATTTTAGAAATGAAATTTCTTCGCTTTCTAACTGGAAATACATTATTGAATCACAAAAGAAGTACTGATGTCAGAAAGGAATTGAACGTCACATCGATAATATAAAAATATAGGGTAAGTTGGAGAGACTATGTCCTACGAATGCCAAGCACCAGGATGGCAAGAATATATATATATTGCAAATGCCCCAGGTTGTCTTTCGACATTCCTGGTGTTCTCTCCTGGCATGGCGTACTTGTAACCCACTTCTGAGGTTGGGGCGCCTGGAAGGCGGGGTTACGTTGCCCCGATAGTATGATGGATGACTAGAGACCGGATGTTAGGGAAAATGCCTACAGTTATTTATTATAGATATTGTAAAAGTGACTTCATATAAGTTCATACCGACGACAGTAGAGTTGTTCTCCATGAAGTTAATTTTGCCTATAAATGCCTATTTCAGCTTGCAATGCCTATAAATGCCTATTTGCCATTTTTTCTCGAAATTAACTTAGTATTTCAATGGAATTAATTGAAATGGACAAACTTCATGACACATATCATAGCATAGAAACCTTTAAGTAACTGGCAATATTATTTTTTATGTTGGTAACACTTAATTCAGTCTGTAGTCTTCTTTCACAGACGGGTGTTTCAAAGACAAAGTGGTGCGACAAATGTATGCGGCTTATTTTTTATTTATTTTTATTTTTTACCTTTAGAACAGTTGTGTTTACTATGCCATAAGAACGAACAACAGTAAAGTAGTAAGACAAACTTACCAATTTTGTGAAAGAATTTGGTGCGGATAAGTTCTGAAATGACGGTTCAATATTGTTTTGCAAAGTGTGTAAAATTTCAGTGAATTGCGCGAAGAAGTGCCATGTTTCGCAGCACGTACACTCTGCAAAACATATATATGCTCTTTGTAAAAAAAAAGGCAAAACAAGCTCCAAAATCACCTCTGATATCTTCGTATGCTATTGATAGCATATGTTTATATTCTTTACGCAAGGCTGTAAAAATGTATATTGTCTATATTTTTGTAAGAGCTTATTTTGTTTTTTAGTGCCTATATTAATGGTTTTTAGTGCATTTTTGCCTGCCTATTTTAAACTTTTTAAGTGCCTAATATCCGGACTCTAGTGATGATGATGATGATGATGATGATGATAGTGGTGCGCCAGGAGAGTCCCTAATCCTAAGATGAATATGAATGATTGCGATGGCCATATTATATTATGGTCTGAGAGGGACAAGAAGTATAGGACGACCTCTAAAAGATATGGTGTGAGCAATTTTGAGTCGGAACAGATAGACTAACGGTCTAATATTTAAAGACGTTGATAAAAATTATCGAGCGAGTAGGTTGTAAGAGATTGATGTTCGCGAAGTAGGGCCTACATATATTTAAGTTTTTAATATTATCCACTCTCTTGTTTTTTATTCTCGTTCATACTTAATTCTCATGAATTACTGAAATTCCCTTTTAAAAAAAGCCTTGGAAGAATCGAGGCGGGGATGTTTTTGCTCTAAAACCAGGAGCGTTGTCTACTACATTAGAAGCTATGTCAAAACTTTCGATATATCCAACACTTTTTTTATTTTATGTTGCCAAAAAGGTATGTGTGTGATCCATAGTTAAAAATCCTTTTTCCGACAGGTGGTGCCACTGTAAAGCCCAGGTAGCTGTGGCATGTAAAAAACGATGTACAGTTAGCAACAAAAAGAATGAGCCGACTCTTGATCTCGAATAATTTAAGTTCTAACGCGCGATTCACACGAGTAAACTAATTGCACAGTAGATCTATAACACGTTTCTCTTCTTCCTTTGAAGAACATTCTTTCAAGCAGAACAAGATAGCGAACGCTTAGCTCAGTTCTTAGTGGCTTGATTCGTATGCAAGAGGTCACAGGTTCGATTTCTGGTGAGGTTAACTTTTTTTTTTAATTGTTAAAATGCTTTCTATTTTATTCTGTATGTCCATTTTTAAAGAAAAACGTACTAACTATTTTGAAGTATTACTATTATTATTATTATTATTATTATTATTATTATTGTTCTCCATCTTCTATGGGATATTATTATGCTGGACTTAACATATATAAACTAAGTAATTTAATTGAAGGGTGAAACTTTTTCCTCACTAATACGTAATACATAAATAAACACAAATATATGAAGCTATACTTTCTTTCATTACACACACACACACACATATATATATATATATATATATATATATATCCATCCATAGTAATTCTGCCCGAAGGCAGGTCCTTCACTGCAATCATAGCATTTTCATGCTATGCTTGCAGCTTTACTAGGGAATTGTAGGTGTGGTAGCTTCCCGTTGCTTTCCACACCGGTGAAGGATGATGATGATGAAGATGATAATGATAAGGGTGATGATGATAATGATGGCCATATGATTTCGGGGACCGTTTGGGCCTTAAAGTTTTCCTGACATTTGTCTTACAGGTGACGGAAAACCCCGATAAAAACCTCACCCAGAAAAACCGCCCCGACCGGGGATCGAACCCGGGCCCGCTGCGTGACAAGGCAGCACGCTACCTCGAGACCACAGCGGTGGACTTTATATATATATATATATAGAAATATTATTAAAACTTGGTACGGCACACACAATTAAATTTTTACCGGTAGCTAAATAGAGTTATAGAGTTTACGAAGGCAGGAATATTAGTTAATATAGTGTAGAGTGGACGTAGATTGCGTGGCAAGAATTAAATGTTGTAGGACGTATTTTGTGAAAATACAAATGAATAAAAAAAAATTGTCGAAGGATTCGAACTGTGGCTTTCATATATATATCATCTTGTTGTAAATGGTTTAACGATCTACGCTACTCGAACGTCGGATACTAGCTCTCTAAATACTGGTTGTCTTGTTTATTTTTGCACTATAAACGAGAATTGAACTTTGTTTGAATTGTCGCAATTTGAGTAATATTACATTAGTCGAACACTCGTAAATATCTAAAAACATATCTCCTTCACTGCCCTTTAACTATTTAAGACGATTAAAATCAAATACAGCGTATTTAAAACATTTAACAATGCATTACCTCGTGAACTACGGCTTTGGTTTTTGAGCATCCGCAGTGGGCCATAACAGGGACTCTGCTTTTTGAAGCGGCTCATTATTTTTTTGCTAAGTGTAGGTAGGACCGTGCCTATAAAGTGAGAGGTTAAACTAAATTAATGGAATGAAATTATTATTATTATTATTGTTATTATTATTATTATTATTATTATTATTATTATTATTATTATTATTATTATTATTATTATTATTATTATTATTTGAAGTGGTTGAATTCAAATACCTAGGAAACATAAATTACAAATAGGAATGAGATGCACAAAGAAAATAAACGTAGGTTAAATTCTGGAAATGCATGTTATTAGTGCATTACAGGGACTATTGCCGTCCCAACTTCTTTCAAAAACGTTAAACTGAAAATATATAAAACTGTTATTCTCCCAGTTAATATATGGATGCGAAATATGAACTCTTATTTTGAGGGAGGAGAAAAGTTTTAAGTATTTGCGAATAAAGTTCTCAGGAAACTTGTTGGACCAAAGAGATGAACAGATACGTGAATGGAGAAGACTACATAACAGTGAGCTACATGATCTTTATAGGAAACCGGATATAATAAGAACAATTAAGTCTCGTAGAGTGAGATGGGCAGGGCATGTAACACGAATGGGAGCTGAAAAATGGGCATGGAAGCTTTTTGTAGGAAATCCAGAAGGAAAACGCCTAGTTGGCAGTCGAAGAATGAGTTGGCAGAAAAACATTAATCATGATTTGAGGGAAGTACATTACACAAGGGATGATTTGAAAACATTTCTCGGGATAGGGATGTATATTAGGTGTAATATTACAGCATATTTGGTGTGTATACATATATGGTCTATACAGTATTATTGTGTATGACTGACACGCCTTGCTTGAATTATATCGTTATTTCCTAGGGATCGAAGTTAGACTGACAGTACTGTAGTAATGATTCCTCAAATCATACATGATATGAATGTGTTTTGTTGCTACGGAACGGTTGGAAACTGAAATTTAAATAGATTCAGGGGAGTGTAGCCACTGCGTGTTCGGGAGGATTGTGAATAGAGATCTCGTATTCAGCTCATATCAGTAGACAGTATCATCTCATGTTAGCGTCTTGCTTTACGTTTGTACTTTCTAATCATGACAATGAATTCGTTACATAATTAGTTCTTATGAATCTTAAGCAATTATAATTAATTACATCAAATGACATTTGACATGAAATAAAGCTAGGAACAAATTTAAATACGGAATTCTACTACTCTTTCTTAGTTTAATCAAGGAATTTACAATCAGGTGCCCGCGAGCGACATGGCACCCTTTAACGGGTATCAGTCGGCCACTTAACAATGCTTTTTTTTTGTCAACATCATCTTCATTCATGGATTAGGTCTGTTGACCTGTTCCGACTTCAGCCCATCTCTTTCTAGGTCTGCCCACATCTCGGGTGCCTTCAGGTTTGTATTTTGTTATTTGTTTTGGATATCTATCTTCATTCATTCTGTCTATGTGTTGCTTCCATTTTTGTCTATATGTATCCATTTTATCAGTTATTGCAAATATTTCAAGTTCCTGTCTTATTTCTGTGTTCTTGATTCTGTCTTCCTTAGTGCACCCTTTAACAGATCTCAAAAATTTCATTTCTGCCGCCGTTATCCTACTTAGGTCTTGTTTTTTATGTATCCAGGCTTCTGAACCATAGAGCAGTACCGGTACTGCCAACATTTTATAAAATTTCAGTTGGGTCTCTCTTGTTGTTTTGTTATTTAGTGTTCGTTTTATCGTACCACATATTCCCTGGAATTTTGCTATTTTATTATTTATATCATCATAATTAAGTGAAAATGTCACATCCTAGATAATTGAGATGGTTCACCTGTTCTATGATTTTGTTTCCTATTACTATTTTCGATCTGATTTGATTTTTCCCTTGGAATGCCATTACCTTAGTTTTTTCTATGGATATTTTGAGATTATATTGTTCACATATATTATGTAGTTTAAAAATATTCCTCTGAAGGAATTGTAATTATGTAATACTAGCTAATGCCCGGCGAGCGTTGCTACGCCTAAATAAATGAAATATGATTTTTAAATTCTTCTTCTTCTTCACTTCCTGGTTTAGGAAAGAGTTGCCTGTTCCGTATTCACTAATAGATCTAAGACCATCTCCTCCGAGGACGTCCGACATCTCTTCTTCCTCTTGGAAAATAATGGAAGATTTTATTTGGTAATCTACTTTCTTCCATTCTTTCTACATGTTCTTTCCACTGTATCTTGTTGTTAAATATATTTTCTTTTATGGATTAGATCTGCAGTTCTTCACGGATATCCTCGTTTCTTATCTGGTCCATCCTAGTGCAGCCTTTTACTCTTCTTAAAAATTTCATCTCGGCTGCTTGGATTTTACTTTCTTGTTTGGTGGTGGTAATCCAAGATTCGCTCCCATACAAAAGGACAGGGATAGCCATTGTTTTATAAAATTTTAATTTTACTCCTACACCTAGTATTTCATAGCATAATAGCAGCTAAACACTCGATGTACCTGTAACTGTGTATATACAAAGTTATACATTCGACGAACCAAACATGGATTGTGTAAGTGAAGTGCAGGTTTACGACCTGTCTTCGCCGCTTTAGGGACTTACTTTTTTGCCCTCTTCGGCTTATTCACTTGTATGTAATTTGGCTGTGTATTTTATGTTGTGGTGTTATTTAAAAATGTGTAATCGGGTCGAGGGAGGGTGGGGGTGGATCGTGCTAAGGGCCGTTTGCTATAGTTAATTCTTATTTTTTGGATTTCAAGTAAACCCCCACTTCTAATAGTCTGATTTCGCTGAGTTTATAATACCTACCTCGGTTTATTTTAATTCAATATAGTGAGTTTCGTTGTGAATAGTCGAAAATTGCGACCGCCAGAGCGCCTTTTTAATTTTCGTTTCAGGTGAACTCATACATCTAAAGGTTTTAGAGCATACTACATTCAGATTCAATACATGGAGTTACTGTGTGTTTGGAATAGGGACTGGGTTGCGATTTTAACAGTATTTTCTTGAGAGAAATCCTTCTAATGGGACAACAAAGACTGCTTACAACCTTTGACATATCTACACTTCCAAACATTACTATAAATAATATAATTATCCCTTATTCTTCTTCAGTAATAGATCTTGGACTACATCTAGACGCAAATTTAACCTGGCAAACACAAGTGAAACACATATGTAAAAAGACTTTCTCCATCTTACAGTATCTTAGACGTTTAAAGAATTTTCTCCCAGTTTAGTTAAAACAAATCCTTGTGCAGAATCTTGTGTTACCACACTTCGATTATTGTGACATTATATATAATGATCTAAACTATGACTTGTCGCAGAGACTGCAGCGTGTTCATAATGCTTGCGTTCGATTCATTTTCAATATCCGCCGTTATGACCATATTTCCGAACACTTTAATAACCTCTCTTGGCTCCGTCTTACTGACAGACGTAATTGCACGCCCTTTCACGACTTTTCAAGCTTCTGAATGCCTAACATCCCTACTGCCCGTGGCGTCCAGATTGGAGAAGTTATCCTCTGACCACAAGGAGGGACCACGAGATAACAAGAGAGCAGTCTGCTAACAAGTCCTCGTCATAGCACTTCCTCCGATGCTACTTCCTTCACAAGTAGTGCCTCTGCCCGCTCCTGGAATCTCCTTCCTCAAGATATGCAGGGGTTGCAGCACACGTGGAAACCTTAAGTCACGCTTATAATACGTGACCTGTTGTCTAATAATAAATTTAGCTCTATGGAGTATCTAAGTTTATACTATATCATTAAGCTTTTCCTCTTGTTTGAAGCTAGAACTATGGGTACCGAGTAGATATTTTTAATTCGTTCAATTTAGAGTAACTTCAAAATACAGGGTTATAAATATTAATTGTATTGTATTCATAACTTGTAATCGTTTATATATATATTGTCATTTAGATTTAAGACTATTTTTTTTTGTATTTTTTTTAAACTTGGTTGAATGGTAGACAAGGCCTTAAGGCCTTAACTCTGCCAGGTAAAATAAAGCTATTATTATTATTATTATTATTATTATTATTATTATTATATAAAACTGAAGATTGCAACACAGCAGGTACATAGTTGTAAGTTGTAGCCGTCCAAGCCACCCCCTCTTAAAGAAAAAAACAGTTACCACTTGCCACTTAGCCCTTGCGGATCTGTACTATCCTATGTGAAAGTGTCGACTCTCATATTTGCTATAAAACTAGTTTGCATGCTGTTAAAGAAAACTGTGTTTTTTAAATGTATGTATAGTACATAGATTTGGAAAAAGTACTGCTAACCTTGCCGCTCCACCCCTCCTTAACAAACAAATACCGATATTATGAGTTTGGCAACATCTACCCTCTGTAGGTAGGGAGACACTGGCATAGCCCATAAGATCTGTAGTAACTTTCTGGGTTGAATTAGAATGTAGATTGCGGTTAAACACTCGTAGGTACTTACAAACATGTAGGGGTATTTGTACAAATTTTCATGAAGATCGCTTGAGGGATTTAGAAGTCTGAGTTACAAACATACGCAGACTGAATTTTTGTACATAAAGATTTGTTAGTTTAATTTGATTAATACCGAGATGGTTGCCGATAATTATTTGAAATTCAATTTATGTTTTCTCCATATTTGTATAGTTTATGTAGGCCTATATAAACTCCATGGCGCTACAAGCCTAGTAGAATAGAAAGCTCTTAGCCTGTAACCGGCTGCTGCTCTAACATCCACATGTTTTCACAGAACTGGACGTTTATCCAGCCAGTATAGGGACGAGAAGTTCAAAGATGTTAAAATTCTAAATAGACTTTTAAAATTACCACATAGGCCTATGTACTTACTTACTCACTGTCACTATCGAACCCGTAGGTTCATGGCCGCGCGGACATAAGCTCTCCATACATCCCTATCCTGAGCTAATGTTTTCCAATCATTCCCTGTATAATCTACTTCTCTCAAATCATAGTTAATGTTGTTCTCCCACCTCATTCTTGGTCTACCAACTGGCCGTTTTCCCTCTGGCTTTCCTACAAGAAGCTTCCATGCACGTCTTTCATTCCCCTTACGTGCAACATGTCCTGCCCATCGCAGTCTACGAGACTTAATTGTTATTATTATATCTGGCTTCCTATAAAGACCATGTAGTTCATTGTTATGTAGTCTTCTCCATTCACCTGTCTGTTCATCTCTCTTTGGTCCAAAAATTTTCCTAAGAACTTTATTCTCAAATACTCGTAATCTCCTTTCCTCCCTTAAAGTAAGAGTCCATGTTTCGCACCCATATAATATAACTGGTAGAATAATAGTTTTATATATTTTCAGCTTAACGTTTTTTGAAAGGAATTGGGACATCAAAAGTCTCTGCAATGCATTATGTGGTAAATATAATTTTTTTTTTTCATTTCACGATAAATCAGACGAAATTAACCTTTTGATATAAGGAATCCACGGACACATTTATATGCCCAGTTTTATGTTGATTAAATATATTTCGTGAATAGAATGCATTATGAAATACAACTGATATATGGAATTATTATGTTTCTGTATTTTTTATACTTGGACAAAACGTGTGCAATTCTTATTAAGTTGACCTCCACGATTTTAATTCATGTTTTCTCAATATTGAGATACTTTTTTTTTTGTGAAGGTGGTGATATTTCGTTTTCTGGAAACTCCGTATTTAGATCTAATAGTAAATTCGAGAAACATACTATTGGATCTGGTACTCTGTAAACTTGTAAACGCAGAATAAAGAAAGGGAACGTTTATATGGGTAGACCTGTGTCCTGCTTATCATTTAGTCTGTTTTTAGTATCATTTATACTGTTATTTAGTATCATTTAGTCAACACCAAGTTATGAAGGAATATATATAAAAACAGCATACGCCCGCTATGAATGTTATAATACGACAGCAAATAATGAATTTGTTTATGCATTAACTTTGATATATAATTTCTCACACTGGTCTATTTTTTTCTAAGTGTTCAGCTTTATTAAGGTATAGTTAATCTAGAGCTACCAGAAATCATAAATGTAAACATCAATGGTGCCGATGTACAAATCATCACGTTCTATTTATATTCTCAAAATAATTAATATTCCTGAGTACACCTGTGGGTTGGTTTACTAAGTAGAATGTCATTTTTAACTGTGTGTAACCGTAGCATGGCAGTCCAAGGAACATAATATCACCATATATGGCATGAAAGCCCATTTTGGGCCCAGCCTTTAGCCCCTAAAGTAGACCTGAAATTCTTAAGCTGGGTCTAGCTTAAAAAATTACGTTTGGGAGAAAACTTCATACTTCCAAAATTTACAGCCGCGGGAAGCCCAAACTGGTAACACGCTCCCTAGCCGCGAGAAGAAATTAAGAAATAAAATTACAAATGTAGATGGGAAGTTGATACACTTACGCCCCTAGGAGACATGTGATTGAAAATTCTAACCAATCAAAACCAGAGTTAGGGTGTACGGCCATATATGGAAATAAAGAGTCCCGACTTCGATGCAAAATTCACAAGGACAGACCGACACAATTACACTTAACAATTCGTGGAGAGAAGGTCTAGATTATATTGTTTAAAAAATGTCTCGGAATAACGATTACGGACTCAGTAAAAATGTCTCCAATTTCTAAATTATTTGGTAGCTCGAGTCCTCATAAGTTTGAGATATCGAAGACCCGTAACAGAAAAGTTTTATTCGTATAGTGTAAAGTGCATTTAAGTTGGCAGCGAAGAGAAATAAAGCTATTTAAATAAATAACTATTATCTGTTCCCACGCAACTCTCCTTCCGACCCCTATATAGATAGGAATCTCAGTGCTCATCCTGAAACAAATAGGAACCGACTATCTACCGAGGTAGGACAAACAATTTTCAACAATTAAAACAGTGAACTCAGTGACAATTAACAGCCATTTCAAAATACCGCCCCAAGCCTTCCTCAGAATGTCCTTCCAGACTTTCCTATTTACTGCTAAATTCTTTCAATTTCTAATTTTGCTAATTCTAATATCCTGGAAGACACCATCCTCCCATCTTAATATATGTCTGGCATTATTAGGAGATGGTAAATACTCCTTGGATTTAAATGTTTAGGGAAGTAGAAAGTGCTTTGCCTTCTCAAAACCTGCGCTTATTGTAGGCAATGAGTATGGCAGATATTTTTGTGGTCGCATATCACCCATAAACCGTTGTGTACTAGATTTTAGAACACCCGATATGCATAAAGAAGCGTGTTACGAAATTCGAAACTCGTGAATTGAAATGTAAAACAGTGTGTAAATGTTTCACAACACTTGTATTCGTAAGTTGCCTAAAAATAACTCCTACTCTTCAGTTTTTTCGTGCGTTTTCTGCATACAAAATTAACATTGTATGATCATGGACGATGTATTGGCAGTATTTTGTATGCCATTTGTATTAGCTTCGTTTAAACTTTGGTCAATCCGTCGTCTGAAATAATAAATCGTACTCCTTTTCGGGTTTAGTGTATAAATAATGATTTGCAAAATAAATATTTTGGTTATTTTCACTTCATTATTCTCAGTTATACTTAATATTTTTATGGTTATTTCCTTGTAGTGCGTATGTTTACTAGTATTTACTAAGTTACTAACTAAATCATTGCTTATGTATAATATTGTAAACACTTTTCACTTCCAGATCATATCTGAATTTTAAAAGTCATGGATTATAATAATTCCGTTACTATTCATTATTTGATTTAACTGTCCAGGCGTCTCATAATGAAATTGGAATATCTATCTAACACATTGGCACTATCGAACCAGTAGGTTCATGGCCGCGCGTACATAAGCTCTCCATACATCCCTATCCCGATATATTGTTTTCCAATCATCCCCTGTATAATCTATTTCCCTCATATCATGGTTAGTTATTCCCCCACCTCATTCTTGGTGTACCAACTGGGCGTTATACCTCTGATTTTCCTACAAGAAGCTTCCATGCACCTGATTCTTTCCCCATTCGTGTCACATGTCCTGCCCATCGCAGTCTAAGAGACTCGACTGTTCCTATTATATCTGACTTCCTATAAAGATTCACTAGCTTACTGTTATGTAATCATCTCTCTTTGGTAAAAAAAAATCTAAGAAATGTATTCTCAAATACTCGTAATCTCAAAAATATTGTAAAATAGATTACTGTTCGATAAATATTTGCCTACTTAACTAAAAGTAGATGTTTTGAAAAATTATTGAAATCACAATATGCCAACGTCATATGAAGACAAAGCAGGAAAATCGGGTGGCACATAGATAACATGGAAATAACGTATCAGTTTACCTTTATATTAGTTTTAAAGCCTCAAAGAACAGAATTAGATATGTTAAACATATTACGTAAATAGCAATGACGTGGAATTATAGCATACGTATGTTGTTCACTGGAACTAAGAAAATCTTCTGTGAAAGTAGTTCTGAAGTGGTATTTTTCCACTTTTTCTTAATATAGCCCTAATATCAGCGCTACCATTCATTATTGTCCAAATTTTAAAGACGATAGTCAATTTCACATTACCAAATGCAATACTCTTAATACTGCCTCACATAACCATAAATAGGCTATATAAGTTCAAAAATCCAGGCATTGTGAAGTCATCTTTCCATTTTGCATACTTTTGTTATCTCTGAAAGTATTTTTATTTATATATTTTTTTTATTTTCTGAAAGAAAATGTAGGATACCAATGTCTTTTAATAGTCTGGGTTTATTTTATACCCGTACGTATGTATTTTTATGTAGGATTACATTGGAGAAAAAAATATATAGATAATATAGTGGATATCCGTAAGTATCTTTATAATTAAATATAAAATCACTTGAAGAGTGCAGGAAAAGAACCAACTAAGTCACTTTTTTTGTCAAAGTGGAGTTTGAGATGTAATTTAAAGCACTATCATTTAGAAGTGCGAAGCAGTAAAATATACAGTATAGCCATGGATTTATTTATCTCCAAAGACATTCAGTTGAGGAAGTGTTTACTTTATATTGTACTAGCTAATACCTGTCGTACACTACTACGCCTAAATAAATCATAATGTGTTTCTACCTTTAATTGAATAAGTAAAAGGAAAAATATATAAATTTATATCATAATTATTTTTAGATACCCCGTGCTGTTTACCCGGCGTTGACCGGAAATCTATTTGGTCGGATGTACTTCGTAAAAATGAGCTGAAAGACTATATTCGTTGTTTTGAGTTATCTGTAAAAGAATACCCGCTGTGCACTGTTATTATGCTTTCCTGGGAATCTAATTATTCCGATTTTCTTGGCATCAATGAAAGACAAGAATGGCTATTGTGAGTTATCCGTAAAAGATAAACATATGCTTTCGCGAACTTTTTTGTAGAGTGTTTTGAGATATTCAATTCTGTGTACATTGATTTGGTTTATTTATTACGGTTTAGGCAGACATTTTTTCTTACATTTTTCACTACAAAGGTGATTTTTAAGGGTGAAGGGCCTGAGGAGTAAAACTCTCTTATAGCCTATAACGTTCCCGGGAAAATCCTGAACATTTTGCAAAATAACCCCATCACAATCCGATCAACGGCATGGTCGCGCATAAAGTACGAACAAACAAACATTCATTTTTATATATTAGATAATTAAGAGTATGTTTTCTAGGTTTCAAAGGAAAAAGTAAGTTGCCTGGTTTTCTCCCTGTACTTTTCAAATTATAGGCCTATATGGTACACTGAAAAATGCCTGTGGTTGCAGAAAAATAAACAACTAATTCATTCATATTTTCGTAATAAAATGACAATCCAAAGTGATTTGTAATGCATTTTCTATAAGTTATTGGTCTAAACTTATTCTAAATTTATGTAAAGAAAACGAAATTATATTCGAAAAAGCTAAAACTGAACATAAATTCAATCAGTCATTTCGAAAAGGGATCATCGTAGGATTTTTTTGTGAAATTCACTTTTTTCGTTATTCCATGTTTACATACGTCCTTACATCGATTCCGCGTGAGAAATGATCAAATACACAATTGTTTTACCACTTTCTGACTTCACCTTTCATGTAGTAATTTCGAAAAAGGATCAACTCGCCGTGTTGTTCCCTTTTCGAACGGACTGACACACGAATGTGATCTTGACTTCAGCTGCATATCTATCCTCTTGCAGTCTTTCTGTGTTATCAGAGTAAATAATATTAAAACCATGCTACAATCGTTATTTATATATTATTTATTTAATGCAAGGCACTCCGTATACAGAGTATGGGTAAAGGTGTTCCAAAAGAACAAAACATTATTTTGCAATAAATACATTTTACGAATTTTAGTGTAATAGTGACAAGCCTAGAACCGTAATCGGCCGGAAATTCATTGACACCATCTTCGGCGAACAAGAGTTCAACTTGCTCAAACCAAAGCCCCCAGAAATACTGCAAATACCAGATGTGAAAACACACCCTGCCTACATCAGCAAAGTACCAATCAATCACAAAAAAATGGATGTAAAGAAACTTCATCATTACATTCCTGATATCCGTCGACATTTTTATGATGATTTATTCAAATGGCCTACAACTACAGCTGAAGTAGTAGAGAACGCCGAAGATGTTCAATGATGAAATTTTTCGGATGTACTTTTTTTATAGTCACTTCCAAATGATGAAATGTAATAAAATGTATACAGTATTATTCCATGTATGTAGTTATTTCGCAATAATATTTTTTTCAAAGAAATGTGTTTAATTTTGTAAACGTTTCTTCGTTCATTTCGAAAAGGGATCATCTCCAGAAAATTGTAATTAGTTTTTTGGGAAAACCATAATCAAGAAAGTCATGTAAATCGGTAAGTGAAAATTATCGGCATGAAAATTATTCAGTAGAAATTTCAGATTCATAGCTGGGACATATCCTGGACAAACTGAATCAGTTTTTTCCCTCTCCTGTAAAATTTGATCAGCTGTAGATGATCCCTTTTCGAAATGACTCATTCAATTAATCTAATGATTAATAAAAGAATACTAGTACACAAAAATAGCCTATTTGGAATTAAAATGTTGGGGGTGTTAGCATATTGTGGATGTAACTAGGGAGAGATGAACATTTATGAAACACACTTATTTAGATTTAGCTCTGATTTATTTTCTGGTATGGTTATATCGTAACCATTTAATAGGTAAGCCCTTCATATTCATTGGGAATAGCTAAAATATCTAGTCATGAAATTTTGAAAAGCTCATTGAATTTGATATAAGCTCATTTAATACCAGGCGCGCGTGCACACACACACTCACCTACACGCACACATACACACACACACGCACACATACACGCACGCACACACACACACGCACACATACACATATACACACACACACAAACATATATTATAAAAATGCATATTTGGAATTAAAATGTTGTGGGTGTTAGTCGGTCCTGATGGAATAGTGGTTAACATTCTTGCTTCTTACTCCGTGGTCAGAGTTCAAATCTGGGCGGAGTTGATGAGTTTTTAAGAAAGTAAAAATCCAGTGAATTGTTTCCTTCGGAAGAGATATAAAGCTCTGGATACCGTATCATAGATTTACGAGAAGTAAAATAACCTGGATCATGAAATAAGATATATCTTTGACAATGAGTAAAATTTGCTAGTCCCTTCACTCTGATTTGAATTCCGACGCTAATAACCTAAAGAAAGTTGTTAAATAAGACAATATTACTAACTGTAATTACTTGCTCACAAATTTGAAATGAATGTAGCAAATAATCAGGCAGATTAACGGTGAATAATAAATAAATAGGGGTAACAAAAGCCCATTATTGATACAATGTTTTAAAGGTGAATGTCTTCTCCAAAAACCACATCGGTAAAAACTTGCACACACGTTCTTCGAAGCAACCTCGTCAAAACGTGTCAGTTCTCGGAATTCCAAATAAACCAGTATTTTTGACACATTCAACAAAATTCCATAGCATGGAATTTAATTTAGATCTGACACTAGGGCGAAATAAAAATAGAATTATTGTAATATTAAGAGATAACAAAAGAATTCCCGAGACCGATCAAACTAAAGTTTTTTTTTATTAAAAAAGAATGCTTTATTATTAATCAGATTATATTTTTGTAAAATTAAAATCAGTTAACTTCTATCAAGGCACAAGATTGCACACATTATAAGTGTAATCATAGCACAGGAAAACCATGACGCGTTTTCCGCCAGTATCG
Organism: Diploptera punctata; assembly: GCA_030220185.1. Classification (NCBI taxonomy): domain Eukaryota; kingdom Metazoa; phylum Arthropoda; class Insecta; order Blattodea; family Blaberidae; genus Diploptera; species Diploptera punctata. The sequence goes on along the minus strand of JASPKZ010000034.1, from coordinate 2,442,735 downwards.
CCTTCTGAAAAATTCCTGGTAAACTACTCATTTTAATAAGGTCGATTTTCAAACTTATCGGAGAGTAATTTGTTTTACTAGCATCAGAATAATTTCACAACTTGATTTTGGTAATTTTTCTCACGAACTTTTGAAAGCAAGTTCTGTTCTAGACGTTCATTGTTTTCTTTATTGTTGCATTTAAAAATATCTGCTACCTGAAATTTTAGTAATAATACAGACATGCTGTAAAATATGTTTTAATGCTGCTCTTCTGTGATTTTCCTTTTTAACCGTTATAAGATATTCAGCTGTCATTTGTAATTTGATAAGAGGACATTTGTTTCATCATCTTCTTCAGCAGCAACAACATCAATGATTAGACTTTAAGGAAGTTTGTCCCGCGATCTCATGTTAGAATTGACCTGTCAATCTTTACTGGGTCTTCCTACATTTTTTCGTCTTAGTGGTCTGTAGTGAAGAATCTGTTAAAGGATTCAATTGTGGTCCATCTATTCGTCTTTGTATTGTGCAATCCTACCTAATAGCTTGAATATATTTAGTTATCTACGTATATCTTTATTTCGTTTTCAATCTGCTATTGTATAGTCAGCCATACCCCTCAAAAACCTCATTTCTGAAGTTTCTATTCTTCGTTTCTGGTTTTTTGTTAAAACCCAGTGTTCCGATCCATATAGTATAATTTTGCAAATATATTTATGCATTTAGTTTCAATTGCGGGAAAAAGCTGATGAATCTCTCTTCCTGATAGTAGAAACAGTGGTCTAGTATAGCATTCTACACAAGTTACCAAGTTATCAATATTTATTGTGATTACATTTTTACTTGCATAATAATATTGACTCTGATATAAGTATAATTGCAATGCGTAAGTCAACGGAAAACCACCACTGACTTATTGAAGGAAACCATGAATATTCATGTATATGATCCAAAAGCATTCAAGACTGAAAGTGTATAAAACACTGGCTCTTCCAACTCTTTTGTATGGTAGCGAAATATGGACGTTGAAACAGAAGGATATACAGAGACTTAGATCTGCTGAAATGAGATATCTTCGGAGGACTGCAGGATACACACTACTAGATCACAAAAAAAAAATGAAGACATCTTAGAAGAATTACACATGGAATCTTTAGAAAACAAAATTTCTGATTATAAGTCAAGATGGATACAACATGTTCATCGAATGGAAGATCACAGAATACCCAAACAAATGTTAAGATATCAACCTGCAGGAAGAAGAAGACCAGGACGTCCACTCAAAAGACTTCTGGATGATGTTTCTCTTGAGGCCGAAACAGGTCAACAAATGGCCTAAATTCGTGAATGTACTATGATGATGATGATGATGATGATGATTTAAATGTAACTGATAATGGATATCGGATTCAATATACGAGAAAAATACGTCCCAACAGGTCGGCGAAGTCGCCAATAAACGACGATAGCCAAGTCATATTCACCATTGTTAATAATAATAATAATAACAATAATAATAAATAATGAAGAAGACATATCAAATAAAACCATGGAATAATACACTCAGTAATGAAACCTTCACTAGTCCAGAGAGATACTAGAGTATGGTTATACAAAACTTTGGCAAGACATGCACTTTGCTACCGGCAATGAGGCATGGACTATGAGGAAAGGGTGGAGAGCAGGATAGCTTGTAGTAAAATGAGATTCATGACTCATTAGATATACAGCAGGGTACACCAAGTGGAATTACAAACGCAATGTTGATGCCTTGAAGGAACTATGCTTAGAATCAGTCATTAAGTACATACATGAATGCCATAACAAATGGATGAATCATTGCGACGATTGAGTTCAGATAGAGTTCCTAAAGTCATGCTTTGTTATTGTCCAACAGGGAAGAGAGCTCTGGGCCGTCCAAGGTAGCGCTCGCTCGATACAAAATTCATCAATGAGATCGTAACAGACCTATAGACTCAAGACTTGTATAGATGATGAAGAAGAATATTAATAAATAATTACTGGTCATTAAAGCAATATACCGTACCTTGTTTCAATAACAAGTGAATATTTAAAACAATAGAAGTTGTATACCTGCAGTGGCAGTCGTCCTCAACATGCTCGTTCCACAATGAGTACCAAACAGAACAGTTTTGAGAATGGAACCAGTTCCAAAAGGCCAAGCTGATTATTTTAAACAAATGTAATTAGTTGAGGACGACTGCCAATCACAGGTACAACTTTTATTGTTTTATTTAAATATATAACAATGTCCACCGCTGTGGTCTCGAGGTAGCGAGCTGCCTAGTCACGCAGCGGGCCCGGGTTCGATCCCCGGTCGGGGTAGTTTTTCTGGATGAGGTTTTATCGGGGTTTTTCCTCACCTGTAAGACAAATGTCAGAAAAACTTTAAGGCCCAAACGGTCCCCGAAACCATATGAACATCATCATCCCTATCATCATCATCCTTCACCGGAATGGAAAGCAACGGGAAGCTACCACACCTACAATTCCATAGTAAAGCTGCAAGCATAGCATGAAAATGCTATGATTGCAGTGAAGGACCTGCCTTCCGGCAGAATTACTATGGATGGATATATAACAATAACCTCAACTGTGCTAATAATGCATTTTTCTAAAATAAATTACTCTACATTAAAATACTGTTTCTTGTAGAGACTGTTTCGTTATTGTACTATTCGCTATTTGTGCTGTGGTCTCATTAAAAGCATGTTTGTGTGGACGTGGGTAGAATGTAAATTCCCCATTCCCATTTTAAAGTTTGACACATGTGTAATTAATTACTCTTGCTATTTGTAATATAATTAGCCTGTTATTGAATATTTGACAAATCAAGACTGACGGAGAAAAGTGAACCGTACAGCTAGCTTCTTCTTGCAACCACGTTATATTTGTTTTGTTCTTTTTTTATATATAACGGAGAATAAACTCATTAGCTCCTAAAAAACTAAAGACTAAATTATAATAATGATGACTTAGTGTTAAGGGTACATTTTTCATAAGTAATGCCACGAGTGATTTCCAAATTATCGATAAATTCACGACTCACGAAGTGAGGAGTGAATTTATGTAGAGAATTTGGAAATCAAGAGTGGCATTTGTTAGGACTATTTAACGAATAAAATTAAGCTGTTTACTCACAAATCATTATTTAAATATAGTTATTTTAAAATATTTATATGTTTAATGTAAACGGCTATGTTTGGAAACAAATGAGAAACGATTGGTAAGCTTCATTTGCTTCTTTTGTTCATCACTGCAACCAGATCATATTATTTATTGCCAAAGGAACGCAATATGGTAAGAATGCACTCTAGTGGAGAAAAAATGAAACACATCAAATGTAGGCTATATTAATTCATTTCTGATGTTGTATGATGTAAATATGACAATTATATTTTTCTGAATTATTACCTGGAAAAAATATATTTAAGAAAGTGCAAACAGTGGTTTCTTTTTTGGCGGTATAATCGATTGCTACAAATGTTTTTATATTAACTCCTGCATGTGCTATATATACAATCTGGTAGCCGTATTTCGTAGGGAGTCGGTCACTGCAAAACAATGCTTATGACCTATTCAGAATGTTAAAAAGAAGGTGCTTTCTTTATTATGATAAACTTTAGTTGGTAAATTCTAGGCGAAAAACTTCTGTGATTGGTTGTAAATCGATAATCATTGAAATGTGATTGGTCATTGACTTCCATTTGGGGCATGAGTTAAATAGTCGGTCAAATTGAGTTAAGTACTTAATCAGAATTCTCTGAGGTGTACGTATCTTTATTGCGCACAAATGTGGTAACTAAATACTAGGTTTCCTGCAGTTCTGTGTCGGCAATATGTTGTATTTGCATTGTGTAATTTGATATTGAACATTTGAAAATGCATTTTTTTTTTCAAAATAAGAAATTAGTACTTGAAACATGTGTGCACTAAGCCTCGATAATTACGAGATTATTAGAATGATGGCAGATGCTCCCGGTGGACTATGGATTACTATCAGGTCTCTTTCCCAGGTTGACGGGTCGAATGATGATCGGAGTTCATGGATTTTTAAGAGAGTAAAAAATGCTGAGCATGGCTTCCTTCGGAATGAGAATAAAGCTGTGGATCCCATATTATAGATTCACGGTCATGTAAAAGAACCTGAAGCCTGAAATGAGAGATCTCAGCAAATGTATTAGCCATTTCAGCTCAGATTTGAAATCTGTAGATAATGGCCCGAAGTATTAAAGAGCGTCATTAAATAAAATACTAGAAAACTGTATGCTATAAACGTAGTTTAACCCATTCGCTTCAAGTTTAAATTCTCAATTCATTTCCCCAAAAACTGAATTTAAATCATATTAAAATATATAGTCTGTTTTCAGGCAATCAAAACGAACAAAATGTAACGGTACTTGATATCTCAATAAGGGCGAAGACCTAAACACATTCCTCTTATTTATAAATGTTAAGAAAAGATTACCCTGCGAAAGGATGTACAAAATATTACGAAATATATAACAGACAGATTTAAGCGAGTATACCTCGTCTTTTGAGGCGAATGAGTTAATATAGGCCTCTTAATGTTAATTCGATGCTATATGTATTTCAACATTTCTAACGTAATGAAATATTTCTTATCGTTGTTTATTACTTACAAGATATAACGATGCACTAATAGATTTTTCTTCTTAGATGAGTTATTTATAGCCTCACTGACAGTTAATATTTATGGAGGTATATTGATCCGCTGTGACTTTAGATAAGGTAAAAGTTGGTAATTTCAAGATAGTGGATATTTCGTGATATGTTTCTAAGTATAAAAAAAACTAAAGTTCTATAGTGTATTTTTTCAGGAACATATTATTGGCTATTTTGCTTTATATCCAAAAAAAAAAAATAAACTTATTTTTCTTTTCCAGTTCATGGATTAGGCTAACTACCTGTTCCTTCATCACAGTGTCTCCTTCCATCTCCTTCTCGGCTTCCTCATGTCTCCCTTTATTGTGATGAATCTGAGTATTTAAAATGTCCTATGAAATGGTTACCAGCCCGTTACATAGTAGATTTGTCTCTGGTATTCCTTCCCTTAGGTGGATTGCCTTCAACCCATCTACAATGTGTGGAGTTCCACCTATTCCCTACACTTTGATTTTGGATTGTGAGCATCTCCTAGCTTTTGACGTTCCCACGTCATAAAATCCACGAGGCAGCAGATTCCCTCTCTATTACCGTCATGTTTCGATTAAACTTATAGAACTATTTTTTCTTGCGAATCGATAAGAATAAAAACTTACGATCAAACACGAGAATGGGATGGGAGAATAACATTAACCATGATTTTAAGGAGATAAATTATATAGGGGATGATTGGAAAACGTTTGCTCAGGATTGAGATATGTGGAGAGCTTATGTTCGTGCAGCTATAATCCAACAGGTTCGATAGTGTTAGTGAGTCAATTATGATCAAACAATTGATGAAATCTATAAATATGCCATCCGGAGGAGGGTTCAGCAATACCTTGTTTTAATGATAACCTTGCATATGAAAGTTAATAATAACAGTAAGCAGCATACCTGTAATTATGTTTTTTTACAGTTGACTTGAACCCAACACATGACACGTAACACGTGATGTCAGAGTGAGGAATTACAGACACACCTTCATGTGTTGATTTCACAATTCATAGCAACGATGAGTTATTCTCGTATTTAAAAATCTCTGGTTCGCATTTCGCTAGATAGTAGATACGGACAAAAGGAATCGATTGCGAACAAGTACCGTGAGGAAAATTTGAAAATGCTTTTGGGTAGAATCTGTAGGATTCTCGTAAAATTATGTATCGGAACATACAGTAATTATTGAAAATGTAATTTTCCTTCATGTATAATACTGCATTTGTTTCTTGGATTTAATGTTCTGTAAATCTTCTAAAGGTCTAATCAATACACCAGAAAGTGAGCTTGTAAGGATTATACATTTTCCAGGGATACGCTTTACATAACCTTACCACACTTCCGTGGTATGGGCTCTTTATTAATATTCAAAGGAAGTGGCACTGAGGTTTATCTTAATTAATAATAGAGTTTTAGATTTTAACACTTTACCTCATAATTGTACATTTCTCGAAGTCTACTTTCGATACTTGTTGTTAGTATTAACTTCAGCTCTATCCAACTGTTGAATTGGTGGTTGGAAATCGTGTAGGTTGCTTTCTGCTCCCTCTGTTGGCTGACTGACGAACTTCAAAACTAAATATTTTCCCCCGGGAATTTCAAAATTCATGATCTTTCTTTTTTCTGGATGTGAATTTTCTTCCAAATTGTGAGTTCCTTACATTTATCTGTTTCAATAATTTGGCCATTGTTTCGATTCTGTGTTTTTTTTTTTTCTGACTTTCGTTAATATTTAAAGGAAGTGACACTATGAGATTTATTTTAATTAATAACAGAGTTAGATTTTATGCACGGTTAGAAAAAACACTGAATCGAAACAAAGGGCAAATCATTGAAATAGTTGGATAAATCTAAGGAACTCATAGTTAGGGAGAAAATTCACATGCAGAAAAACAAAAGGAAAATCATGAATTTGAAATTCCCCGGGAAAGATTTAATTTGGTAGCTCATCAGTGAGCCAACAGAGGGAGCAGGATGCAATCTACAGGATCTCCAGCCACCAATTCAACAGTTTAAGTAGAGCTGAAGATGATGCAAATAAGTATCGAAACTAGTCTTCCAGAAATCTACAATTATGAGATGAGGTATTAAAATCTAACTCTCTCTATTATTAATTAATGGTTCTTTAGCTTTTTATCAATGCCTACAATTATTGTCTTTATGTTCCATATATATATATATATATATATATATATATATATATGTGTGTGTGTGTGTGTGTGTGTGTGTGTGTGTGTGTGTGTGTGTGTGTGTGTGTGTGTGTGTGTGTGTGTGTACACGGCGTGTACAGGCGAGATAAGTTAGTTCCAATAAAACACAGGGTACCAGGGCCACCTGGCGAAAGCACGCACAGAAACACACCAGAAATGGATAGAAAAATTGACTGCAAGTAGCTTACATTCTAACTTTGCCAAAACCAGAAAACATTCTCATGGAGTAAATCGCCACATTTAAAAATTCTGATTTTTATATTAAATCTGGAATAATGAGTATAATGACTGTATATGTGGCAGTTAAATTTTTCGTAACTTCCTCGTTTAATGTACATGACATGATATTACACTGCAAGATTATAAAACATTAAAATATAAGTAAATTTGTTGGTTACATATGGTTTTATCACAAAAGCAAATATAGCTAACTCACTGGCTCTATCGAACCCATAGGTTCATGGCCGCGCGGACATAAGGTCTCCATTCATCTCTATCCTAAGCTAATGTTTTCCAATCATCCCCTGTATAATCTACTTCCCTCAAATCATGGATGTTATTCTCCCACCTCATTCTTGGTCTACCAACTGAGCGTTTTCCCTCTGGTTTTCCTACAAGAAGCTTCCATGCACCTCTTTCATTATCCATTCGTGCCACATGTCCTGCCCATCGAAGTGTAGGAGACTTAACTGTTCTTATTATATCTGGCTTCCTATACATACCATGTATGTGGCCATACTTACCATGTGGGTAAGAAATTATTACTATTTGAATGTGTGGAATGTATATGGGAGTATAAAAAAAACATAAGAACAAAAATATTGTTCACATTTATCTCTATGAAATAACAAACATGTGCTTATGTAGCGTGTATGGGATCCCGAAAACTGTACGTGTGTGGGAAAGGCGGAAGACGAGTAAATGACGTATAGCTTGGCGGAGGTGTACATTTGGGCTGGGGGCCATCTCCGCTACTTGAAGGTCTCGGGTAGGATTTTATTATAGCTCCTAACTTCTGTTAGAAAACTGTTTTTTGTATTCCATCACCAAGCCTGCCCTATCCCAACTTTAACTCTGCAATTTTCGAAATGTACAATTTATCTTGAATCCATTATTTAAATTGTTAAAAATCTGTAATGAAACCAAAACTTACTAACTGGCTGTAGAGTAGTGGTTAAGGCACTGCGCTACAAGCCGGAAGGTCGAGGGTTCAAGTCCTGTTGGGGTCAGGATTTTTAAACTGACCCAAACCTTCTGGCGGCACTATGGTCCTGGGGTCGACTCAGCCTCTAACGGAAATGAGTACCAGACGCTTGTTCTGGGGGTAAAGGCGGCCGTCACGCAGGGCTGACAACCCGGCTGACATAAAGTGCCGATTGTCCAGAAAAAGTGGGAGCCTTAACCTCCTACTACACCAAGGGCCTCCTGAGGCCTGTTGTCGGATCACTTTACTTTACTAACTGGCTATGAAAGTCGGGATCCACAATTCTTTACTAAATAGACGAAGATGGAATTAGTTTTCATTAGCCGTACTATTCTCCTAGGAAAGTTAGTGGTACCCATCTTGGCCTTGGGACCAGTCTGGACTGAAGGAGTAAATAAATCTCCACCCCTCCGGACTGCAGTCTGAGCTATTGACACACAAATAATAACACATAAAAATAATTATTTTTTGAAAGTTATTAAAAATCTACTAATTTTCCTTTTCCAGATTTCTCTGTCTCACGAATTTTCTCTTGCGATTATTCTGGTTCCATGAATCCAGTTTAGGCAGCCTTCCTCTTTTATTTCATTTGGTGGTGTCAAGTGTTTTTTTTTATTTCATTTGGTACTTTTCAATAATTGTCCTCTTCGCATGTCCATTCAAAATACATTTTTTATAAACATATTTGCACTATATATTTTCCTAAATTCATCATTTCCCGCATGACTATATTTCTCATTCCTTAGATCGTTAGAATATCTGCAAAATAATTCAGAATGGTTTCTGTGACCTTGGGTTAAGATTTAAAGAAAAAGTAATATATATTCAGTTTCACTGATATTTCTCCAGAACGAAACATTAGCTACTTGTTATTGTGTTGCAGATGTGATACATTTTGATGGGGATTTTTGCAAAATGTTCCCGGGAACGTTATAGGCTATAAGGGAGTTTTAGTGCCCAAGACCTTCACCCTTAAAAACCATCCTTTATTGTGAAAAAGGTAAAAAAAAATGACTTACTCTGCCTAAACCATGATAAATAAACCGAATCAATGTACACAGAATTGAATATCTCAAAAAGCTCTACAAAAAAAGTCCGCGGCAGCATATGTTTATCTTTTACGGATAACTCACAATAACCATTCTTGTCTTTTATTGATGCCAAGAAGATCGGAATAAGTAGATTCCCGGGAAAGCATAGCAGCGCACAGCGGGTATTCTTTTACGGATAACTCAAAATAACGAATTTAGTCTTACGGTTCATTTATACCAAGTACATCGGACTACGTAGATTTCCGGCCAACGCCGGGTAAACAGCACGGGGTATCTAAAAATAATTATGATATAAATTTATATATATTTCCTTTTATTTATTCAACTAAAGGTAAAAAAACATATTATTTATTTTAGGCATAGCAGCGTACGCCGGGCATTAGTTAGCATTAAAATAAAAATTAATGTGGTTAAGAGTTCTTTATTGTGGATGATACATGTAGTTGACTATGTACAATTACGAACGTTTGAAAGGCAAAAGTTGTTATTATTATTATTATTATTATTATTATTATTATTATTATTATTATTGTTATTATTATTATTATTATTATTATTTATTTCAAACAGGTATGATATGTGATTAGCTGATTACCAACCACAGACTTGAGTATTGGGGAGTATAGCCCATGCTAAATGAAGTGATATCTTGATTGTGAGAATTTAATTTTATAATATATTCGGACTAAATTGCTGTGTGATCCTCTATGGTAGGGCCTCCGTTAGCGCCCATTACATAATTATGTATATACATACTTGAAATGCTGTTCAAAGAATGGAAAGTCAGCAAGGAAACAAAACTAGTGAGATGACACTTTTTAATTCGTTATCATATGTTATTAGTCACATGCATCATAACTATCTCAGTCTTATAGGATCACCTTCTTGACACTGGGCGTGTCCTGATTTGCCAACTGCACATCCTTTTTTTTTTTTCCGTACGAAATTTGATTGTCTCCTAGATTAATTATCAGCTCATTGTTGAAGCCATCTCTGAGACAACACGAAAATTCAAGACTACATACGTCATTCACTCGTATATACTTAACAATACAACTAGATATAGGTGATTATGGCAGGTAAATGGTATTCGCGGACCAGTTGGACATTGCATTTTCCTGATGTGTTCTTCTTCTTCTGTGATCCAAAGGCCTTTTAGTTTAGTCTTAGCCTCATTTTGTAATAATCGACCACTCTCTTACATCTTATGCCTTATTCCTCCATCCTTTAATTCTGAAAGCTCTCAAATCTGCCTCGATACATTCATCCATGTCAATTTCTGTAGTCCTACATTTCGTCGACATTCCGGTTTTGAATTCAAGATTATTTTTGGGATACTGCCCTTTTGCCTTCTAATGACATGCCCCAACAATTCCAATCTTTGTGCCTTAATTTCAGGTACAATATCAAAATATTCCTTTCCCATGGCATTAATATGATTTGATTTCCTTTGTTGCTGTCAAAACCTCACTTCCATACAGTATGATTGGTATAATAGTCGTTCTATATGTTCTACTCTTTATGTCTTTACCTATATATCTTATTGTTATATGTTATTGAGAGCATCGATTAGCGCTTTACTATTTTGGTTTTATATCTTCATCAATTACATTCGTTGAATAATAAAAAGTTCCTAAATATTTATAATTCTCAACTTTAATACTATGATAAAGTTTAGAATTATAAATATTTAGGAACTTTTTATTATTCAACGAATGTAATTGATGAAGATATAAAACCAAAATAGTAAAGCGTGTATTACAGTTTGCAGATGACCAATTGATATTGGCTCAAGAATTTGAAGATATAGAATATCTCACTAGAAAATTAATACAAGAATATAGTTTATGGGGTTTAAAGATCAATATGGATAAATCTAGATATATGACAATAGGGGATCTTCCTCAAGATTTAATACTAGAAGAAAATTTAGGGACAATTATACACTGAAGAATATAACTATTTGGGAATTAAAATTACTAAAGATGGAAAACAAGAAACAGAGATAAGAAACTGGATCAATATAGGAAATTATGCTATATCTGCCCTAAATGGAATAGTATGGGACAAACATATATTCAAAGAAACAAAAAAAAACTATTTTTAATACAATAATCAGAAGCATTATTACCTATGGAGCTGATGTGTGGGCTTTAAATGCACAAATGAAAAAAAAAAATTACTCGCCTCTGAAATGGACTACTGGAGACGTGCTGCAAGAATATCCAGAAAGGATAAAATGCAGGTACAATATTCAATATTAGATTTTATAAAGAAGAAACAATTAAATTGGTACGGACACATTAGAAGGATGGAAGAAGGAAGACTACCTAAGATAATCATGGATTGGGTACCACAAGGAAGGAAAAAGAAGGGTAGACCAAATGTTACGTGGATTCAGGGAATCAATGAAACTAAGAGGGAATGGGAAATAGAAGAAGATATATGGATGAACAGACAAGAATGGAAAAATGTGTTGAAACAAATGTGTAGTTAACTGTGAACATGAGTACCGGAAAAATGTATATTCATTGTAAAAGCCGGAATACTAAAAAAAAAATCATAGTATTAACAATTAGTAATTAAAATCTCATCAAGTTTTCCTACAAATCCACTTTGACATTTATCATACAGCTTTGAAAAGTTCCTGAAAAATTGAAATTCAACCCAAGCATCCTGCTTCCTAAGCAACAACGTAACATCTGGACCACATAGGTAGACCATAAACGCCATTCGATATTGAAAATTGCACTAAATTAATTATTGGTTCCATAGGGTTCATTGTCCTTTGATGTGGGTCCTAAACTTGAAAAGCCGCGGAAGTACTTAATGTAAATTAACTAAGTTAATTTGTCTGTTTCACATGGTCGGACTTTCCCTTTTAATTGTGCTGTTAATAACTCGGTGATCCATGAAATACTGCGCAGCCGCGAGCTGAGAAAGTGAACTGTAGAAAGTGATCCAGTCGGTACATCACTCTCACTCCTGAATAGTTAATTTCTTAGAAAAAACTTAACACTCTTACTGATATTACGTTAAAACAAATTAAGCTTAACTAAACATAACTTGATTGTAAATATAATTCACCGAGATTTCTGCAACTGTGAACTGTTCCTCCTTTACTTATGGCATGGATTCTTACCAAAGTGATAATTATCTTGTATTATCTTAGCTTTCAATAATATTTTAGATGTTTTCATTATAACATGCCACATTTCATATAAGGTATCTATAAAGGTGTATATACGTAACATATTTGTTAAAGTAAAGTAGTCCCGCTACAGGCCTCAGCCCTTGGGGTAGTAGGAGGTTAAGGCTCCCACTTTTTCTAGACAATCGGCACTTGATGTCAGCCCTTCGTGACGGCCGTCTTTACCCCCAGAACAAGCGTCTGGTACTCATTTCAGTCAGAGGCTGAGTCGACCCCAGGGCCATAGTGCCGCCGGGAGGTTTGGGTCAGTTTAAAAATTCTGACCCCACCGGGACTTGAACCCTCGACCTTCCGGCTTGTAGCGCAGTACCTTAACCACTAAGCTGCGGCGTGCCCCCACATATTTGTTTATACAATTAAAAATATTTTAGCAAGGAATCATATGTTCCACACCATTCATTTAAATCTTTTTGTTTATTTAATGCTTTATTTTGTTCTTTTTTTATATCGGCCATTTCTGCTATTAATCTTTTTTGGTAATTATTTTCTTTGTGTAAAATTTTTATGTCGTTCCATTTCATTTTATGATTTTGATTAATTATGTGTTCACTGATTACTGAAAGTTCTGCACCTGGTGTACTGATATTCTTTTTATGTTCGTCGATTATTTTTTTATAAATCTTTTGCAGAACTTTCAGTAATCAGTGAACACATAAGTAATCAAAATCATAAAATGAAATGGAATGACATACAAATTTTACACAAAGAAAATAATTACCAAAAAAAGATTAATAGCAGAAATGGTCTATATAAAAAAATAAAATAAAACATTAAATAAACAAAAAGATTTAAATGAATGACGTGGAACATATATTTTTAATTATAAATTGAAATTTTAAATTTATACATTTAAATTTGTATACATATATTCATAAAAAATAAAAATAAAATATTTGTATATACGTAGACATTATTAATCAAAAAGGTTTTATTAATAAAAAGACACTTGAAGGGAATATTAGACAATGTTAATAGAGAAGTCGGATTATTCATATGTTTTCACTTCTTAGAGGCTCAATAATTCTGGCGGGAACTTTTTTGAAGTTAGGAGGGTATGGTTTATTGACTAAAAATTATTAAAATGTGGAGTAATAGGCTTATATGGATAAAATTATAAACAGTGTGCTATTAATGAAGAGTTAAAAGAAAGAAGGAGCTAAGCTCAGTTTTGCCAAATGTGAGATTTCACCTCCTTGCGAATACGTGATACTACAAATTCCAAAGCGCAACAAGCCCCAGAAGACCATTGTCTACCAGCAGGGTGCTGGCATTACATCCACATGTACGAATTATATATGTGGACGATTATTCAGCCAGTATATGGGTCACATGTGACTAGCATATCAGATCCTCCACCCATTCTTTGTAGCTGATTTTTTTTTCAACCTGAAGACGCTACTTATTGTATTATCGCCTCACTATGATAGTTGTCCAGCGGCTCGCTTTGTTTCTCCGCAGCTGTTATATATAATTAAAAACAAAGATGCCGACTACCGCCACTATAATAATTCCGCATGTTAATCATTGTCAAGCATTGTCGCGCGGCACCCGCTTTTATATAAATGGACAACCATCATAGTGGGGCGATTAAAGCTACCCAAATTTCTCCCACACTGGTCGAAATTCCATGAAAATATTTTTTCATCCATCAGGATTCCATGAAAATATTTTTTCATCCATCAGGACTCGAATTAGCGCGCGTCGAGTAGTTCTGACATGATGTATTAAACCAATCGGCACGGTGTAAGCTGATTTTTTTTCAACCTGAAGACGCTACTTATTGTATTATCGCCTCACTATGATAGTTGTCCAGCGGCTCGCTTTGTTTCTCCGCAGCTGTTATATATAATTAAAAACAAAGATGCCGACTACCGCCACTATAATAATTCCGCATGTTAATCATTGTCAAGCATTGTCGCGCGGCACCCGCTTTTATATAAATGGACAACCATCATAGTGAGGCGATTAAAGCTACCCAAATTTCTCCCACACTAGCCGAAATTCCATGAAAATATTTTTTCATCCATCAGGACTCGAATTAGCGCGCGTCGAGTAGTTCTGACATGATGCATTAAACCAATCGGCACGGCGTAATGTATATATACAGGACTGATAATTTTGATTAGGGAGCTCTGAAAAACAACTGAAATATGTCACAGAATTGAATAAGATTAGCCTATGGCATGTTTTCATAGAAAGATTGTTTTTTGCGCGATAGTGCGTTTTGTCTTACTTACCAGCAATGGCGACCAGGATTGAAAGTTCAACTTCCTACATTTCGGGGTTGCCAACCTAAATAACTGTGCTGTAATGTTACATATTACAACGCACTTGCGGGAAGTAAAACCACTGCCCTTTATGTATACTACGTACAATGTATATACAGAACATATCCAAAAGGTAGTGTTAATATACATTTTACGAAACAAATCACTGCATTATAAATTAACTTTATTTAAAACAATATAAAACAATAAATACGTACTTGCGGCCATGTTATTAATAATTGTTTTCAAGACCTCCTGTTGTTTCAACTAATAAACATTGCCCACACCGTTAACGATAGTCAGTTGTTTATAACGAAAGCAAATATTTTCAACAAAGATATTATTTTAGTATTATTTATTATTTTGAAAACACCATCGCGCAAAAAAAAAATGTACAACGCACGTTTGTGAAGTGTTTTACAGAATCTCGGAAATTAAAAACCTCGCTATCGCTCGGTTTTTAATCATGTTCCTCGATTCTGTAAATACCACTACCCAACCTCGTATTGTAATATACTATTACAAAATATATTAATTTGGGGTTAGCTTTTTTCTTTCCTTTAACCCTTCAATATCATATTTTATTAGATTATCATATCATATACATTTTGTTTTACAAAATGTATCAATCTGGGCTTAGCTTTTTTTATTCCTTTAACCCTTCAATATCATATTTTATCAGATTACCATATCATATAAATTTTATGTTCACCGCTGTGGTCACGAGGTAGCGTGCTGCCTTGTCACGCAGCGGGCCCGGGTTCGATTCCCGATCGGGACAGGCTCCTTGGGTGAGTTTTTTTCGGGGTTTTCCCTCACCTGTAAGACAAATGGCAGGAAGCTTAGGGCCCAACGGTCCCAGAAAATCATCCGGCCATCATTATCATCATTCTTATCATCTCCATCCTTCACCGGAGTGGAAAACAACGGGAAGCTACCACACCTTTGATTTCCTAGTAAAGCTGGAAAGCATAGCATGAAAATGCTATGACTGCAGTGAAAGACCTGCCCTCGGGCAGAATTGCTATGGATGGATAAATTTCTTCTTCTTCTTATTCTACTACAAGGTTTAGGCTATGCAGCCTGTTCCGGCGAAGTTAAAAGTGGAGTCCATCTTCTACGTGGTCGGCCAACATCTCTCGTTCCTCTGGGATTATACAGGAAGGTTCTTTTTGGTATTCTTTCGTTGTTCATTCTCATTAAGTGTTCTGTCCATTTCTTATTATTTTCGCTGATTTTATCTTCAATTTTATATATATTTAATTCTTCTCGTATAGTTTCATTCCTTATTCTATCCGCTCTTGTGCATCCTTTCACATTACGTAAAAACAGCATTTCCGCAGTCTGTATCCTGCTTTTATCCCTTGATTTCATTATCCAATTTTCACTTCCATACAACAACAAAGGAACAGATATTGTTTTATATAATTTAAGTTTCGTATCTTTCCTTGTTTTCCGACCTGAGGTTCTTTTTATGATTCCACAAATAGCCTGAAATTTGATGGATAAATTTTGTTTTACAAAATGTATCAATCTGGGCTTAGCCTTTTCTTTCCTTTAACCCTTCAGTACCATATTTTATCAGATAATCATATAATATAAAATTACAACAGAGAAATTTAAGAGGAATTTAATCATTTTGACACCGCTATTTAAACAAGGTGCAAGATCTTTCTTGTAGGTTTGGCTACATATGCTGGCTTGTAATTTAATGTTAAGTTTTGTAATTAGCGTGAATTGAAGCTAAAAGGAAAAATTCCTTTCGACATATCACAGAAAAATCAGAATAGAGCTTGTAATTACAATACTAAAATACCTACAATTCATTTAATATTATTTATATATTTGAACATTTTGTGATAAGCCTGTCGCATCTAAGACTTTTGGAAGTTTCTTTTTAGTATTGACGTAGTTCTATATGTCTGCTTTTTGTCTTTTACCTTGTGCAAATGTGATAACTAATAGTGAAATTTGAGAAATAAATATATATATATTTTAATCTCAGCTTGGTCGGCGCCGAGATCTGATCTAGGGAACCCAGAATAAGAGACTAAAATTTACTGCCTGATATATACAATTAAAGAAACCATTATAAATTAAATGTTTTACATTTTTTTTATTTCTTCTTTATGGTAGTTTAGACTAAAATTATTATATCCATAGAGACATGAAGGCTATTTATTTTTTTATGCTTAGGCTAATTCTCGTTTTGACAGAGACGCTAACTCTGATTCTATTGTTGTGAACTAGAATTAAAGTATTATGAATATGTCTATCTTCGGGGTTTTTTTTACAGCTGCTGCTGTCTTCCCGTGCCAAACCTCCAAAGCCTATACGATCTTGGGCATCTTCAATGCTTAGCCCACTTGCTTACATTAATGTCTTCATGTTTTCCTTCCATGTTAACTTCGGTCTCCCTCTCTTCCTCCTTCTAGTCGGATGTCATTGATATAGTTGCTTTGGCCATCGCTCATCTTCCATTCTTAAAACATGTCCTAACCACTTTATGAATATGTCTGATAATAATTATATATTTTCAGAGAAGTTGTAGTCCTAATTTCCCCTACAGACGAGGAAACCCTGAACAATTTCAATAAAGGAATTCTACCCGTCCGGAAATCGAATCTAAGACCACTGCAAGAAAGTCAATAATATTACTCCGTAGATCTATAAGAATTGTTACAATTGAATAGTATATCAGAACATATGGAGAAATGAGCCATATTATGTTTTATCACTTCGGATATATTTATTCATAAATACTGAAGCCTAAATAATGAAATGTTAATTGTAACTAGGAGTAATTAAAGAAAATCTATAGGCTATGTATAAATTCTATCGTCCACCGTTGTGGTTTAGCGGTAGCATCGTTGCCTCAGACTGAGCGGGCCCGGCTTCGATCTCTGGGTGGGACAACTTTTCTCGTTGAAGTTTCGAGTTCTCCCATCACCTATACGAAAGTGTCAGACAACTTCTGGCCATCAAAATTATCCACATTCTCCTTATTTAGTATGAATGTATAAGTGAATATTATAATAAATGCTCTTGTTGTCTCGGATGTTGCCCTGACATGGAGTAATCACTCTTCCGGGGAGGCTTCATGTCCTAGTATGATTAGAAAGTACACATGTGATCCAGAGTTTAAAATCCCCTCCCTACAGATCATATTCCTATAAGGCATTGGGTGTCGTGGAGCACGTAAAAGTAGGCCTGTTTACAAAGGGAGAAGATAAATTAAGGAAAAGAAATGTATCCATCCATAGTAATTCTGCCCGAAGGCAGGTCCTTCACTGCAATCATAGCATTTTTATTCTATGCTTGCAGCTTTACTAGGGAATTGTAGGTGTGGTAGCTTCCCGTTGCTTTCCACACCGGTGAAGGATAATGGTGGTGATGATGATAATGATAAGGATGATGATGATGGCCATATGATTTCGGGGACCGTTTGGGCCTTAAAGGTTTCCTGACATTTGTCTTACAGGAGAGGAAAAACACCAATACAAACCTCACCCAGAAAAACTGCCCCGACCGGGGATCGAACCCGGGTCCGCTGCGTGACAAGGCAGCAGCACGCTACCTCGAGACCACAGCGGTGGACAAGAAATATATATTGCAGTCATGTGTCATGAAAATTAAACACCCAGTGTATCGTAAACTTCCTGTTTGTACGAGTATTATCTGGTAATGACAGACGATACTCGTATCTTTAAAGAAAGCATGCGTTCCCGTGTTTTGTAACTGTATTCTGTTCGGATATCATGTATCATGTTTCCGGCAATTCTTATTTTAAGTGTAACCGTAGCACAATGATTTACTTCAGAAACGTTAGTGAATAATGATCTTACTTCGATGTAACTCACCAAAACGTCCAAAAAGTATTTATGTATCTATTTGTATTGCAAGTTACCAATGCATGTAATGTATCAAAATAATTAGGCTTACGTAAACAAGAATAAAACATGTATTTCTTCCTGCTATTTCTTGGTTTTATAATTAAATTATAACAAATAACTCACTAGTACTATCGAACCCGGAGTTTCATGGCCGAGCGGACACTCTACATACATCCCTAACTTGAGCTAATGTTTTCCAATCTTCCCCTGAGGTAAACTATCTCCTTCAAATCACAAAAGAGTTTCTATTATCCTCTTTCATTCCCCATTCATGCCACATCGCACTCTACGAGACTTAACTGTTTTTATCATATGTTTTTTATATATGGCACAGCAGACGACAATGGTACTAATAATAATAATAATAATAATAATAATAATAAAATAACCTCCTGTAGTCAGTATTTATACATGAAGGAGAAACATCTACAGCCAGGAGATTGGATGGACTGACAAAATTGGCTATTGGGAATCGGACGATGTCAAATACATTAATCAAGCGATGATCTATCTATAATAATAATAATAATAATAATAATAAAACAATGATAATAGCTTTATTTTACCTGGCAGAGTTGAGGCATTAAAACCTTGTCTACCACTCAAACAGCTAGAAAAAAATCATCATCATATAGGCCTACCATTCATGAATATAGGCAGTGTTGACCTGTTTCGGTCTCAACTAGACAGGGTCTGAGAATCTTTTTTGTGGACGTCTAGATCCACAAACAGTAAAAAATAATAATCAATACATATTTACCGAGGAAGTTGGTTCTGGCGTTGCGTTTGAGACTCATATTTGGGAAGATCCAGTTCGATTCTTGGAATTTACTAACCTAAACTATTTTTATGGTTTTCTTCAGTTGGGTTAACATTTCTTTACCAGAATCTATTTCGTGATATCACTATTTCATATCATTATAATCAAATTTGTAAACTTATACAAGAAACACACCAACAATGGTATATTACCTTATCGTGGAGTAGCTTGCGTGCATAAATTACCTCGAGTTATGCCGGCAATAGCATTGCTGTCAAAACGGTTACCCATACGAAGGCAATAAGCCAGAAGAAAAAATTGCGTTGGTTGAAAGAGTGACTTTTATCGTAAACATTGCAACCGTTAAGAAACGCGGACGTGGATTCCACTGGGGTAAAATTTTCCGGAGATAAAATAGTCCCCATTCCGTTTTCTGGGCGAGAACTAGGCCTACTTCAAGGAATTCATAGCAAAGGCTTAAACACAGGACATGTTTCTAGGAGCATGGAATGTTAGGACATTGTTATGGTAGTGGGGTACTAGAAATAATAACGCGTGAATTAGATAAATCACCCTTGGATATAGTCGCTTTACAGGAAGTTATATGGTCAGGATTTGACTGAGTTCAAATACCTAGGAACAATAATTACAAATAGGAATGAGGTGCACAGAGAAATTAAATTAATCAGTCATTTGGAAAATTGATCATCTACGATTTTTTGTGAAATTCACTTTTTTCGTTATTCCATGTTTACATACGTCCTTACATCGATTCCGCGTGAGAAATGATCAAATACACAATTATTTTACCACTTTCTGACTTTACCTTTCAGGTAGTCATTTCGAAAAAGGATCAACTCGCCGAGTTGTTCCCTTTTCGAACAGACTGACACACGAATGTGATCTTGACTTCAGCTGCATATCTATCCTCTTGCAGTCTTTCTGTGTTATCAGAGTAAACAATATTAAAACCATGCTACAATCGTTATTTATGTATTATTTATTTAATGCAAGGCACTCCGTATACAGAGTATGGGTAAAGGTGTTCCAAAAGAACAAAAACATTATTTTGCAATAAATACATTTTACGAGTTTGAGTGTAATAGTGACAAGCCTAGAACAGTAATCGGCCGGAAATTCATTGACACCATTTTCGGGGAACAAGAGTTCAACTTGCTCAAATCAAAGCCTCCAGAAATACTGCAAATACCAGATGTGAAAACACAGCCTGCCTACAAGTACCAATCAATCACAAAAAAAATGGATGATGTAAAGAAACTTCATCAGTACATTCCTGATATCCATCGACATTTTTATGATGATTTATTCAAATGGCCTATACAGCTGAAGTAGTAGAGAACGCCGGACATGTTCAATGATGAAATTTTTCGGATGTACCTTTTTTTATATAGTCACTTCCAAATGATGAAATGAAATAAAATGTATACAGTATTAGTCCATGTATGTAGTTATTTCGCAATATATTTTTTTTTTCAAAGAAATGTGTTTAATTTTGTAAACGTTTCTTCGTTCATTTCGAAAAGGGATCATCTCCGGAAAATTGTAATTAGTTTTTTGGGAAAACCATAATGAAGAAAGTCATGTAAATCGGTAAGTGAACGTAAATGGGCATGAAAATTATTCAGTAGAATTTTCAGATTCATAGCTTTATCCTGGACAAACTAAATCAGTTTTTTCCCTCTCCTGTAAAATTTGATCAGCTGTAGATGATCCCTTTTCGAAATGACTCATTCAAATATAGGCTTACTTCTGGAAGTGCAGGGCTATTATGTATTACAGGGACTGTTGTCATCCCAGTTTCTCTAAAAAAAAGCATTAAACTGAAAAAAAAAAATATATATATATATATATATATATTAAACCATTATTCTCCCAGATATATTATAGGTATATGGATACAAATATGGACTCTTACTTAAGAGAGGAGAAAGGATTAGGTGTATTTAAGAATAAAGTTGTTAGGGAAATTTGTTGAACCAAAGAGAGACGAACAGACAGCCGAATGGAAAAGACAACACAACAGTGAGCTACATGATATTTATGGGAAACAAGGTAAATAAGAATAGTTAAGTTTCATAGACTGCGATGGACAGGAATGGGAGAGGGGCTTGGAAACTTCATGTAGGTAAATCAGAGGGAAAGTGAGTAGTATGTAAGCCAAGAATGAGTTGGGAGAATAACATTACCCGTAGATTATATAGGGAATTATGGGATAACAGTTGCTCATAATAAGGATGTTTGGAGAGATTATGTCCGTGCGGCCATGAATCCAAGGGCTTGATAGTGCCAGTGAATGAGCGAGTGAGTTAATTAGTTAGTTATACAAGAAACACATGCAGTCACCGCAAATTTACACAGAGTACAGGATACATCCTAAATAAAAATTTTAGAGGCGGTATGAACTTACATGTTAAAGAATATATAAATAAGAATCAATTGATTCTGCAGATATATTTTAAAAAAAGATATAAACAGCGAGGGGAATAAAAATTAATTTATCCTTCAATAACTAATTAAGTCCACCGCTTTGGACTGGGGTCACGTCACTGCCTCGTTCTCAGTGGGCCCGGTTTCCATCCCCGGTCGGGATGGGTTTCTTGGGTGATTTCTTTTTCCGAGGTTTTTCCACACACGTGTGGTCATCATAATCATTATCATATTCGCCATATTTAGTATGAGTAGTGTGTTTCGTCTTAATGTTGTGTTTTCTCGGAGTAGGTTCTGACAAAGGACTGATCACTCATTTAGGGAGGCCCTCCATATCCTTGTGTGGTCAAAAAAAAAATATATGTGTGTGTGTGTGTGTGTGTGAGAGAGAGAGAGAGAGAGAGAGAGAGAGAGAGAGAGAGAGAGAGATAAATAGTTTAAATCCCCTTTCCCGACTGGTCGAATCACTGTAAGCCCCGGATGGTGTGTGGCATGCAGAAGTACCTATAATGCAAAAAGTTGAACTGGTTAAATAAGTAATAAAAAAGATGCTTGTGTTTACAAGGTAGCGCGATCCTACCTACACTATTTATAACCATCTGGCGTGCAGGCATTGATAAAGTTGATTTAATTACATTACTATATAATTGCACGATTGTTCTCGTTGCACTAATTAATTGCTGTAATTGCGTCATCAGTTTATTTCGGTACGTAATGTTTACTGTAGAGTTTCTCAAATTGTGGTCCGAAAGTGAGAGAAAAGTGTAATCATTAAAGAGTCTAAATTTAAAATATCTACTCTCCACACAGTACGTATTCTGAAGTGGGGTAAGTAACCCGCAGTTGGGTGTAGTTAAATTTGAATTATGTCCAGGACAATCATGTGTTAAGTGCTTCACCAGACAAGGATGCCCTTAACAGGGTTGTCCAATTGATGGAATTAAGGAAGCGTCATGATAAAAATCGTATCATATATTATATTTTTCTTACTCATATATTATTATTGATATTATGCTATTACGTATATTATTATTGTTATTTTTTATTATTATTATTGTTCAAGTCCCGTTGGGGTCAGGATTTTTAAACTGACCCAAACCCTCTGGCGGCACTATGGCCCTGGGGTCGACTCAGCCTCTAACGGAAATGAGTACCAGACACTTGTTCTGAGGGTAAAGGCGGCCGTCACGCAGGGCTGACAACCCGGCTGACGTAAAGTGCCGATTGTCTATTATTATTATTATTATTATTATTATTATTATTATTATTATTATTATTACTATTATTATTATTATTATTATTATAGTAATAATATTACTACCGTTTGTTTGTTATTGTTTTTCTCCAATCATTGTAGGCTAATGACGATTGTCAAACGCCACTGTATTCAAATAAATAAATATTACTAAAGTGTCCACCGCTGTGGTCTCGAGATAGCTTGCTGCGTGACAAACGCAGCGGGCCTGAGTTCGATCCTTGGTCGGGACAAGTTTTCTGGGTGAGGTTTCTTCGGGTTTTTTTTCCTCGCATGTCAGACAAATGTCAGAACGTTTTAAGGCCCAATCGATCACCGAACATAATTTGGCCATCATTGTGTTTTTCATCATATTCACTTCATTAGATTAAGTTTAAAATTAAGGCCTCTCCTGACGCATCATTACCATTATCACCTATCATACATCATCGGGGCAGCGTGACTTCGCCTTCCAGGCGCCCCAACCTCAGAAGTGGGTTACAAATACGCCATGCCAGGAGAGAAATCAGGAATGTCGAAAGACAAACCTGGGGCATTTGAAAGAAAAATATTAATTGATATAGAGCACCCCACGCTTTTGATTGTAATATTATTATTTTTTGTAGGTAACTATACTTTTATTCTAAATGTGTTGGGAGATGATTTTTTTGTTGACCACTTTAATTTTATCCCAAGCTTGTTGGAAATTAAAATTATGTTTCATTTTTTAGTTCGGTTTTCTAATAAAGCGTGTTATTTTAGTTATTTAAACTATTATTTATTTTTTAGTTTTAATATTTTACAGAATAAGATAGAAATGTAAATATCTTTAAATTCGATACCATTGTAGTATGAGCTAAGAGTAAAAATCCTCCGGGCCGGATTTAAACCAGCGACCTATGGATTACTGAAAGTATATACCACTACAGTCTACCGCTCTACCAACTGACTAAAAAGTTGATAAGTCCGCAACCTATTATACCGGTTTTTATTTTTTTTATTTTCTGATGATTCTGGCCAGGATTTTAGAAAACATTTATGAAATTATTGTATGCCATTGGTCCTTTACAAGTATACAAGTTTCCAAGTCGATCCAATGATTTTAAGTGGGTGAAAATCGTGTTGAAAGATTCCGTTACGTAATTACAAACACTTTTTTTTATTTTCTGATGATTCTGGCCAGGATTTTGGGGGGGAAAAAATGAAATTATTGTATTGTCATTGGTCCTTTACAAGTATACAAAGTTTCAAGTCGATCCAATGATTTTAAGTGGGTGAAAATCGTGTTGAAAGATTCCGTTACATAATTACACAGACACTTTTTTTTTTATTTTCTGATGATTCTGGCCAGGATTTTAGAAAAAAAGTTATGAAATTATTGTATTGGCATTGGTCCTTTACAAGTATACAAAGTCTCAAGTCGATCCAATGATTTTAAGTGTGTGAAAATCGCGTTGAAAGATTCCGTTACATAGATACAGGTCAAGCTAATATAAAGCTTGTAAAAAGGAGTATAAGATACATTGAAGTATGTTAAAAACTGGCTAGTTATTAATGCCTTAACAGTTTATATTTATACAACCGTATAAACAGTATTACAATTAAGCTATAATCCAGAAATTCGTCAATTTTATAAAATAGACGTGTAAGAATACAGTTTGGATTCTTTGTTTATAGTCCGGTTGTATTACAAATCGATTAAATATAATACTAGCTAATACCCAGCGTGCCTAAATAATCGAAATACGATTTTTAAATTTTCGTTTCAGATGAACCCCTACAACGTAATGATTTTAGAGCAAAATAGCGGCTATACACTCGCCTTGTCTTAAACATTGAATTTTAAGGGTATACATTGCGACGAACCAAATATGACGGTTATTAAGAGTCAATTTTTTCTTCGGATTTTAAGAAAACCACAATTTCCATTGGTCGGATTTCACTGATTTTTGTACAATATCTATCCCAATTTATTGTAATAGCATATTCTGAGTTTCTTTGTGGAACGTAAAAAATCGTGATCGATCGAACAATTTTTAAATTTTCGTTTCAGTTAACTCCTACACTTAATGGTTTAGAGCACAATAGATAGCGACAAACACGCGTATTTGAATGCAAGGTTGTGTCAAAATTTCAAGTCAGTCGACCTACTTTTCGAGTTTAGCGGGCACAAACATACACAGACTGGATTTTTATATAATAGAGATTTAATTCCAAGAATCTAATCATTATTTTGTGGCTAGTTAAACTCATGCTCTCATGGGAACTGCATGGGTCTGTCTTTATTTTAGCTTTACCTTTTTATTTTTAGTGATCCCACTACGTGCTTTAGGAGGCTTTTGGTAGTAGGAGAATAAAACTCATTTTTCTAGACATTCGACACGAAATGTAAGCCGGGTTGTCAGCCCTGCGTAACAGCCGTCTTAATCCCCAGAACATACCTCTGCTACTCATTTCAGGCTAAGTAGACCCCAAGATCATGATGGTGCTAGAAGGTTTAGGACAATTTAAAAGTGTTGACCCCCATCGGGACTCACTTTCCAGCTTGTAGCGCATTGCCTTAAGGAACAAAACTAAGGGGTGCTTTCTATTTTTAATTAAACGTTGCTTTATATTGTCAATTTATTATCATTATTATTATTATTATTATTATTATTATTATTATTATTATTATTATTATTATTATTATTATAAATGAGTATGGGCACGTATGACGAATGCAGGAAGAAAGATTACCCAGGAAAACATTGGAATGGTGTCCACCAGGAAGAAGAAGGAAAGGAAGACAATGAAACTCGTGGATGCAAGAAATAACTGGATTGAGAACAAGAGGACTGGATGACATAGAGTGGTTGGATAGAGACAAGTGGAGAAGGGAAATAAAGATGTACGCACAGAAAGATGTGTAAACATTAAACATCTGTATATAAATTATTATTAATTATTGAAAGAATTATTGAATTAAATCTCAAACTTTTGGGATAGAGCTTATAATAATAGGAGTATATGCCATAAACGAGGATGCAACAACCATAGAGAAAAATGAATTTTTTGACAAACTGTCAGAAATTTTGGACAAAATAAAAAAAAATCAAGAAGTAATAATAACAGGAGATTTGAATAGTCGAGTAGGAAGTAGAATGAAAGATGAAGTGATCGGACCATTTGGGGAAAAAGTGGAAAATGACAATGTAGATAGATTGATAAGTTTATGTAAACAACATGGCTATATGATAATGAATAGTTTCTTCCAACATCGGGAAATACATAAATACACATGGGAACAGCCAACAAAAAGTCTCAAATCAATACTTGATTATATAATTGTGAAACAAAAACGTTATATGATAGTGAAAGATGTTAGAGTGTATAGAAAACCAGATTGCGGAAGTGATCATTATATGCTTTTGGGAAAATTAATATTAACGAGTAGGGAAAAACAAAGATATAAAGTAAGTTTACTCTATGATGAGAGTATAAAAAATCTTTTTCAATCAAGATTAAAACAAAAACTTGATTTAAATTAAATAAATCTGCAGTGGAAATGTATGATCAATTAAAGGAAAGTATACATTCAGCAGCTTTAGAAGCACTTGGGACAGAAAATCGAGAATTAAAAAGAAATAACGAATGGTTTAATCACGATATTAAAAAATTAGTAGAAGGAAAAAAATAAAGCACGGATGAAATGGTTATCAGATCACTCAACAAAATCTCGAAATTAATATATCACTTTAAAACATAAAACAAAGGTGGTAGTGAGAAGAACAAAACATGAGTACTGAGATAATATATGCTCGAATATAGATCATTCGATTGGATATGCTAGATCCAAAGAAGCTTGTAAAACATTACAAAATATCAGGAAATCAGAAAGAAAGAAGATAAATATTCAGTTGATAAGACCATCAGAATGGATGCAACATTATGAAGGTTTACTTCAAGAAAATATAAATGAGTTTCAACTTGAAGATACGGATGTAGAATGTAAATTTGACACTCCAGAGATAACAAAAGATGAAGTAAAAAGAGCTTTGAAAGAGGCAAACAATGGGAGAGCACCAGGAAATATTCAGACGGAAATCCTAAAACATGGAGGAGATATTTTAGTAATATTTTTAACAAAACTTTTTAATAAAATAGATATTGGAAACGATATCCCAGAAGACCGGAATTTATCGTATATTACTCCTATTTTAAAAAAAGGTGATAAAAAACTGTGTTCCAATTATAGAGGTATAAGCGTTTTACCTTCAACAGCTAGGATTTTTAGTAAAATTATAAATTTTAAACTTAAGGATATAAAAGATAACTTAAGAGAAGAACAGTGTGGATTCCGGAGTGGAAGATCATGTATTGATAATATTTTCTGTATTAGCAAAAAATAAAAAAAAACTACATATGACCTTTATTGATTTAGAGATGGCATATGATAGTGTACATCGACAAATGTTATGGACGGCAATGAGAAATGTCAATATAAGTGATAAATAGATTAATATTGTAGCAGTTGTCACCAATTCTTTTTAACGTTTATTTAGACCAGGCTCTTAACCTATGGTATAAAAAATGTTCTGAACTGGGTGTTCCTATAGGAGGAAAAGTACTGCATTCATTGTTGTTTGCAGATGATCAAATAATTTTTGCAGGGGATGAAGATGATATGAAATATATGATAAATAAACTAATGGAAGAATATAAAAAATGGGGACTGAATATAAATTTACAGAAAACAGAATATATGTGTTTGGGAAAGGATGTGGATGACCTCATACTCGAAACAGGGGGGGGGGGAAGTTAATTTTTTTAAATATCTTGGGTCAATAATTACAAGTTTAGGTACCTGTGAGAGAGATGTGCAGACTAAAATTGCAATGGCAAAAAATGCAACTAAAACACTACATGGAATAATTTGGAACAAAAATATCACAAAGGAAACTAAAATGAAAATTATGAGAGCATAATACAGAATATTTTGTCATATGGAAGTGAAACATGGTCTTTGACGGAATTATAAAAGAATGAAATTAGAACAGTTGAATTTGATCATTTTAGAAGAAGCCTCCAAAAAACAAGACATGATAAAATAAGAAATGAATTCCTTTGGAGAGAAATGAGTGTCACCACATCGGTTGTTAAAGAGGATTGAAAATCAAACGCTTAAATGGTATGGTCATGTACAAAGAATGGAACATGAAAGATGGCCAAAAAATATATACCAATGGTCACCTCTTGGAAGAAATAAACGTGGCAGACCAAGATGGAAATGGAATGGATGATAGGAATTTGGAAGATGGAGATTGGAATGAAAGAGACAAATGAAAACTGAAGACGGGCAAAACCTATAAATGGAGGAAAGCAGAAGAAGAAGAAGAAGAAAAAAATATTTACTTCACGGGCTAGGCAAATTGCCTGTTCGACCCACAATTGTCCTGTCATATCTTTTCAGTAGCTTTCCTACATTCCTTGATTCTCTTTGGCTTGTAGTTAAATGCTGCTTTTGGTTAATATTGTTATATCCATTCTTTCTATATGTCTAAACCATTTATCTCTATAATTCTTTGATTTTTTTTCATTCAGTGTATATATATTTAACTCTGCCCTTACATCTTCAAGCTTTATCCGATCCAATCGTATGCAGCCTTATGCAGAAGTTCATTTCTACGCTTTGTATTCTACTTTGCATTTTTTTTTATCATTACCCAAGTTTCGCTCCCAACTTTTATATAATGTTTTGTTCTTTAATGTTTTATGTATAGTTCAGCATATCATTTGAAATTTCGGCGGTTTCATATATATGTTTTTTTCTTCAGTATTTTATTGCCTATTTTGCTAACATTTTCTATTTTTTTTACTTATGTTTCCTTCGTTCTCTTTCATTTAACTTCTCACCTATTCTCTATTTTATTTATCTTTATCTATGTTCTTCAGTTGCTTTCTTTTCACTCTTTTATGTTTATGTTTCGTCATATTTTGTAACGGAGTGTACTCACCTACCGTATTTCAAAATTTAGGAACGATGCAGGTAGTCTTAATAGGTGTGTTGCAGGCGCTGTATTGATTGTGTTAAATACCACGTCAGGCTTGCACAAGGATGTCTGCTGTCTCATGTATTTTAAATAGCTCATGAATGACATGTTACATCCTTTACCTTCTATTTAAACCCATTATTTCCGTGTTCAACTTTGTAACTGCCGCCGATTTTATCTTGAGAACTTACATTGTTTTTTCGTGAGAATTCAATTCTCGAGTCTAGAAAAAGTGTCTCACTGCTATTTCAACGAGAACTGCTTCCGTTGTCTATTTTTTCCCCCTAAAATATTACTAAGATGGATTTTATAAACTTCAAAATTAGATTTGATTGGTCTAATTTACGAAATATTGGCAATATTCACTCGCTGACACTATAGAACACGGATGTTTATGGCCGCGCGGACATCTGCTCTCCATATCATCCCTATCCTGAGCTAGTGTTTTTAATCATTGTTGTAAAACAATAAGTAATGTCATGAGTGATTTCCAAATCATCGATAAATTCACAAGTCACGAAGCGACAAGTGAATTTACTAGAGGATTTGGAAATCAAGAGTGGCATTTGTTAGGACTATTTAACGAATAAAATTAAGCAGTTTACTCAAAAATCATTATTTAAATGTAGTTATTTATAACATATTTATATAATTTTTAATACGGCGTACGGCGACGTTTGAAAACAAATCAGAAATGTGTGGTTATATTTCATTTGTTTATTCACTGCAAGTTAATCATATTATTTATTGTCAAATAGGATTGCAATATTGTAAGAATGCACCCTAGTGGAGATAAAATTAACCACAGCAAACTGTATATTATAACCAACATTATAGGTTATTGATTTATTTTTTAGTATACAACTCAGTAAAATCATTATTTAAAAACACAATATTGTTGAATACAAAATTATCAAGTGTGTAGTTCGATGGAATCTTTTTATTATTTGCTACATTCAATGTATTTGTTGGAGAGTCAGTCACTACAATATAATGATCTGATCTGTTCGGAATATTAAATGGAGAAGCTTTCTTTGTCACAAAAAAGAGGAAGTGATAAAGATAATTTGATAAAGAATGAGTCAAACACAACTGTCATTGGTTGTAAAACAAAATTCATTAAAACGTGATTGGTCATTGACTTCCATTTGGGGCACGAGTTAAATAGTCTGCATAATTATCTCTCTCAAATCATGATTGATTTTATTTTCCCATCCCATTCTTAATCTACATGTCGAGCGCTTTTTCTCTGGTTTTCGACTAGTTTCCATGACCCTCTTTCATTCCCCAGTCATGTCACTTGCTCTGCTGTCCATCACAGTGTAAGTCTTTGCCATTCTTATCACATCTGGTTTCTGATAAAACTCATGTAGCTCGCCATTTTTGTAGTTTTCTCCATTCACCTGTATTTTCGTCTCTCTTTAATCCAAAAAAGTCGTAGGATTATTGGAAGAATAATCTTTATATATATATATATATATATATATTTGTAACATGAGTATGTACTCGTATAATTATGTTTCTGTGAATATGTTGGTTTGATGTTTGCCAAAATATCTAATTTTTCATTTTTTTTTTTCAGGTAAGTGACAGAAATATTGGATTTTAAATGTAGCAGCACTTACCGGTATCCAAGCTTCATGTAAAAGGTAGGCATAAATACGAAACATTCGTAGAAACATATTGCATCTTATTGACAGTTTTTAAAATATGTTCTTCTTACTGGAGGTATGATTACTGAAATATATCAACTTTTAATGATGTAAGTTACTGAACGAGTTCATTAAATTGGGAGCATTTGAAATTCTATTCAGGAAAATGAGTTAAAATCCTGGCCTACCTCATTGTTTTTGTAATTTTTTTTTTCAATCGCATGGCAAATGCTGACTTCGAATAAAATTATTACACGTAGAACACATTTCTTATTATTAAAATTAATTTAGCGCACTTCTATAAAAAACTGATATTAACATAGTATAGCTTACTACATAGAATCCAAGAATAAGACCAAGAGGTAGCCTACTTATGGATGAGAGACTTAACAGTGACGGTTAAACTTTAGTCATTATATACAAAGAGAGGCACTCAAAAACGACGTACAGATTCTAACGAAACTGGTATCAAATAAAGGAAAATAGTCCTGGCAGTCATACCACCTTTAAACATGGAACCACAACTCCATAACATTAAATTAATTAATTAATTAATTACAGTTTGGGCGTGACCTGGGACGTCCGGCGTCGGTTAAGGTTAGCATATAGACCTACCATTCTGCATTCACAAACCCGTCTGCTTTCATAGAGCAGTCAATAGAGCCTCTAGCTGGGAACACGAAGGCTGGAGTTCGAATTAATCAAGACTCTTTTTAATAATTAGTTATTAATCTTAGTAATATTATTGTTGTCATAACATTAATATGTAAAACTGCATTATGAACATTAATTTGTAAAACTGCATTCATATTTTTCTTTTTATATGTTTATATTAAAGATAAAGGCGTTAGGAAGCCCCTTAGGATGTTAAGGTTCCCACTTTTCTAGACAATCGGCACTTGATGTCAGCTGGTTGGTTAGCCTTGCGTGACGGATGCCTTTACACAAAAACAAGCGTTAAATACTCATACCCCTTAGAGGCTGAGTCGACCTCAGGGCTGTAGTGTCGCCAATAGGTTTGGGATAGTTTAAAAATCCTGAACCCACCGGGACTCGAACCTCGACTTTCCAGCTTATAGTGTATTGCCTTAACCAACTACCCTTGTTTATATAGTAATATAAATAACTTTACAAATTGTGAGCAGAAAAGTTAGCAGCGTTACAATCTCCAGTGTATTTTGGAGATTGAGGAGTGTTCGAGTGTAACAAAGTAAACACACATACTTGTAAAAGTCGCCTTTTGTGATGTATCAAAATAACAAACTGACAAGTGAATACCCAGATGTTACCAAATAATAGTTTTGCGCGATAGTGCGTTTTGTCGTACCTATAGCAATGGCGACCATGATTGAAAATTCAACTTCCTACATTTCGGGGATGCCAACCTAAATAACTGTACTGTAGTAAAATAACTATACTGTAATATTACATATTACAAAACGCGTGTGGGAAGTAAAACCACTGCCCTCTATGTAAACTACATCCATCCATAGTAATTCTGCCCGAGGGCAGGTCTTTCACTGCAATCATAGCATTTTCATGCTATGCTTTGCAGCTTTACTAGGGACTTATAGGTGTGGTAGCTTCCCGTTGCTTTCCACACCGGTGAAGGATGATGATGGTGATAAGTATGATGATAATGATGATGATGTTGGCCATATGATTTCGGGGACCGTTTGGGCCTTAAAGTTTTCCTGACATTTTTCTTACAGGTGAGGAAAAACCCCGATAAAAACCTCACCCAGAAAAACTGCCCCGACCGGGGATCGAACCCGGACCCTCTGCGTGACAAGGCAGCACGCTACCTCGAGACCACAGCGGTGGACTGTATACTACATAGGGAATGTATATACAAAAAAATATCCAAAAGGTAGTGTTAATGTACATTATACGAAACAAATCACTGCATTTTAAATTAACTTAACTTTATTTGAAACAATATAAAACAATAAATACGTACTTGCGCAATTTTATCACTAATTGGTCTCATAGCCTCCTGTAGTTTCAATTAATAAACCTTGCCCACACTGTTAACGTTAGTCCATTGTTTATAATGAACGCAAATATTTCCAACAAAGATGTTATTATTTTACTATCATTTATTATTATGAAAACACCATCGCGCAAAAAATAATGTACAACGCACGTTTGTGAAGTGTTTTACAGAATCTCGGAAATTAAAACCTTCGCTATCGCTCGGTTTTTAAACATTTTCCTCGATTCTGTAAAAACCAATTTCCAACCTCTCATCGTAATATACTATTGCAAGTTCTACATATAAACTATCAATAATACTAATCAAAACTGCAGGTATGACAGAGTCTTTATTTCTTAATGAAAACAATGCAAATTTTACTTATCCGCTTTAACAGAGAACCTCATAATTTTAAAAGAGAGATAAGGCATGACTGCGAGTGCTACTTCTTTGGTCACAACTTGATTTTTTAAAATAATATAAACGCATATAAAGAAAAATATTAATACAGTTTTACAATTAATGCATACGACAGCAATAATTACAAGATTAATAACTGATTATTAAAAAATAGTCGAAAGTACGTATCGAGCCCGAGATTTCGTGTTCGCTCTACTGACTGCTCTACGAAAGCAGAATGCAGAATGATACCGTATTTTACAGACTATAAGAATCATTCTTTTTTCGAAATATTGCCTCCAAAATTCAGGTGCATCTTATACTCGAAATTAATATAAAAAGGTCCAATGATTGATTTAAAATTTCCGCCAGTCTTAAAAATGGCCATATATTCGATGCCGCGGGAAACCTATCTGTATCTGGCAACATCGGATTCAACTGGCAGAGACAATGCACCGATGCGACGAACATGAGTTTCGGGGATTCACAAGCTGGCTGACACTGTTTGCCTCCCGCTCCGCCATTACAAACCCATGACACTATCTAGCCTATAATGCGTCATTGCAATCTAGTGCCAGTGATGCCTATGATGCGTCATTGCAGTCTAGTGTCAGTGAACTGGAGCAAATGGATGATGGATGAAACCCAACATAAATTCACGCCGAAGGGAGCTTTACAATCAAACGAGTGTGTCAGTGGATAAAAATTCGTGGTCTAGAGTAAGAGAAGACATTATTGTTAAATCTTTCAAGAAATGCGGAGTAAGTAACGCTCTCGATGGCAGTGAAGACCATCTTATGTATGAAGAGGACAACGATGACAACGAAGAGAAAGAAGAAGCGAATTCTGGTGACGATTTTCAGGGATCAGAACGGTTTTTATAAACTAAGATATTTTTAGCCTGGCTTTGTAATCTAAATAATAAAAACGTTATTTAAAAAAAAGAAAATCTTAAAAATTAATGTGCATCTTATAGTCCGTAGCTTCTTATAGTCCGTCCGTAAAATACGGTATGTGCTAGCCTTAACCGAGACCGGATTTCAGGTCTCGCCCAAACCAAATCGTAATTAATCGATTAATTGTCGAAAGTTGTGGCCCATGTTTAAAGATGGTATAACTGATAGTATTATTTTATTGTATTTGATACGAGTTTCGTTAGAATCCATTGGTAATTTTTGAGTGTTTGTCTTTGTTAGAACTATTGAGCTTCAAATTTTTAGCGAAACATTTGAGATTATAAGATCTGATAGCGCACAGAATTTTAATGAACCACTAACTTGATCAGCTAATTAAAGGAACAGATTTAATAGCTAAAATTTGTGAAGAGGCAATGGATTGCCTGGATTGGGCATTTAATGGAGATAGAAGACAAAATAATTACTAAAAGACTTTTGTTGTGGAAACCTGATGTAAGAACTTTGAAGGAAGGCCTAGGACCAGATGAATTGATGTTGTAGGTTAACCATGATTTGAAGGAGGCAAATTATACAGGACATGTGGTATGAAAGAGGGGCATGAAAAATTCCTTGCCAAGAACGAAGTGGGAGAATAACATTAACCATGATATGAAAGAGATAAATTATATAGGGGATGATTGAAAAACATCAGTTTGCGATAAATGTGTATAGAAAACTTTTGTTCCCTCGGCTTCTGGGTTCGATAATGTCAGTAAATTATTTTTTTTTAACAGTTTTCTAATATTTACACAATTTTCTGTTCCTAAAGTTTTATTTTTCTTCTCCACTTGTTTCCATCCATCTATCCATCTTTCGTCTGGTCCTCTCTCCGTCAATTTCTGTTCTTATCTCTTCGAGTCATGAACTGCGAAATCCACGTTTCTTTCTTCTCCTAGGCAAATATCATTCGGGCATACTCCTAGGTGACTTTTCTTCTTGCATTCTTAACCTAGAGGATTAAATAATAATAATAATAAATTATTATTATTGTTATTATTATTTAAGTATATATTTTCAATATTTACACATCTTTGCTTAAAGTTTTATTTTCCTTCTCCACTCGCCCCTATTTCTCTATTCGAGGACTTCCTTTCTTTTTTCTTCCAGGTGGTTTTAACATCTTGTTGCTCTCTTCAAGAAATCCATTTCCATTGACATAAGCCTTTGTTGAATTTCCATGCTTTAGCTCCATATGTGTTGGCACTTTTCACTATTAAATTATATATTTGAAAATGTATTTTTCCCGGTTATATAATATTCATAATAATAATGATAATAATGATAGTAATAATAGACATAAGATACACAGTTGAACTTAATAGGTTTATAATTAAATGTTAGTTAAATACTACTTTTTTCCGGCTATTGAAACGGCGTTGACACTTAATTGTATTAAAGTGACTGTGCTTGTTTAATAGAACTCTATAAAGGAAAATGACTGTGATTTGTAAGTGTCGCAGGAGGTCAGAGATTACATAGAAGTGCACTGACATTCACATATCTTCATTTGATAGCGGTTTACCCACTCTTGTATCTTTTAATGCTGCAATATGCATTTTTTTTTACGTTTAAACAGCATGTTCTTTCTGAAATTTTTTGTCCTTTCCGTCAATTACAATCTCCCTTGAGAAACTGAAACTTATTTTAGTGGAGAGTTTTAAAATCCACTTCAGATTACTTCATAATTAATCTTTTTACTGTTTGATGCTTCCTATTGCTTTTATTTGGAATTTAGTCTTCCATGTCTTAATCATGATTGCAAAGTCAGTTTACTGCATATGAGATTATCATTTAATTCCAACCTTAAATTTTGGTATCCAGGCTTGACTTTTCATATTTTAGCACATCTGCTACAATTGAAGATCGAGAAAAGTCTTCCCCCTTCGTGTGTGGATTTGACCGCAAGAATTCTGCTCGACTACCATTTTCACTTCGATTCTTCCTAATTGCAGTTATCTTCTTAATTTTTTACGTAGAAATCGCCCTTCTTCTGTCCATAACCGGGGGTTCGCCCTCACGTAGTTTTGGCGTAAATAATTCACACACATGTCTAATAAAATCTCACAAGTAGCTTTATTTACTTCTACAAATTATCAGTAGTAAATTAATCACAATTTTCCCTCACAAATTAATCTTGTTTCAAAGTTTGTTTTCACAATTATTTCACAGTTTCATATGCCTTCGCTCACTGCAGCTCTCTCTCTCTATCTATCTATCTATCTATCTATATATATATATATATATATATATATATATATATCCATCCATAGTAATTCTGCCCGAAGGCAGGTCCGTCACTGCAATCATAGCATTTTCATGCTATGCTTGCAGCTTTACTAGGGAATTATGTAGGTGTGGTAGCTTCCCGTTGCTTTCCACACCTGTGAAGGATGATGATGATGATGATAATGATAATGATAAGGGTTTTGATGATGATGACGGCCATATGATTTCAGGGACCGTTTGGGCCTATATCTATTTATCTATCTATATATATATATATATATATATATATATATATATATATATAGGGAATTGTGTAGGTGTGGTAGCTTCCCGTTGCTTTCCACACCTGTGAAGGATGATGATGATGATGATAATGATAAGGGTGTTGATGATGATGATGATGATGACGGCCATATGATTTCGGGGACCGTTTGGGCCTTAAAGTTTTCCTGACATTTGTCTTACAGGTGAGGAAAAACCCCGATAAAAACCTCACCCAGAAAAACTGCCCCGACCGGGGATCGAACCCGGGCCCGCTGCGTGACAAGGCAGCACGCTACCTCGAGACCACCAGCGGTGGACTATATATCTATCTATCTCTATCTATCTATCTCTCTCTATCTATCTCTTCTCTATCTATCTATCTCTACCTATCTATCTCTCTATCTATCCCTCTCTATCAATCTCTATATATCTATCTCTATCTATCTAATCTATCTCTCTATCTATCTCTATATCTCTCTATCTATCTCTATCTCTATCTATCTCGCTCTCTCTCTCTCTCTCTCTCTCTATATATATATATATATATATATATGTCTGTCTATCTCTCTCTCCCTATCTCTCTCTCTCTCTCTCTCTCTCTCTCTCTCTCTATATATATATATATATATATATATATATATATATATCTTTCTATCTCTCTCTTTCTATCTCTCTCTTTCTCTTTCTATCTCTATCTCTCTCTCTCTCTCTCCTCTCTTCTCTTCTCTTGCTGTAAAAGCACGACTCCCTGGCCTCTGTCCTCGCCACATTTTATATAGACGAGGAGGAACTTTCTAGACTTAGGCTCGAGACACTTCGAAACATAAGCCCCTGGCCACCGATCTTTCTTGAGAAGGAAAGGAGATGTTCTTAGAGACGTCTGAAATGACAGCCCAGACGTTTCGATGATCTGCGCGGGTCTTTCGACCTAGCGAATCAGCGACTCGCAAATCTATTCTGACCAATGCGAGACCACTATTCTCGCCTTTGCCCGCGAAATGTAAACGTCGTTATTATGACGCGCCACAATCTCTATAAAATACATGACCCTGCAAAAAATATATATTTACTCTAATTTCAGAGTTTTAATTAGTATGTTTATTTTAATTAATATTTGTGTCGTGAGTCTCGTTTAATGGTTTAATGAAAGATACTGTGACACATCATAATAACGGCGTTTGAATTTCGCGGACGAAGGCGAGAATAATGGTCTCACATTGGTATAAATATATTAGTGAGTCGCTGACTCGCGAGTCGAAAGACCCGCACAGGTCACCAATGCGTCTAGACTTCCGTTCCAGAGATTTCTCTAAGCATCTACTTCCCCTCTCGGTAAAGATCGATGCCAGAAATTTGTATAGCCTACTAGAAAGGTCTCTATCGCTAGGTAGACATTTCCGACCCCGGCCTAATTAACTATTGCCAGGGATAGGAACGAGTTAGTTGTGAATTAACAGTGATACAGTGCTATGAAAGAGAAGGAACTGCGGCAAGTGGACTCGTTAGAGACTGTATAATTGTATGATAAATAAACTTTAAAACAAGATTAATTATTACAGTAATTTGTTAGTGAAATGTCAGGAGGAGTTTTTAGGATTAAGTAAAGTTACTGTGGAGTTTTCGACATCATCTTGTTGTCTTACTTTGCCAAAACAACGTGAAGACCACCCGACGGCCAACTAATGACAATATTTTACAGTTTAGTGATATATATATATATATCTTAATATATAAAAATTTCGTGTCACGTTGTTTGTCCGCGATGGAATCCTAAACTACTGAACCGATTTTAATAAAATTTTTGCACACTGTGTGCAGTTTGGTCCAACTTGAGACCTAGGGTAGTTTATAACTAAATTTATAGTCGCATTATTTTTTATTGCAAATTATTTGTTTATTATTTAACAAAGAGTTATAATGATCTGTGAGTTCCATACGATTCTAACAGATGGCGGTAAAAGGCACAGCTCGGGTCCAAGCTCTGTGTGTTTGCGGGGGGAAGTGTGGAGGAGGTATACTTCTCTGCTTCGCATAGTACTAACAGCTGAGTCCAGCAAATTCCTTTCAGACACACGGAGCCGAGCTATAATTTGGTAAGGTAATTGGTTTATTATTTAACAAAGAGAGATCCAGATGGCTGTGATTTTTGTTGCAACCGCGAATTTCAATTGAATTACAAATATTGATTATTGCATAATTTAAGTGTGCTCAATGTTTATTTTATTTTCAATATTATTAATTTCGTGTGTAAGTATTAGTTTTAAGTAATCTGTGTCTGAAAAGGAATTTGCTGGACTCAGCTGAAAGACAGCAACTTAATTTAAATTTTTAACGTATACCTTAGCCACAGCAACGTGTGGCCGGGACTTCTAGTATATATATATATATTACCGTTCAATCGCAATTATTAACTAACTAACTCACTGGCACTATCGAACCCGTAGGTTCAAGGCCGCACGGACATAAGCTTTCCATACATCCCTATCCTGAGCTAATGTTTTCTAATCATCCCCTGTATAATCTACTTCCCTCAAATCATAGTCAATGTTAATCTCTCACCTCATTCTTGGTCTACTAACTGGGCGTTTTCCTTCTGATTTTCCTACAAGAAGTTTCCATGTCTCTCTTTCATTCCCCATTCGTGCCATATGTCCTGCTCGTCGCAGTCCACGAGACTTAACTGTTATTTCTGGATTCCTATAAAGAACAAGTCGATCATTGTTATGAAGTCTACTCCATTCACCTGTCTGTTCATCTCTCTTTGGTCCAAAAATTTTCCTAAAAACTTTATTCTCAGATATTCATAATCTCATTTTCTACCTTAAAGCAAGAGACCATGTTTCGCATCCGCATAATATAACTGGTAGAATAATAGTTTTATATATTTTCAGTTTAACATTTTTTGAAAGGAGTTGAGACGTCAAAGGTTGTCTTATAAATACTGTCGGTTTTTAATACGAGTATAATGTTATATGTCTGGTAAATTTTGAAGATGTGATTCATTGGAAATTTGTTCCAGACGGTAGTGCAGTCGATGTGGATCTTTATTCTCAAAACTGGAACGAGTTCATGAAATTTTGAGACGGAGGTACCCAGCATTAATTGCCGAAATAGAGTTCTCTCGCGCAGGATAATGCGAATCCCCATACTGCACGAACAACCATGACAAAAATAAATTCAGGAATTGGGAGGAATCGAACTGCTACCATACCCATCGTATAAGCGATGATCTCTGCGCTTTCAGATTACCATCTCTTTCGATCTATGACCCATTTCTTGCGTGAAATTTGGAAAACATTGAAGCTGTGAAAGTGGATATCAATTATTTCTTCGCAAGAAAAACCAGAGATTGGTTCTGTCGCGGATAGTAAATCTCGCTGAAAGATAGCTAAAGATCATAGAATCTGATGGTCTCTACTTTGAAGAAGAATTTAATTTCTTGTCAGAAAACATTTCAAATAAAATTCTGTTTAAAAAATAAGAGATTACTCACGAGAGAGTATCTTTATCAATCTATAATAATAATAATAATAATAATTATTATTATTATTATTATTATTATTATTATTATTATTATTATTATTATTATGCTATTATAGCTTTTAGAGAAGTTCCATTAAGATTCAAAATTATTTTAGAAAACCAAAGTATAGAATAGGTGTCTACTTTCAAATATTTGGGCTGCGATATTAGCTTCAATATGGAAACATATATATATATATATATATATATATATATATATATATTATAAATATATTTTTGACATTTGGCAATGAAGGCAAATATGATGTGAAAAATGATATATTTATAATATCTATATATACAAGCGTTACTGCTATAAAGTAAATATTCTCTTTAATAATTTGCTTAACTGTTATGTTAGCCGCTAGATGGCAGTTGGAAGAAATTTCCGCTACCTCTTGTGTGAATTGAGTATACTACATGCATAAAAAATTGTATGTTTGTCTTGGAATTCTTGGGTAGCTCAGTTGGTTAGAGCGCTAAAGTACAGACTTTA
This sequence comes from Diploptera punctata, assembly GCA_030220185.1. Lineage (NCBI taxonomy): Eukaryota > Metazoa > Arthropoda > Insecta > Blattodea > Blaberidae > Diploptera > Diploptera punctata. The sequence goes on along the minus strand of JASPKZ010000034.1, from coordinate 2,402,272 downwards.
GAGACTCGAGTTCAAATCCCGCCTAAAGCATTCTTTTTTCTTTTCATATATATATATATATATATATATATAGATTCCAAAATAAATAATTTTCAGACGGTATGTGGAACAGTACAAAGAACGTTCAAGATAAAATTAAATAAGAAACAAAGATAAAAATGTATAAAGTTATGGCAATTCCCACAATATTGTATGGATGCGAGACTTAGGCCCCGACGAAGAAGCAGAAAGAATACTACAGACGACGGGGATTGGGTTCCTGAGACAAGTTAAAGGATGTACAAAACTGATAGAATTAGAAATTAAGATATAAGAGAAGAATTAAAAGTGCAGCCTGGATAAAGTCTCAAATTATAGACTAAAATTGTGGTCATATGAATGGAATGAGGAAGGAGAGATATCCATTGTTATAATAGCAAGAAATTGTCAAATAAAAGTAAGATGTGATGTCGAAAGATCTAGAAGACGTTGGGCTGATGCATTATGAAGTCGGAACGGGCAATTGCTAATACCTTGGGGTGAAGATGACTATTATTATTATTATTATTATTATTATTATTATTATTATTATTATTATTATTATTATTAACTAAGAGGGAATGGGAAATAGAAGAAGATATATGGATGAACAGACAAGAATGGAAAAATGTGTTGAAACAAATGTGTAGTTAACTGTGAACATGGGTACCGGAAAAATGTATATTCATTGTAAAAGCCGGAATAATAAAAAAAATATTATTATTATTATTATAAGGAGGTTAAGTCTCGTAGACTGCGATGAGCAGGACATGTGGCACGAATGGGGAATGAAAGAAGGGCATGGAAGCTTCTTGTGGCAAGACCAGAGGGAAAAGTCCAGTTGGTAGACGAAGAATGAGGTGGGAGAATAACGGTAACCATGATTTGGAGGAGGTAGATTATACAGGGGATGATTGGAAAACATTAGCTCAGGATAGGGATCTGTGGACAGATTATGTCCGAGCGGCCATGAACCTATGTATTCGATAGTGCCAGTGAGTAAGCCAGACTTGTTTAAAGTGGGTATAATTTCAGAATAATCGTAAAGCTAGAGGAAAAACTCGTACCCAAATATTTTCTTGAATGTCCCACAGTTTCGTTATCGATAATTGAAACTATAACTATAATAGTTACACTGTGTTAACAACATAACGTTATATAGTTAATTATAATCATTATTATTATTTTTATTCCATAAAAAATGTCATGGCGAGACAGGCAAATGCAGGTCCCATATCCACATACATATGGTATGTTTTATGTATATATATTTTTTTTAAATTTCTCTATTTTACCAGTATTAGATGTCACTACTGAATTTTAATGTGAAATTATATTTATATATCAAGAATATAAAAATATAGGATTATTTCATTAAATTAATAATTTATTATCACAGTTCCATGGTCAAATTTTTATATACTAACATACCGGTATATAAAATATGTTTATCGTTTTTAAGGACTGGCATTCATGCAAACCAGCGTTATATGACGCATGCGCAGATCTGCTCTCAATTGTATTAAATATGGCCACAACACATAAGACCTTGCAAACTAGAATTTTAAAGCATCCGACCTTCAGGTAAACAGTTACGTCAATGCTTACAACCTGTGGAGCAGTACCAAAAACTTCATTTTTATATTTTACTATTTCCATTCTATGTTTGTACACCTAGTCCGAAATGTTACGCGGCTATGACAAAAGTCAAACAACACATGTGCTAGGCTTCATTAGAAGGTGTAATTTTGTTTTAAGGAAGCATCTAAATGTTCAGCTATTGAAAAGCCGCCCAGATCAAGGTTGTAACTCCCCAAATTTGACTGTTAGTGAAAAAGGGTCAAATGTAGCATTAACCCTTAAAATTAGCGAAACAATAATTTTGGAGCCAATTATTTAAATGTTTCGGACTGCACTAAAAAAAACAAAATCATGTAAAACTGTAAGTTATTATTTTTGTGCAATAGTGCGTTTTGCTGTATACTTACTTACAGCAATGGCGACCATGATTGAAAGTTCAACTTCCTACATTTCGGGATTGCCAACCTAAATAACTATGCTGAAACATTACATATTACAAACCACGTGTGGGAAGTAAAACCACTGCCCTCTATGTATACTGTGCACAATGTTTATACTAAACAAATTACTGCATTTCAAATGAACTGAACTTTATTTGAAACAATATAAAACAATAAATACATTTTATCACTGATTGGTATCACGTTCTCCTGTAGTTTCAACTAATGAACATTGTCCACACTGTTAACGTTAGTCAGTTGTTTATAATGAACGCAAATATTTCCAACAAACACGTATGTCATTATTGTATTATATCATTTATTATTTTGAAGATACCATCGCGCAAAAAATAATGTACAACGCAATTTTGTGAAGTGTTTTACAGAATCTCGGAAATTAAAAACCTCGCTATTGCTCGTTTTTTACACGCTTTGTATTAGCTTGACCTGTATCTATCTATGTAACGGAATCTTTCAACGCGATTTTCACCCACTTAAAATCATCGGATCGACTTGAAACTTTGTATACTTGTAGAGGACCCGTGACAATACAATAATTTCATATTTATTTTCTAAAATCCTGGTCATAATCATCAGAAAATAAAAAAAAAAGGTGTTTTTGTATCAATGTAACGGAATCTTTCAACGCGATTTTTACCCACTTAGAAACATTGGATCGACTTGAAACTTTGTATACTTGTAGAGGACCCGTGACAATACAATAATTTCATATTTATTTTCTAAAATCCTGGCCATAATCATCAGAAAATCAAAAAACGTCTTTTTGTATCAATGTAACGGAATCTTTCAACGCGATTTTCACCCACTTAGAAACATTGGATCGACTTGAAACTTCGTGTACTTGTAGAGGACCCGTGACAAAACAATAATTTCGTATCTTGTTTCTAAAATCCTGACCAGAATCATCCGAAAATCAAAAAAATGGAAACTGGTATAATAGGTTGCGGACTTGTCGAGTTTTTAGTCGATCGTTGTAAGAGCTCAGTTGGTAGAGCAGTGAACTCTTAGTGGTATATAATTTCAGTAATCCATACGTCGCTGGTTTAAATCCGGCTGGGAGGGTTTTTTATAGAAGAGTATTACTTTTAGCTCATACTACAATAGTATCGAATTTAAAGATATTTACATTTTTATCTTATTCTGTAAAATATTAAAACTAAAAAATAAAAAAATAAATAATAGTTTTAAAAAACTAAAAGAACACGCTTTATTAGAAAAAAAAATCATATCCAACACATATAGAATACAATTAGAGTTATCAAAAAAAGAAAATAATTTTACCATCAAAAGCGTGGGGTGATTTTTATGATTTTTACATTTTCTTCTTAGAGAGCTTACTTTTACCAATATCTGTTTATTATCAAATATATTAATTGATATAGAGCACCCCACGCTTTTGATGGTAATTTTTTTTTATAACTCTAATTTTATTCTATATGTGTTGGAGATGATTTTTTTGTTGACCACTTTATTTTATCCCAAGCGTACTGGAAATTAAAATTATTTTTCATTTTTTAGTTTTCTAATAAAGCGTGTTCTTTTAGTTTTTAAAACTATTATTTATTTTCCTTGCCTTTGTAAAAACCACTTACCAACCTCGCATCGTAATATATTACATTATTATGCAATTTGACACAAATTTAAGTAATGTCTGCTCATTTGTTATCTTCTTCCTTCCAAGTATTAGGCCAAGGCCTGTTACGATCCTATAGAAAATTTTCCCTTCTGCGTTTCATAGGACGGCCCAATGATCTTCGTCCTTTTGGTATATAACCTGATTTGAACTCCATCTTTCAAGATGGTGATTCCAATTTAGTTGGTACTGTTTAATATATTCCAAAATTGGCGTAGTCTTCAATTCTTTTAAGATATCGGTGTTCCTTTTCCGATCCCATCTGGTGTAACCCGCTGTTCTGCGCATAAATCTCATTTCACAAGCCGTTATTCTGCTTTCATGTTGTCTTTTTAGTGCCCATGCTTCACTAGCATAGGTCAACACTGGTCTAGCCAAAGTGTTATATAAACGTAATCTGGTGTTTTTTTGTACAAGGGATGGTTTCATAACTTGATTAATAATTCCCAAACTTTTATTATAACTAGTAATTTTTTCAGGGATATCCTTTTCATCCCGGATAGAGAGATAATATCCAAGATATTTAAATTGATTAGATCTCTCTAAAATTTTATTCTGGAGACATATTTTACTTTGTATGGGGTCCTTCCCATGAAATGCCATAATTTTAGTTTTGTTAATTGATATTTCCATATTAAATTTGGCACCTATTTTTTGTGAATTATAAATTGATCATTGCAAATAATTTTCGGAAAGTGCCAGAAGAGCTAAATCGTCTGCAAAAAAATTGTTGTTTTATAAAAACAATATTAAATAAATTAAATCAATATATCTTATAGGATACATTGCCATTTTCCACGCAAAACTCAACTTGGGGGGGCATTAGGGTTACAACCTTGTTCTGGGTGGGTATTCAATTATCTGTAATTAAGGTGGCTCAATAGAGCAAGTGGTTAGACACTCGCCATTCAATAGTGGATTCAGTTGGGGTATCAGTTACTCCATGTGCTGGTGGTGCCATGGCTCTTCTTTCGCGAAAATTTGAGAAATGAAGGGGTGTTTTCAGTTGGGTTGAGTGTAGTGGTACTTTTAGGGCGAATGACTCGCTTCTTCGCACCACTTTATGCTCGTTCGAAAAGTATTTCCCTCAATTGTTACCAGCGTCTGGAATTGAATACTAGTTGTGCAGTTACGTTTATTAAAATTTAATGCCTACGTGTAGAATTTCTAGAATACATATTTTATTGATAGGTTTTAGTTTAATACGTCTAATTTTATTTTTATTTAAGTTTTAATGTATAAAGTTTTGGCAATTCCCACAATATTGTATGGATGTGAAACTTGGGCTCCAACGAAAAAACAGAAAGAATACAGACGGCGGAGTTGAGAATCCTCTGACAAGTTAAAGTATGTACAAAACTTGATAGAATTAGAAATGAGGGTATAAGAGAAGAATTAAAAGTGCAGCCTTTATTGGATAAGGTCACGAATTATAGACAAAAGTGGATTGATCACATAAATGAAATGAGTAAGGAGAGATTCCACTGTTAGCAGAAATGATCATGAAAGAGGAAGACTTGGTGTTGGAAGACCTAGAAAACGTTGGGCTGATGTATTGTGAAATCGGAACGAGCAATTGCCTAGTCCTTCGAGTGACTGTGGTGATGATTTAACTTTTAACTGTAAATATTTTATTTGTTTTTTTAAATAATGGGTGAGTGAATTTTTTTGTAACGCATGCTATATTAAAATTCCTAACTTTCCTTCCCTCCTTCAATAGTATCGCTTAACAACCTCCAGCCCATATTCCTTCCACGTCCGATGAACTGTGGCACCAATATAGTATCGTGGTGAACGAATCTGTTCAAGAAATACTTTTTTCAAAGTTCTGCCGTTTTCCCCTGTCACACACTTAATTCCACCACTTATTCATACCCATGTTACACATTTCATTTCATTTTATTTGCCTTATGTGATGGCGCGATAAGCCTGGTCAACCGGCATGCTTGTTCAGACAGTATGTCACAAAACACTGGATATGAGTAGAGGGTTTATTATTTTTAACTAACTATGTTTTACTATTTGTAATTAATTGTGGAAACATCATACTACTTTTTTGTGATGTGAAGATATTATTTTTATTAGACACGCTGTTTTTAAAAACAATGTTATATAATATATGAACCTGAAGTCACATTCGAATGTTTGTGCTATAATAAATCCATCCATAGTAATTCTGTCCGAAGGCAGGCCCTTCACTGCAATCATAGCATTTTCATGCTATGCTTGCGGCTTTATTAGGGAATTGTAGGTGTGGTAGCTTCCCGTTGCTTTCCACACCGGTGAAGGATGATGATGATGGCCATATGATTTCGGGGACCGTTTGGGCCTTAAAGTTTTCCTGACGTTTGTCTTACAGGTGAGGAAAAACCCCGATAAAAACCTCATCCAGAAAAACTGCTCCGACCGGGGAACGAACCCGGGCCAGCTGCGTGACAAGGCAGCACGCTACCTCGAGACCACAGCGCTGGACCTATAATAAATAATAGGCAATAATAATAATTATTATTATTATATTATATTGTACCCATCTTCGGGTTTATTTTTACAGCTGTTTGTCTTCCCGTGCCAAACTTCCAAAGCCTACGATCTTGGGCATCTTCAATACTTAACCCTTCTGCTTGCATTGCTATTCTCGTGCTTTCCTTCCATGTTTAACTTTGGTCTCCCTTTCTTCTTTTTTTTTTTCTTCCTTCTTTTTTTTTTCTTCCTTCTTTTTTTCTTCCTTCTTTTTTTCTTCTTTATATTATTATCAAAGATTTGTTTACTTGATGAAAATACATTACGTATTTAATAAATAAAACTATCATATATATATATATATATATATATATATATATATATATATATATATATTCCATGGTGTATTTAATAAATAAAACTATATGAAAATGATATAACATTTTCATAGTTTAATGCATTAAATACAATAATAATAATAAATGAATATAATTTATTCATTTCGTTATTAACATTATCTCCACTATTTCTAAGAGAGAAAAAAGCTTCAGCTGTAATTTTGAACCACAAGTATATGTCGCTGTTGGTCTAAAACTGATCTGAAATAAATTCCTCCGGGTCTAATTTTAATTCCGAGATCTAACGGCATATCTAAATGTCTGTCATTGCCTAAATGTCATCCCAAATAATTAAAATTCTGAACTTGGTCTATAATTACATTTTTTATCATTATTTTTGTTCTTATTGCACGTTTTCCTTTCAGAGCTAATATTTTTGTTTTAGATGTAGCTATTCTTAAATTGTATTTTAGAGAGATATTATTTAAAGTATAAAAGAATTGTAGTAAAGCATTTTCTGATGCTGTCATTATTACTTGATCGTCTGCAAAAAGCAGAGTTGTCAATACACTATTTATATTAATTTGTTCTTGCCATTCATTTATGACATGGTCCAAGTATAAATTAAATAATACTGGTGACAATGGACACCCTTGTCTTACTCCCTGGTTTATTTCTATGTTTTGCTTACTAATTTTATCTCCGCAGTCTATTTTAAAATTTGTTTCTATATGTAAACTCTGAATGGCTCTTATAAGGTGTTGAGGAATTCCTTTCATTTCTAGTATGTTCCATAATTTATTTCTGCTTACACTATCAAATGCTTTAGTATAATCAACAAAAGCTATATACGTGGGTAAATTAAATTCTTTTCTTTTTTCTATCAATTGGGCCATTGTATAAACGCAATCTATAGTTGACCTACTCTTTCTAAATCCATTTTGTTCCTCACGTAATATTGTTTCAGCAATTTTATTTATTCTATATGACAAAATCTTTCAAATAATGTGAACAAAAAATGTATTAAACCATTATTCTTCCAGTCACATCAATGTGAAACGTAGCCTCTTGGTTTAAAAGGGGAGAAACGAGTATTTGAGAATAAAGTGCTTAGGAAAAATTTTGGTACAAAGAGAGACGAACAGACAGGAGGAGCCTATTTAATAGCAAACTACGTGATCTTTATGAGAAACCAGATGTAATAAGAACAGTAGGGACTGTGATGGTAGGACATGTGGCACGAATGGAGAATGAAATAGGGGTTTTGTAAACTTCTTGTAGAAAAACTAGAGTGAAAGCGCCCAGTAGATAGGCCAACAATGAGGCGGGAGAATAACATTAGCCATGATTTAAGGGAAGTAGATTATACAGGCGATGATTGGAAAACACTAACTCATGATTTCTATAATTTATATGGAATACCTATGTTTGTTTACTTGTAAAATTATAATTTTGTTATGATTTATTTATATGATAGTGAAAGTTGTTTTTTTTTTCTCAATACACGGTATTGTAACCGACCATTTTGTAAAATCGTAAAATGACACAGCTTGAAATCGAGTGCATTTTTATGTCAGCATTATTTAATGTTAGTTTGAAAGTTAATTACCAGTGTGTAAATGCATTTTATTGTATATCTCACAGGTTGAGTGGAAGATAAAGTCTTAACCCTGCCAGTTTAAATACAATTTTTATCATTTACCATCTACATCGTTTAAGTCTGGTTTCTAAAACGAATGTGTATTCGTTAATGATATTCAAACAATAAATTGTGAAATTGGGTTATCGGAGTGATTATAAACTATCTGGTATCATAAATATGATTCTCGACTCGTTTAACGTCTTATAGAAAATGTAATTTATGGAGAGGCAACATTAATTTCGAGATACCGACCACTTACATCTTTATAGTCTATTATTTTTACATAATCATCAACGTGTTAATTACGATGTTGAAAAAACATACGTTTAACATTTTTAACTTATAGGGTACAGTTGTTGCCGCCTATAAGGTTCTTTAGTTACATTTTATACTGTCGAAGAATTTCTAAGGGTGTAAGCCGTGGTCCCGACTGTGAAGATTTTCAGACCCGTAAAAGATCCTTATACCGGAATAAAAATCCCTCCAAACAAAATTTACCAACCTCATCACCCTAGTATTACTTTAGTTGCCTGCTAGATGTCTCATTGAGTCGGTATGTTGACCGCACATCATTCATGACATATATGGGCAAATAAGCGTAACAAAATTAAATTGGTCTACTAACTCCTAACAAAAGAGAAGCTAGGACTCAACTTTGGGTTACGCCATTACACGATGGTCACTCAGAAAGTTTCCGGATGCTGGCAGAATTTAAGAGATAATATAAAACTTACCACTACATCTTTTCAAAGTACTCTCCCTGAGCATCTATGCATCGTTGCATCCTCCTTATCAACAACTGGAAACATTGGCGCCAGTCTATTTCGTCCAGTGCACAGAGCTCCTCTTAGTATGCTGCAACTGCATCTTCAGGTGTTGAAAACAGCTTCCCACGCAATTGAGCCTTCACCATAGGGAACAAAAATGTCTCACAGTGCCAGTTCCGGACTGTAAGGAGGATGGGTCAACAGCTGCACGTGAGTCCTCCTCAGAAAATAATTTGTCAGATGGGCGGTGTGGACAGAGGCATTGTTGTGGTGCAACAGGATGCCCCTCAGTTCAGCTCTTGGGCGCTTTTCTCGCAATTTTTGGAATACCTGTGAGAAGGCAACTGTGCAGTCATTATCCTTTGATGTTCAGGTGGCATTGTTGTCGCATAACCACATGTAGCAAAGAAAGTGAGCACTATTTTCTTCCCAACATTTTTTGCTCTCCTCATTTTGACTGGTCGATCATCATCAGGAAAGACCCATACTGACGACTGAAGCTTTTTATCTGGATCATATTGGTAATTCCATGTCTCGTCACCTGTAATGATCTCAAATGCGGCGAGTGTTCCCATTGTTGAATCTCCGAAGCATTTCAGGGCACCATTCCACTCGAGTGATCTTTTGACCTTCAACGAGTCTATGTGGCAACCAACGAGATGACACCTTGCTGACCCTAAGATAGATGTACAGAATTTTTTTAACACTCTCCGATCCAATCCTCAGGGATGTCTCCATATCTTTGTAAGTCATACGGGCGTCTTCTCGCACCATCTTCTCCACATCATCGATGTTTTCCACAGTCAATGCCATCGACTAGCCACCCGCTCCTCTATCCCTCTTAAACTCCGTAACCAATTGAAAACTGTGGCACTGGAAGGTACAAGGACCCCAAAAGCCTGTGTAAGCCTTTCATGCAATTGCGCCTGATTTAAGCTACTTTTAAAATCATTGCTCGAACATGTTCTCGCTGTGGTTCCATGTTGCAGTCTGATAGTACCTGTCACCCCCTACTATTTGACCCACAACTGCTGAGGGTGCGGGCGGGCAGAATTTATGTCAGCTAACAAATGACCCCCCCCCAACACGCTGCTGGCACTTTCTATCGTAAACGGTACAGTCAGGTCTGGAAACTTTGTGAGTGACCCTCGTAGTAGATAGAAAGTAAGATTTCTTCTGAAGAGAAATAAGCCATGGGTGGTTTACGGGAATTTAAAAAAAGAACCTCAAGCGTGAAATAAGGGGCATCTGAGCGAAATCTGCCAGACCTTTAATCTGTTTTGATGCATATTTTCTTTAACATATTTTCATTAAGCTACTTTTCAAATTAAGGTGCTCCTGCTGATAGAAATGTGTTTAACGAAAATATTATTTATGAAAGTATTTCATATTTTTGTTAATATATATATATATATATAATGAAATCGTAACAATATATAAAGATATATCTTTAATAATAATAATAATAAATTTAAAAAAGTAACGTATCTTACTACAAATTGAACACTTTTCAGTATGATTTTGTTTTATAATAAAATGCTTTTCCTGTTATAAAGTGTGGTATTTACCACCTGTTTATACTTAACATTGGCTACGAACTCAAACCAACGTAAAGGTATGCATGATGTCAACATTTCCACACAACTCCTCATCTAAATGCTCTCTTAACCCTGCAACTTATGAAGAATCGTGCTGCGAATCCAATTTCTCGCTGAACAAGACGATTAAGTTATAAGTCGTCACATATCGGTCAACTGTTGTGATTTTCAGGACTTTATATCTTCATCTTACATCGCTCTGAAATAAAAGAGAAAGAAATGCCCGCTCGATGAAATATTAAAGGATACTTTCGAATTGTAAACCCTTGGAACGTTTTTTTTCTCTCGTCTCGCCAAGTTATGGTCTCTAAAAGTCACATTTTTATTGCTTGTGGGTGGGTAGGTAATATTTTATTTAACGACGGTCTTTGGCAGCTCGGGTAATTTGCGTAGCAATTCAAAACTTTGCATGAAGGGGCCAACGAAGTCACACGTTTTATTTGTCGTTTTATGTAGGTAGGTACTAGGGATTTAATGGCACTTTTAGCAGTTCCTTCCTCTCGGGACTCAGGACCAATATTTACACCATGAAAAATACCCTATCGACCCCGCTGTATTCTTGGAACTAGATGCGAGCATGCTAACATCTAGTCCACAGAGTCCGATTATTGCTTTTAATCATTCAGTATGAACCAAATAGAGATAAAAGTAGTGAAATAAATGTTTGTATAATATAAATGTACACGAAACAGAATATGTGTGTTTGGGAAAGGATGTGGATGACCTCAAACTTGAAACAGGGAAAATTAAAAAATGTGGATTTTTTAATATCTTGGGCCAGTAATTACAAGTTTAGGTACCTGTGTGAGAGATATAAGACTAAAATTGCAATGGCAAAAAATGCAACTAAAACATTACATGGAATAATTTGGAACAAAAATATCACAAAGGAAACTAAAATGAAAATTGATGAGAGCATAATACAGAATATTTTGTCATGGAAGTGAAACTTGGTCTTTGACGGAATTACAAAAGAATAAAATTAGAACAGTTGAATTTGATTATTTTAGAAGAAGCCTCCAAAAAACAAGACATGATAAAATAAGAAATGAATTCCTTTGGAGAGAAATGAATGTCACCACATCGGTTGTTAAAGAGGATTGAAAATGAAACGCTTAAATGGTATGGCCATGTACAAAGAATGGAAAATGAAAGATGGCCAAAAAATATATACCAGTGGTTACCCCCTGGAAGAAATAAACGTGACAGACCAAGATGGAAATGGAAAACCTACGTCAGAACTATAATGGATGATAGGAATTTGGAAGAGGGTGATTGGAATGATAGAGATAAATGGAAACTGTAGACGGCAAATCTATAAATGGGGGAAAGCCGAAGAATATGATGATATTAATTGAGGGGAATCAGAAAGTGGAAACTTGATTTTGGATATTTATATTTCACTTGTTGCGTTATTCAAAATTCTGCTCGTGTATATACTTTTATACTAAAATATATTACATTTAACCTTGGACCTTTAACCAGATGAGTGACCTTAACAGTACTATACTCAAGATCGAATTCTTATTCATATATGGCTAGAGCGGTTTTGTCTCTTCTTCTAGCTGCTCCATTTCCGCCAAGGTTACACGACGCGCAAGTTTCTTTAACGTAACCTTATATGGTTTACATTTTTCCGTACAAATTACCATTTTAACTATGAATCGCTCGAATGTGAGATAAGTAATTTCTTCTTCATTAGTTCTACTATTCCATATATATTATTAGGAATTTCTCAACAATACAGTAGTTTTCCTACAACCCATTATAAATGTTACGCCTCTATACATCCCTGTTCTCTGCATCACTTTCTGTTAATCCTCTCCTCACGATAATACTATGCACTCCTCGAACTTTTGTCTCCCCTTTCTTTATTGCCCTCCGCTTCAAAATTTAATATCATCTTAGGTATCTTGTCATCTGACATCCTCTTTACGTGGTCACAGCTGTTCAGTCTTCCTTCTTCAACAGCTTGTATAGCATATTTTTGAACATCCATTATTTCTCTGATTTTTAGTGTTCCTAATTTTATCGCTTCCTGAATTTTAAGAACACCTCCTCCAGAAGTCCATCTCTGTCACCAATAGTTTATGAGCTTGCTCTCTGCTTAATGCCCACGTTTTCGCACCATACAATAGCATACTCTCCACCAATGAACTATAAGTTTATTTTTTCCGCAATGTATCTACTCTACAGCATAGCTAACATATATATATATATATATATATATATATATATAGGGGCCTATATACATACACACACACATTCTTATACATACAGTGTGAATCCAAATCCAAACTCTACCGACCTTTTACAAGTTCAGGTATGTTTCTGAGTGTTTTGATACAAGGAACCCAAGGTCTCCGGTGGCTCATTACCGAGTAATTTCATTGTTTTGCTTTGTGCGAAGTCCTCCTTGTCGTTCATAAATTCGCAGGTGTATGTGTTTTCAACATGATGGGACATCAGCACATGCAGTAAATGTTAGGGAATGCTTTTATGAACAGTTCGGGCAAAGATGGACTGGTAGTTCTATTCAATGGCTAGCTCAATCACCATATTTAACATCCATGAACGTTTTCTTCTAGGGGTCACGTAAAGAGTCTTGCGTACTTTACTCTCGTCGAGAAGTGTATGGACATGCTTGCTAGGATTATAAGTTTATAACAGCTGCTGACGATGTTGCGGCTATCTCCTGGAATGCTACAGCATATGCGACATTCCATGAGTAATCGCTGTGAAGTTTATCGTGATCAAAGCGGTGGACATTTTGAACAATTTCTTTAAACAGTGTGGCAATGTAAATTTGGAAACAATCAAAACAGATACAAGTGGTTGAATTATACAAATCGAAAACAATGAAATTACTCAGTAATTAGCCATATGTTCCTTATATGAAAACACTCTGAAAGCATCCCTGAACAAATTGTGAAAATTTGTATGCTTAGTTTGGATTCATCATATATAATTATATGATTAAAACCAAGAAATTAAAGAAGTATTTTATTTGAAGTAATTAATCAATAACCGACAAGGAGTTCCCCTCAATATCAAGTTTGTAAATACGAGATGGCAGCTTGTTATCTAACTCTATCAACAGCCGGGCTAGCCACCTTTGGAATTCCAACTCTGGATACTCGATTGCTAGTCTTAAACGTTACCGTCTGAGCAAACTGAATCTATATTTTAAAAATGTTCTTTCATAAATCACAATTTCAATGTGAGCTTTTAGGTTGTTATTTAAAAATGTAATTTCCCAGATTTTTGAATTTATGAAATTTTAAAACAGGTTGTGTTTTATGCGCCTTCTTTTCTTTATTGTTAAGCCTCGCCAATAAATCCTCTGTCACAGCATGATCTGGTCCCGATTATAAACACAGTCAGAGGGTTCAAATATTTATTTTATCATGTTATATTCAGTAATACAAGATTTCAACAATCGCGTATGAGATTTGAGTGCATCTTCAGTGTAGTTTATATGCTTGTTCATTCGATGTCATAAATAGTTTTAATACCATGAGTTGGTAAATCGACATTTGTAAAATTACAATTAGTATGTATGTGATTTTTTAGAATGAAGCACTATTAAAAATGGAGTAGTAATTTATTTAATGCTTGACACAAAACGTTTGAACCATTTCTAAAAAAGTCATATTTATTCCTTATTTTGAGAATATTGTAGTACAACATATGTATGTAGGCTACATATTTATCCATTTATTACCTTATTTATTTTATTTATTTATTTTACTTGATGGAGTTAAGACCGTAAGATCTTCTCTTCCGGTTAAATTATACATCAATAAAAATTATGATTAGTGATACATAATATGTAGGCCTATCCATCCATAGTAATTCTGCCCGAGGGCAGGTCTTTCACTGCAATCATAGTATTTTCATGCTATGCTTGCAGCTTTACTAGGGAATTGTAGGTGTGGTAGCTTTCCGTTGCTTTCCACACCGGTGAAGGATGGTGATGCTGATGATGAGGATGATGATGATGGCCATATGATTTCGGGAACCACAAATTAGTGATAAAATGACGGCAAGTACGTATTTATTGTTATATATTTGTTTCAAATAAAGTTCAGTTCATTTAAAATGCAGTGATTTGTTTCGTATAATGTTTATTAACACTATCTTTTGAATACTTTTTATATATACGAGTACATTGTACGTAGTATACATAGAGGGCAGTGGTTTTACTTCCCACACGTGGTTTGTAATATCTAATAATACAATATATTTATTTTATTACAGTATAGTTATTTAGGTTGGCAACCCCGAAATGTAGGAAGTTGAAATTTCAATTACGGTCGCCATTGCTAAAAGTACGACAAAACGCACTATCTTGCAAAAAAAAAAAAGTATCGTCTCGCTGCTTTTGTTTCCTTCCTTTTTTTACGACTTTTCGTACATAATATAATATGCGCTGTCGTCGGGAGTATTGAAAAGTAATGCACAGCAATTACGCCGGGATATAGTAGAGAATTAATTCCTTTAATTTTAATATTTAAGAGATGACTTCATTCAGCATGGGTAATAGGCCTACACATGTCCATGCGTGGTTAACAAGGCACAGAACTCTCAGAAACGGTAACAATAATATCCCATTCTCACACGTCACTTGAGCTTCTAGCTATATATTACATATTCAAAATACTAATAAGGACATATTGAATATGAAGTGCAAGTTGTCTCTATGTAATGATGGTTAGGGAAATCTGACATGTTTTTTTCGTGATTTCCGATTTTCTCACACCTACTGAGTTGTCAAATCTTGTATAAATTATCAGGTGTAACCTCTAAATTTTGCAATCATGTCTTTTTCTTAATATAAATCAAAATATTATTATTATTAGAGATAGAAATATGAATTTAATGTAAAGTTTGTTCGATTTTTTTTAGCGTTTCATGTCTCTCTTGTTTTATTTTTGTTTTCACTTTCTCTCTTCCTTTCTCATTTTCTCATTATTTCTCTCTCCTGCCGTTTACTCTTTCTCTTGCTTGTTCTGTTTTCCCCTTTTTCTTACTTTCTCTTTCCTTTCTTTTTTCGCTTTTTCCTTTTTCTCTCTTTTCCTTCTTTTTTCTTTCTTCTTTGTTTTTACTATTTTGCTTTTCTTTCTTTTTTCTTTGTTTCTTTATTTTCTCTTTTATGTTCCTTTGTTTTTCATTGTTTCTTTTCTCTTTTGTTTTTTTGATTTTTTGTGTTTTTTTTCTTTTGTTTTTCATTTTTGTTTTCCTGGTTCATTTTCTTCTTCTTCTTCTTCTTCTTCTTCTTTACTCCTGGTTTAGGCCTGTTACGTCTTCACTAATAGATCTAAGACTATCTCTTCCGAGGACGTCCGACATCCCTTCTTCCTCTCGGAAAATAATGTAAGATTTTATTTGGTAATCTACTTTCTTCCATTCTTTCTACATGCTCGTTCCATTGATTCTTGTTGTTAAATATCTCTTCTTTTATGGAGTAGATCTGCAGTTCTTCACGGTTCTTCTTCTTCTTCTTATCTGGTCCATTCTAGTGTATCCTTTTACTCTTCTTAAAAATTTCATCTCGGCTGCTTGGATTTTACTTTCTTGTTTGGTAGTGGTAATCCAAGATTCACTCCCATACAAAAGGACAGGGGTCGCCATTGTTTTATAAAATTTTAATTTTGTTTGTTTATGGGTTTTATTATTTAGTGTTCTATTTATTGTGCCACAAATAGCTTGAAACTGATGAGTTTTATGTTCAATATCTTTATCATATCCACAGCTGATATCACATCCTAAATATTTAAAGTGGGATACTTGTTCAGTAATTTCGTCTCTAATTATTATTTTTGCACATAGAGTGTTTCTTCCACAAAATGTTATTACTTTTTTTTTTACTTACTGCAATTTTTAAATTATAATCGCTACATATCTCAATATATAAAAAATTCGTGTCAGGTTGTTTGTCCGCGATGGAATCCTAAACTACTGAACCGATCTTAATAAAATTTTGCACATTCTGTGCAGTTTGATCCAACTTGAGACTTGGGGTAGTTTATAACTAAATTTATGGTCTCGTTATTTTTTATTGCAAATTATGCTTATTATTTAACAAAGTGTTATAATTATCTGTGAGTTCCATACGATTCTAACAGATGGCGGTGTAATTATCTGTGAGTTCCATACGATTCTGGTGTAAGGTAATTTGGTAAGGTAATTGGTTTATTATTTAACAAAGAGAGGTCCAGATGGCTGTGCTTTTTGTTGCAACCGCGAATTTCAATTGAATTACAAATATTGATTATTTCATAATTTAAGTGTCTTCAGTGTTTATTTTATTTTCAATATTATTAATTTAGTTTTAAGTAATCTGGCTGAAAGACAGCAACTTAATTTAAATTTTTAACATATACCTTAGCCACAGCAACGCGTGGCCGGGACTTCTAGTTGTATATAGTTTATAAGCAGCCAATTGTATGTAACAGATCTTCATCATGGTGTAGTAACACTAAATCATCAGCGAAAATGAAGTTCTTGTTCAGTTTCTCTTTTTTTTTATTTATGCTATGGTTCTTTATTCTTTACTACTTTTTTCTTTGCTTCTTTATGTTTTTCTTTCTCTTTTCTTTTTTTTTCTTCTTTCTTTGTTTCTCTTTTTTTCTTAATTTGTTTCTTTCTTTCATTCCTTTGTTTGTTTTTCTTTACTTATTTATTTGTATGTTTCTTTGTATATTGTATCTTTGTCTCATGTACCCCGTTCGCTTTATAATCCTATGTTGACTTTGAAAGTTTTTCAATTGAGAAAACATCAAGAATGTAACTTATCTTCTTCAATGACGAAGTTGAAAACTATCGTTACGATCACTTGTGTATAACCTTGGATCCTAGATTTAAATAAATGACAGCTATCTTAAATAAGAACGTAAATAAATTGTAACGCTATAAAAAATAAATACGAGGCTTGCTGTTTCCAAGGGCCAAAGCCATATGAAATGGTGCTGTCGCTGGCTAACAGAGGACAGTAAAGAAGTTGTATAATAAGCGTAACGCAAAAACCTCTGCCTTAGCCTAGTTTGTTTTCGTAACCGTATTTCGTTTCTCAATTCAAGAACATGCACGTTGTCCTCAAGAAATTGAGTGGAGTCCGTTCTATAAACTCGAACCCACGATCCATGGGAGGATAATCAGTCACGCTAAACATTATACCATAGGGGTAGACTGTATCATATAATCACGACTTACTGTTATGTTCGAAATCTCTAAACGTATTACATATTTCAATAAGATAAAATAGTTATAAAACCTTATCGCATGTCTCCAAACACACAACAGTGAGCTACATGATATTTTGTGAAACCAGATATAATAAGAAAAGTTAAGTCTCGTAGACTTCGTGAGCTACATGATTTTTATGAGAAACCTGGTATAATAGAAAGAATTAAGTATCTTAGGCACGAATGGGGAATGAAAGAGGGGCATGGTTATTCCTTGTAGGAAAACCAGAGGAAAAGCACCTAGTAGGCAGGCCAAAAATGAGGTGGGGGAGTATTAACCACGATTTGAGGGAAATAGATTATACAGGGGATGATTAGAAAACATTTACTCAGGATAGGAATGTATGGAGAGCCTGTGTCCGTGTGCCATGAACCTACGGGTTTGATAGATCCAGGTAGTTAGTTATGCGCACCTGATATGTATATTCCGTATTAGGTGTTTAGTTGCAATCCATGAAATTTGTTTCTTCTTCATTATTTCAAAATACCCTTTACTTAAGGTAATGTTGCAGTTTATTAAAACGACTTCCACAATTGAGTAACCGCCTAGAACAAAGTTGTAACCTTCATTTTTTCTCCAAGTTGAGTTTTATATGTAAAACATTGTTAATGGCACGTAAGATTTTTTCCCACATTAATAACCGAACTTTGGAGAGAAAAAAAAAGTTTTAGCCTTTTGTTGGGCGATCATTCAATTAATTAAAATAATAATTACATGTGACGGACAAGTATTAATTTACAATAAAATTAAACAGGTAGCCTATAGGCCTAAAATATTTTATAATTTACTATTGTTTTATTCTAAAGCACGCTAATAATAGAAACGATACAATTAATTTACTCTATTATGTTACATAGGTTTCTTAATAATAAGTATGTTTATGCACGTTGTTAAAAACTGGAACAGATTGTACCAACTTTGAGAATATAATAAAATAATTTGCAAGAAAATTTGTCTGCATATTTGTTATTGAGTATTTTCACTTCTTAGGTACAAAATAATGTATAACTTATCAGGAAAATTTATGATTGTTGACTTGTAAAATTACTAATCAAGTTTCTCATGGTTTTTTCGTATCTTGGTCACATGAAATCCGCTTTTTGAATATTACAGTATGGTATCCATTTTCCGGTCAGTTCGTAATATCGAGAATTGCTGCGATGAAACCTAATTTGAAAAAAAAAGTATGCAAGCTAATGATTTTAATTGATTGTGATAATTTCTGGAATTCTAGCTAAGGTATGAGCCAATTAAGTTGTGTCGTCAAAGTAATTACTGCAGAATACTGGCAATTGTCATATTTAGCACAAGTAGTAATCTAATTTCTATTGTTAGCCATCATCGCCTAATTATTTATCATTAGACTCGTCAATTTAGACTCTCGATCCCATCAGCACATTGGCCTTTATATCCCTCCTCATCATACTGTGTATTATCTATCTTCTTCTAATATATAAAAATGAATGTTTGTTTGTTTGTACTTTATGCGCGGGCATACCGTTGATCCCATTGTGATGGGGCTTTTTGCAAAATGTTCAGGAGATTCCCGGGTTGAACATAGGCTATAAGAGAGTTGTGATACTCCACTCCTACACCCTTAAAAATCGCCCTTTGTAGTGGAAAACGTGAAAAAAGTAAACCATAACAAATACACAAAATTAATGTCCACATAATTGAATATCTCAAAAATCTCTACAAAAAAGTCCGCGACAGCATGTTTATCTTTTACGGATAACTCACAATAACCATTTTTCTCTTTCATTGATGCCAAGAAGATCGAGACAAATACGTAGATTCCTGGTGCAAGCATAGCAGTACATGGCGGGTATTCTTTTACGGATAACTCACAATAACGAATTTTGTCTTTTAGTTCATTTATGCCAAAAAGATCGGGATGAGTAGATTCTCGGACAACGCTGGGTAAACAGCACGGGGTATCTGAGAATAATTACGATGTAAATTTGCCCATCACTTATTTAACTGAACGTAAAACACATTAATTTTCGTATTTCAGTTCATTTATGTCAATAAGATCGGGATAAGGATCATAGATTCCCGGGTAATCAGCACGGGATATCTAAAAATATAAATTTATAATTAGCTTTCCTTCTACTTATTGAACTAAACATAAAGGCACATTAATTTTCATTTATTTAGGCGTAGCAACTCACGCCGGGGATCTGCTAGTTCACTATATTTTACAGTTTCGCTTGCAAAAACATGGAATTATCTTCCTCCCTATGTCAGAGAATATAAAAATATTACATCGTTCAAAAACAAACTGAAGAATTATTTAATAACTAACTTATATACCTCACCGATAATATTATTTTAACAGTTAATAATAATTTAATTTATGATAATAGTATTAAGATTAACAAATATTTTCTGTTGTTTATTTTAAATAGTTTATTATATTTCATTATTTTTTCATGTACATTAGATAGGAACAGTCTACCAAACAATTTAATTTATCTTGCTTCTCTACATTTTATTATTATAAGTTTTAGTATTAATTTTAATTACCGTCAACAATATTATGCTATCGATCTTAATTTTACAGATATTATTTATTATATTATTAATTTATTATATAAAACTTTTCTCATTAGAGGATTGCCACAATGATAAAATGATACAGACAATTTTCGAAATTGACGAAACACATTTTGTAAATACATTAAACATTTCAAATTGTAATTAAAATATATTCTATAAAGTAGAAATTTTGTAAAGATGGTTTCTTTTAAAATTGAAGTTGATCCTCTAATGGCAGCGATGGCAATTTTAGAAAGATGCACTGTGTCCAAATCTAAGAAATTCCAAAATTTAGCTAAGAATCCTAGTATATTACCTCTTGCCCTGATCATCAATCCTGTGACAGTTATACTACATAATTGGTATTTATCTTTGTAATAGTCATCTGTTGGCTCATATATGGCTTTCTTATCAGAGTCAACTTCCTCAGGTTGGCCACTATGAGTCTCAAAATGGATTGTGGGATCTAATATCATACCAATTTTAGAAGATGGTCTAAGTGCAATAATATCTATTCGTCTATTATTCCCTTTAGTAGCCACACCATGTCCCTCCTCATAAATTGTGTATCCATAATCTCGCAATGCTTCTGTCATCATGTTTCGAATAGTGTTGTGCCGAACGTTTCTCAGTGATTCCCCAAACGGACAAGCCCTAATGACGTGTGCAATCATATTTTCATTTAGTATTAATATTAGACTTTATTGTGATTGCTATATTCTAACGTAACATAATATGTTTGTTGGCCTGGTGAATGGAAGAGAAGGCCACGTTGTCTTAACTCCACCAGGCTAAATAAATAAATACTAATTTGACAAAATTACTAAATATTACAATGTATTCAAGTACGGGTAATGAACTATAATGTTCTTTTTTATGGACCAATGTTGAATTGGATTAATATGCTTCACAGATCGTATCATTTGATATGTAAACCTGCGGATCGAGGTGGGGTCGAGAAATGTGTTAACCTCAACAGTTTGATAAATTCTTCGTAAACAGTAGTCAGTAGGTCAGGAGCACACACACGTTGAGTTCCGCCTCGCGAGAGCAGCCGCCTGCTACCATCTGCTGTCGTTCCTGGTGGGACTAATGATAACTGTGTTCTCATCTAGTTCCGAGGTTCGCGGGTTCATACTCTGCGGGAATTTATCGGGTTTTCAAAGCGTAAAAATAATTTGTATTGCTTTTCTTTTTAGGGGGAGAGAAAGAAAGCAAAACCGAGTTTCTCGTGTCGTAAATTCACGGACCGTAAAGAACCTCAGATCAAAAATAAGAGGCCTCTGAACAATAATTTACGGCCCTTTAACGTCCAAATTTAATTTGCGGAGCCAAAGAGCGTCGTTAACTAATCCCCTCTCATTATAACTTTTCTAATTTAATCAGATTCATTTGAAAGTTCAACAATAGGCATAATAATAATATTCCATTCTTTCCTTCCTTCTTCCCTTCCTACTTTAACCTCACCCTTGTAGATATATTTTACAAGCCTCACTCCATCCGTATAAGGACACGATTTGTCGAGAGATGATTTTTAATAGGTTTTAAAGGCGAATACTATCTTGATTATGGCTTCATAGGAGGAAAACTTGTTTGTTCCTTTCACGTTCAGCATTGAATAACTAACTCACCCACTGAAATTATTGAAACCGTAGGTTCATGGCCGCGCGCACATAAACTCTGCATGCATCCCAAACCTGAGCTAGTGTTTTCCAATCATCTCCTGTATAATATACTTCCTTCAAGTTAAGTTTGTTATTCTCCCACCTCATTCTTGGTCTACCTATTGGGCGCTTTCACTCTGGTTTTCCTATAATTCGTTTCTATGTCCTTCTTGCATTCTTCATTCCCCTCTTGCATTCTCCATTCCCCTCTTGCATTCTCCATTCCCCTCTTGCATTCTCCATTCCCCTCTTGCATTCTCCATTCCCCTCATGCATTCTCCATTCCCCTCTTTCATTCCCCATTCAACCCTTTTATTCCCCATTCGTGCCAAATGTCCAGCCATTGCAGTCTATGAAACTTATTTGTCTTATTACATCTGGTTTCCCATAAAGATGATGTAACTCACTGCCATGTAGTCTTCTCCATTCGCTTGTCTGTTCATTTCTCTTTTCTTTTTTCCAAATATTTTCCTAAGAACTTTATTTTCAAACACTCATAATTTTTTCTCTTCACTTAAAATATGAGCAAATGTTTCGCTTACATTTAATATAACTGCAAGGATAATTGTTTTATATATTTTCAGTTTTTTTTAGAAGTTGGTGCGAAAAGAATCCCTGTAATGCATAATGCATTTCCAGAATTGAGCCTTTGTTTAATCCTTTCGTACACCTCATTCCTCTTCGTAATTATTGTTGTAGTAGGTATTTGAATTCATCCATTTCTTAAAAATTTCCCTCATTTTCTCATTAACTGTCCATTTCCATTATATAATAATGTATTTCTGTGTGTACTTTTATTGATATTTACTTCCAGCCACAATGTATTAGTGTTATTCAAGAGTGTGTGCACATTGGGTCTTAGTACCCCCTTACTATCGCCTAATAATACATCAGGATAAACAGCTTATTAAATCCATTGAGTTATAGGGCCTCTTCATCCCCTAAAGATCCAATGGCATCCTCTAGTACAAAATTGAAAAGTACCTGATAAAAACTAAATTAGTTGAGGATGACTGTTTTATCAGATACTTATTTTAATATTTTAACATTCTCCCCCTGAATTGAATCGTATCCCCTTTTGAAGTCTATGTACAGGGTGCTCTAAAATTCCCCTTACAAACTTCTAGGACTTGTAGAGGGAATTGAGTTGATAATATTTTGAATTGAAAACCATGTCCGGAAACTTACCGTTTCAATGTTAAAAGCCGTTTGGAAACATGTTTTTTAACTCGATCACTTTAACAAATAATTTATTATTAAGCGTGACACAGTGCATTAGTTGTTTTACAATTCAACTTATTAATAACCAAAGAAACAAAATGGAAACTGAATCATTTTTCATAAACACTTTTGTTCATGCATAACATTCCAGACGATGCTAGGAGCAACATCCATTACACTCGCAATTGTTCGTGTACTCGTTGACGGGTTCCCTTCAATTTGATGTAGGACGGCCTCTTCCAATTCGGGAGTGCGGCGTCTCCTTGGAGCACCACAGTCATTCCTGCTGGCGGTAAAGGTACCCCTTTCTCAAAGCCGTTGCATAATTATGGCGAAAAGGGTATGTGATAGAGTCTGACGTTGTGGAAAACGATCTTGATAAAAGCGACGAGCCGCTCTTCCATTACCTCGAGCTTCGCCATACAGAAGGTTCATGTCGGTGTACTCAACCATGAGGCTCGAACCAGCTCCGAGAGGTAGGATAAACGTCAATTTACATCACGTGATCCGACGTAAGCGCCCCTCATCATGTAACTCTGCATGCGAACGAATCGCGAAGCTATTACCTATTGAGACACATGACGTACGTTCAGGCAAATGCTTGGTTTCAAACGGCTATAGCACGGAAACGGTAAGTTTTCGGGCATGGTTTCCAATTTCATATATTATCAACTCAGTTCCCTCTACAAGTCCTAGAAGTTTGTAAGGGGAATTTTAGAGCACCTGTATAAGGCCTAGTTGATTCACAGTCCCATTATGTTCCAATATATTTTCTAAAATATGTTTTACTAAATATCTGATCTATTATAACTAATTATCCGTGATGTTAAAGATCGTCGTTTAATTAAATGCTATATGTGTATTAACTTAAAACGATTAACCTTTTGATTCACACTGCAGTGCCCGAGGAAGTAGCCTATATATTTAAAGCACTGATGTATATTAATTTTCACCGATCTTTGAAAAAACCGTAATTGTTGCCGAAAAACAAGATTCTATAACCTACTCGTAGTTTTGCCACAAAATGATGAATCCATTTACTTCAGTTGTTCCTAAACATGATTTAAACAAATTAAATGTTTGACAAATAATGTTTGTGTATGTTCAATATAGTATACAAGTACAGAAAATATCCATGGTTTTTCCCCACTTTAACAATGTGGGACTCAAATGATTGAAGTTATGGTATGACAGGACTAGGAAGCTCTTTGCCTACGAGGTTGCTGCAGGCCTTACATCCACTTGTGTCAAACAGGTAGACAATCATTCACTCCGTATAGGAGTGACGTGTGGTCAGAATGGTAGTCGTTACAGTTGGTTTTCTCAACCTAGAACTGCTACTTGCTCCTTTTAATTCTGTCATTTCTGTAAAAGTTCCCTTATTTGTTAAGTGTCAATTTCCATTATATAACGTATTTGTGTGTGATCATAAACCAGACTCGTAGATTGCAATAGGCACGACATGTGGCACGAATGGGGGATGAAAGATTAGGCGTGGAAATTTCTTGTAGTAAAGCTCAGTGGATAGGCAAAGAATGATACGGGGAAATAATAGGCCTATTAACCAGAATTTGAGGTAAATTATACAGTGAATGATTGGAAAGCGTTAGTTGAGGATAGGGGTGTATGGAAGGCTTATGTCCCCGCGGCCAAGAACCTTATTTACTTATCGTAACTACCCAACTTCCTCACGATACATAGGAGGACACCCGTCCTCGAAATGCCTTGATAAAATGTATTCCTAATGTGGATTCATACTACTGTAGATCTCTGCCTTGGAACTCGCGGTCACGCCATCAAGCAGGACAAAGATTACCAAACTTCTTTACATGATCATCATCATGAAATCAGGTTTTGTTTAATGAGTGAAGCCTTGAAGTATTTGTATGTATGTATGTACTGTAAAAAGTGAGAAAATTCCCACGATGCGGAGTCATCGGTACATGACGGTAATAACTGTAACCACGATACGTGAAAGTTTGGTATGTTCATAGTTGTGTTATTTGTAAACAACACAGCCGACAATAAGAACAAGAACAGAAAAATCTAAAGAAATCCGATTTCAAATCGTGCTATTCTCTAACCACAGCTTTTCCGTTTGTAATGTACACTCACTGATATTTGTATTTCACAATATCGATCATTATTCACCCCTAACCGAACTTGTAATCTACTTGCAGTAAATACGTTCAATTTTTAGAAGAAAACTGAACATTTTCCGCCATTAGGATAGTCTAATTGATGTTGTAATAATATAATTTGTAAATATATTTTTAGATATTACATTGGATAATATTAATGTGCTGTTACTGCAAGATCATTAGTTCCATTAATAAAAGAAAGTAACATATTCAACACT
The DNA here is from genome assembly GCA_030220185.1 of Diploptera punctata. Lineage (NCBI taxonomy): Eukaryota > Metazoa > Arthropoda > Insecta > Blattodea > Blaberidae > Diploptera > Diploptera punctata. The sequence continues at coordinate 2,376,744 of JASPKZ010000034.1, read as the reverse complement.
CTATTTTGAATTCATACACTCTCTATGATGTAGTAGTTATAATGGCTGGCTAGCAGTAGGCCTAACATGGACTCCACCCAAGCAAATCAAACACAGCTTGGACACCGCTGGACGTAAGAATCATGCGTTATAAATCCATACTTAAACTTGCAATTTATTTTATATTCATTTAAACAAATCTGAATCAACTTTGTTATAATGGCATTCCTTTTGGCCGTCTTAAATACAACTGTCGGTCAAAAAACCAGACCCCACAACCCATTAATCATACGCTAGCTTCTAAAACAAGAGGAGACTTCACGAACCAAGTCTTATGCGTCAAACATTTGATCGTTTGGGCCACTGTTGAAAGATTGTTTTCTACAGTAAAGCTAATTTAAGACATGCTCGAAACAGAACAGGACAACATTTGCAAGCGAATCCTCAGATAAAGAAAGAGAGAATGTTTCGATTCTATAACAACATATTTTTATAACCGATTAAACGAATTGAATTCGCTTGTAAATAAAAAAGTTACGTGAAATTGATTAGAAAACAGTATATTCTTGTAGTTGTAGGACTATTTTGATAGTCTTTTGTCGTAGTGTTCACATTTTGGACAGGTCCGCAGCTACTTCAGGTGGTAGTTCTGCTGCTTTCTAAATAACGGATATTTATTAAATTACAAATTAACGAAATGTTATATAAAATAATTAATCCTTGAATTATCTCTCCTAAGATCAGTGGAATTATATATTTCTTTCCTGGGAAGCAAATTTGATAACCACTTCCTCACAGAACTCTTTCCTCTTTCTAAGTCCTGTTACTAGGCTCGCTTCAATTGAAATAATTCCAAGAGTCCCTTTTCTCTACTAAAATTCAGGAGACGTTTTTGAAGTACTCAAGGTCTTGTATATAGTAAAAGTTAATTTTTTTTAAATTCCTGAAAACGTTCATCGTTGAATTTGTGCTTAATAGTTTGCAAGTTCACGTATAGTTTCTTGCCATTCTTCCTATGTAATCTTCATCCTTGTATTGCAGGCTAAGATGCGAGCAAGATGAAATTAATCCGAAGCTCGTTTCAGTTGTAGAGCTGAAAAAAGTGCACACAGCACATGACAGAGTTGCGCATGCGCCTGTCTGTGTCTATTCGAGGCATGTGGGGGCAAAAGAAGATTTGGTTAATAAATGAGACTTGGAGGGAGTGTATAATGAAGATGATTGCCAGAGTCAAAAGTGAATAGATAACAAAGTAAATTAATCACATATTTTCACCTATAAGCATGGCTGCAATTGTTCTCCCTAAGTGGTTGATTGATGAATAGGTTAAGATTTTACGAATTGGAATCTGGTTATATTCCCCGATAGCCCCATTGCTTCGGCTCGGTTACCAATAATATAACATTTTTGTACGTCGAGTTCTATAGTTTCGAAGAAAAGTAAATGTTTTAATAAGGAAGTTATTATTAATTAATCATATGACCGATACTGTTACAATATGGGAAGCTAGATATAATAACAGTTAAATCTCGTACATATGGAGTGCGATGGGCATGAAATGTACAGTGAATGGGGAATGGAAGAAGGGCATGGAAACTCCTTGTAAGAAAACCAAAGGCAAACGCATGGCAGATGGGCAAATAATGAGGTGGGAGAATAACATTAACCATGATTTAAGGGAGGTAATTTATATTGGAGATGGTTGGAAAACATTAGTTCAGGTTAGGGATATCTGGAGAGCTTATGCCCACGGCCGTGTTTCAGTTGCTTTGCTTGAATGCACGCCACTGGAAGTGACTGTCATACTCTCTTCTGGATCCAGGATTCTCTAGTTCAGGACGTAGATACCTTGTGGGTTCCTTCGGAAGTAAAGTGAAACTGTGGGCACCATTTGTGGTTTTACGACTTAGTAAATAAAATACTACCTTATTCCTAGAGATCCGTGAATGTGGTTTTATTTTTAGGGAAAATTCGTTTTAAAATTTCAAGATTTCGATGTTATTGGGAATTTGGCGGTGTTATTCTAAAAAAAAATGTAAATTTGAGTCTTTTTAATCTTAGTTTATGAGGCCATAGAACTTAAAATCTGTGGAGAGACCTTATTTCAGCATGAGCAGGATAGAAAATATTACCTCTATGTTGTGAACAGCATTGCAATCATTTGCCTTTGCAAGAGTGCATGGAGGAAGAAGATATGGCGTACTCATATATGGCAGTTAAAAGAAGATGGAATCCGAAAACAGTGTTTAAAAATGCATTATGAAATTTCGCAAATAGAACAAAAAATCTCCGAAATTAGTTGAAAATTTTAAATATCTGTGTTATTTCGCTTTATCATAGGATTTTGCGTTATCAAAGGATTTCGCGATTCATAAATGCTTTTTTTTTTTTTTTGAGGTTATGGGAAGTGGAGTTAAGAAATGGTGCAAGAAAATTACAAAATTAGAGAATTTCGCGTTATCGCTACTAATTCCCTATATAAAACTAAACTCTATGGCGTGATAGAAGGTCCTTAGCCCACCACCCGGCTGCTGATCTCACATCCACACGTATTAATCACAGAAGTAGGCGATCATCCAGACAGTGTAGGGGTGACATGTGTTCAGCATATCGGGTCCCCCAATCGTTGTAGCTGGTTTTCTCAACCTGGAGTCGCTACTTATTGTAGCTACCGAAATGTCTCACGATGCTGGGTGGGCACTGGTTCCATAATGGTCAAAATTTCATGAGAATATGTCTTCCTTCAAGGAGACTCGAACTAACGCAAGTCCCGTAGCTCTGCGCCAAGGCATCATGCTTTAACCACTCGGTTACGGCGCGGGACGGAATGAAAGAGGGGGATGGAAACTATTGTAGGAAAAAAGAGGGAAAGCGCCCAGTAGGTAGGCCAAGAATGAGGTGGGAGGATAACATTAAACATAATTTGAGGGAGGTAAATTATATAGGAGGTGTTTGGAATACATTATCTCAGGAGAGCTTATGCCTACTGATATGAACCTATGGGTTCTACAGTGGCGTGATTTAGATCGATGAAGCTGTGCTTCAGTTGTTTTGCTTGAATGCACGCCACTTGTAGTGACTGTCATACTCTCCTCTGGATCCAGGGTTCACTAGTTCAGGACGTAAAAACCCTGTGGGTTCCTTCCCGAAGTAAAGTGAAGCTGCTGGCCCCATGTCGCTTTACGACAAAAAAAAAATACTACCTAATTCCCTATATGGGTTTATGTAATTACACAATTATTGTAAAATAGCATTACATGCTGGGAGCATGCCTGTCCCTTTCGTTTAATAATGATATGAACACGTAACAATAAGTTCCAATTTCACAGCTTCAAAATTACTATATAGCCTATGTAAAATGAATAATGTACTTTCAGAATGTATTCGAATCAAAGATAAGTTGATAAGGGTGTGCGTGGTGGCTTTATTGAGTATTTATATGAGTTCAGCATTTTCCCCAATCCAGACTTTTTGCGGAGGATGATAGGACTATATTAATGTTATATGTGGGAGTACCGTTATTCTGTGAACTTGGCCTTATCCCCTCTCACGTGCCCCTTTGCTGTGGGTCAGTTTGTAACAGTGATTTCAACAAGCCATCATTTACTGAAATTGAAATGAATTAAAGGGGACTAACCCATTAGAGTATCTGTATACATAACACTTGGATACATGATGAAATTGAATATTTAATATCTAACGTGTTTTGAACAGTAGAAGGTAATGAAAGAAATTACAATTGATTATTTTTTACTATTCCTCCTTTGTTACAAGCCAGTATGTATAAGGCAAGGCCTTGAATGAAGTAAGCATAAGGAACTTTCTGACTTTTTAACAAGACTTATCAATTATTTATCGCATTAAAATATCCCTGAGACATTGTGTAAATTTAAATTATTTTAATTTAATGACACATCTCGCTTTCATGTTATAAATTCCCTTGAAATTTGCAGACTTTGTCTATTGTATAGGTTTGAATTTTTATACGTTTTATGCATTTTATTTGTGAATGTAATTATGCAACTCATTTTGAGGGTGTTTGATAAAATTGCTACCAACATTGCATTATTCAACGCTCATTTAATACTTTTTTAAATATTAATATAAGTTCCTTTTTATGCCAGTTTTCCTCAATTAAAATTGATTTTTATTTTTAAAAACTTTTAATTACTTGAAATCATGTAGGTCTTTAAAAGCATGTTTCATCGGCATTTCATTTGGTACTGATGTTGGCGTATAAATTGTATAATGGATTCAGGTCTATGAGTGTGTTCTCATTTAATATGTTTATATGCTTTACTTCTCTAAATTTCCATGTCTTCTAAGATGCTAATTTTGTTGTTATTCTCTTTGTGTATGATTGTCATGATATCTTCTAATTTGTTAAACTGATGACCCATTTCCAGTATGTGTTTTGCAAATCTTAATTTTTCTTTGTGATCAATAAACTGTTTAAAATGTTCATTGTATTTTGTGCTATAATTCCTTGTTGCTCTTCCGTTGTAAAATTTGTAGCAATTATTACATTTGAGTTTATAAACGCCTTTATTTAGTTTATTCTATTTTGTTCGAAACTAGAATGGATTTAAGACATATTGCTCATTTAAGACTGTCAAAAAACGTTTATCAATTAGGTGACAGTGTATTGTCGATTGCAAGTTTATTGTTAGCAAACGATTATATTGGTTGCCAAACGGTTGAGAAAATAGCCTAGGAAGAGTAGCAAACATTTGTCTGTTTGGAGACGTTCCAGGGGGCATTGTTTTGCTTCTTTGTGAGAAATTTGATACGGATATTTATGTGAAATTTTATCAACAGATCCTGAATAGAGAAAGTTGACTTATGATCATTCGCTCTGTAATCAAATTTTAAGTTCTTATCCCCTAACTCAGTCTCCCGCCGTAGCCGAGTGGTTTAAAGTTTGGTGCATAGCTTCTGCTAGTTCGAGCCACCTGGAGGAAGAAATTTTCGGGCAGTGTGGGATTGGTACGTACCTAGCATTGTGAGGAATTTCGATAGCTCCAATAAGTAGTTGCTTTCAGGATGAGAAAATAGAACGACTGGAGGAATCAACATACTGACTACATACCAGCCCTATACTAGCTAGTTGATTATCCGCCTGTGTAATTAACATATGTGGATGTGGGGTCAACATTGGGAGGGTGGGCAAGGGCCTTCTAGGCCTGTAGCGCCATGGTTCAGTTTCTTATTCTCTAAATGATGTTCACCTCACCTTATATATATATATATATATATATATATATATATATATATATATATAGTCCACCGTTGTGGTCTCGAAATAGCGTGCTGCCTTGTCACGCAGCGGGCCCGGGTTCGATCCCCGGTCGGGGCAGTTTCTCTGGGCGAGGTTTTTATCGGGATTTTTCCTCACCTGAAAGACAAATGTCAGGAAAACTTTAAGGCCCAAACGGTCCCCGAAATCATATGGCTATCATCATCATCATCACCATCATCCTTCACCGGTGTGGAAAGCAACGGGAAGCTACCACACCTTCGGGCAGAATAACTTTGGATGGATATTATAATTTTGTTTTTATTGTAAATTTACACGGTGTTCCATTCAAACCTCCCTTATTTCAATGAATCGATACTAACAAGGTACTGTATTCCCGCGAAAGAAAGTCCCCGCGCGGGGATGATGGTCTAGTGCGGAACGGGGGTTGTTGAGTTTATATGCAGGTGAATTCTTCGAATACCATTGGCTAGTGATGACGTGGCGATTGTTGTACCATTGTACTACACATAACAAATTAGATTAGTTGGTACAGATTCCTGCTATCGAGCAAGGTTTATTGTGCTAATTTAACTATTAGGCCTACACTCATAAAATCTCTATATCAAAATAGACAAAGAAAAACTCGGTCATTTATTAGAAAATCCTAATGTCATTGAATTCTGGATAGACAAAACACAGTATTTTAAAAGCAGCACAAGAAAGCCTTGGCTATTGATAAAAAATCAGAGAAATGCCTGAGAACATGGAATGAGGATTTAAAGAATTTAATTACAGAAAAGAAAAATAAATTCCGAATATATTTGCAATCTAATAAAGAAGAGCATTTTATTAAATGCAAAAAAAAAACTTTGTGCTCAAGTCCGTAAAAAATATAGAGAAGTTAGAAGAAATGATTGGGACAAGTTTAAGTCCTTGGAACGGGATGTTTCTGGAGCACAGAGAAAAGGCTTCAAAATATTGAGAAATTTAAAACTACAAACAAATGATAAATTAAAAATAAATTCTATATTTGAACAAGAATGGATTAAATGTTATAATGAACTATGGTTTGATAATTGTATTTCAGCAATTGATAATGATATAGGTAATATAACTACTTTTGATGATACAAATGAAAATATTACATTGGAAGAATTAGATGCAATATTACAAAATTCCAAAAGCAGAAAATATCCAGGTCTCGATGATAATAATAATGTCTTTCTGGCACATCAGTGCCATCATCATTAACTCTCATATCATCGGGGAAGCGTAACCCCGCCTTCTAAGCGCCCCAACCTCAGAAGTGGGTTACATGTACGCAATGCCTGGAGAGAACACCATAATGTTTAATTGACAATCTGGAGCATTTGAAAAATAAATAAGATTAGTTGGTACAGATTCCTGCTATCGAGCAAGGTTTATTGTCTTAATTTAACTATTAAGCCTACACTCACATGACGTCACACTAGTTATAAATGTTATATTAATTTTATAACCTTACATTAGTTTTTTAATTATGCTTAAAGCGCATTGCCAAAAAATGTTTTCAAAGTGTACAATACAACATGGACTCGCGTGGCGTTCGGCTCAGCCACATTCCTGCTAGGGACTTACCTTCTCTGGGAGTACTGTATGAGGATTTATGAAATGAGACAGTTCTTCTTCTTCTTCGGCTTTCCCCCACTTATAGGTTTGCCGTCTTCAGTTTCCATTTATCTCTACATTCCAATCTCCCTCTTCCAAATTCCTATCATCCATTATAGTTCTGACGCAGGTTTTCCGTTTCCATCTTGGTCTGCCACGTTTATTTCTTCCAGGGGGTGACCATTGGTATATATATTTTTGGCCATCTTTCATTTTCCATTCTTTGTACATGGCCATACCATTTAAGCGTTTGATTTTCAACCCTCTTAACAACAGATGTGGTGACATTTATTTCTCTCCAAAGGAATTCATTTCTTATTTTATCCTGTCTTGTTTTTTGGAGGCTTCTAAAATAATCAAATTCAACTGTTCTAATTTTATTCTTTTGTAATTCTGTCAAAGACCAAGTTTCACTGCCATATGACAAAATATTCTGTATTATGCTCTTATAAATTTTCATTTTAGTTTCCTTTGTGATATTTTTGTTCCAAATTATTCCATGTAATGTCTTAGTTGCATTTTTTGCCATTGCAATTTTAGTCTGTACATCTCTCTCACAGGTACCTAAACTTGTAATTATTGACCCAAGATATTTTAGAAAGTCACATTTTGTTATTTTCCCTGTTTCAAGTTTGAGGTCATCCACATCCTTTCCCAAACACTTATATTCTGTTTTCTGTAAATTTATATTCAGTCCCCATTTTTTATATTCTTCCATTAGTTTATTTATCATATATTTCATATCATCATCATCATCCCCTGCAAAAATTATTTGATCATCTGCAAACAACAATGAATGCAGTACTTTTCATCCTATAGGAATACCCATTTCAGAACATTTTTTATACCACAAGTTAAGAGCCTGGTCTAAATAAATATTAAAAAGAATTGGTGACAAACTGCATCCCTGCTTAAGGCCTTTATTCACTGTGAATTCCTCTGTTAAAATATTCTGTACTTTTACTTTAGCTTTTGTATTACTGTAGATCCTCCTAACAATATTAATCCATTTATAACAGATATTCATATTTCTCATTGCCGTCCATAACAATTGTCGAGGTACACTAACATATGCCATCTCTAATGAAATGAGACTGGTACAAAAGAAAAATGAACTCAAAGAATTTTTATTTCATTTGTTTCAAGTTGGTTGTTGTGTCACCACGTTGCAGAAAATCGCATAAAGCAAAATTTGCAACTCCGCAGCAACGTGGGCAAACAATGGTGTGGTATGCGGAGATGAAATCCGTGATTTTAATGCAACGAAATTACATATGAGTGCACGGTGGAGTTGCACTTGATGTAAAATGAATTACGTCTGGTTCAATAAGTTACTTAAGACCGGCAGTGACCTAAAACATTCTGTTGGAGCTAGGAGTTCCGTGACAGAAGAAAAGTGGAAGAAATAAGGGTGGGATTTTAGAGAAGGCCCGGTAAATCCGGTCGCTATGCATCTAGTTTTGCAGAAGCGACTTCGGTTGTATCCACATAAAGTGCAGATTGTTCAGCAACTGAAACCAATATAATTTTGTCATGGAAATTTTCGACCGTATCGACTGTAATCCTCACTTCCTTGACGTGCTGTTTTCAGACGAGGCAACATTTCACAGGTCGGGGGTTGTCAATTCGGCATAACATATATATATGGGGATTAGAAAACCTATCATGTAAACAGAAAACATGTCAGTCACTGCAAAATAATGTTCTGACCTGTACACAATATTTTCTTTATCGCAAAACAGGTGGTAAAGAAAATTCGGTAAAGAGCGAGGTGAAACACGACTGCCATTGGTTATAAAACAAAATTCAGTAACTCCCATTCGGGGCATGCGTTATATAGTCAATAGAATTATTGGCGAATTTAATTAATAAAACACACACACATTTATATATATATATATATGCGCATATTTCTCGTGTTTAATGTATTGTATTTAATAGAATGAGTAAAACGCTTGAATTAAATATCACAGCATTTAATACACTCTTGTTTTCAATTAATAATCCCGCCATCGAACACAGTTGCCATATAGTATCTCATACTTAAAAATTTATTCAACAAGCCCCAACTGACATTGATACACATAATTTTCTAGTTGCAAATATTTTAGATTTATTTATTCTCTTTCAGGTTTTTGTCTTAAAATCGAAAAATCTCTTCAAGTTGTGCCTCTCTTGTGATTTTAAACAGTTTAAACTCGGATTTTAACTTGATACTCAAAGTTCCCCATCAACAATGCAGAAAGGTTAACGAACTGGCCAATTGATTTATTGTTTTATCCCAGTATGGTATGTGTTTGGAACGATGTACACTTTAGAACAGTACGGTTTAACAATTCAAGATTTTTATTTACGCATTTGCTTATGATAATGTTTTAGTGTTAACTGTTTATGCCAGGTTTGCCAACCAGTACTGCCAATGTAACCAATATGAGGATAAGCCGCCAGAAAAAAAAAGTAAAGTATTGCTATTAAAACAGATAATATTCCATTAATCTCTAGGTGAAATGTTTATGAACAATTATACTTTACAGTTTTCGAGTTACATGATACTGAAGATATATTATTTAAATTATTATTATTGTTGTTATTATTTATCTTATCGTCGTTTATTATCGTTAGCTAGAGCGAAATGTATACCAGTTCCGTTTAATGATTCATCAGCGTTATGATTTTGACGTAATTAATAGATTATTAGAATTATCTTTAAATCAGTGATATCGAACAAAATTGGCTGCGTGGACAAATTTTCACAACAGTTATTTTAGAATGGCTCCTACATCGAAACGTTTTGCTATATTTAAGGTAAGAATCTTGAATATTTGTGTCTTATTTTTAAAGGTCGTGGTAATATTTTTATAATTTACTTGATACAACAGGTCTACATACATTAATTATAATAGTTTAATGATCTGGAAACAAATTGTTATAATGTGCAAATGCATAATTAATAGGTACCATTCCTCGTGGTTCCTTACATTCCATTAAAGGAAGAAATTATGACATTTTGTAACTTATTTCAGTATCTACGGATTAATTCTAAATATATTATACTTTAAATTAACATTTTATTGCATGTATAAACTATATTTTAATATTCGATTTATATTAATCAATAACCATGCATGTAATATTAATGCATCTCAATTTATGTTAATCGTCATGTTTATGATTGCATTGATTATACATATTTTATTTAGTTTTAAATTGTATGGTATTGTAATAAGCTTAGATCCCATATAACCTGAAAATATAACTTGCTTCCGAAAGTAAGAAGTAAACATATTACTAATAAAACTTATTCTTTGAATATGCATGCATAGTAATTCTGCCCGAAGGCAGGTCCATCACTGCAATCACAGCATTTTCATGCTATGCTTCCAGCTTTACTAGGGAATTGTGGGTGTGGTAGCTTCCCGTTGCTTTCCACACCGGTGAAGGATGATGATAATGATGATGATGGCCATATGATTTCGGGGACCGTTTGGGCCTTAAAGTTTTCCTGACATTTGTCTTACAGGTGAGGAAAAACCCCGATAAAAACCTCACCCAGAAAAACTGCCCCGACCGGGGATCGAACCCGGCAACGCTACCTCGAGACCACAGCGGTGGACTTTTTGAATATACTATATTCAATATTACTTTAGAGTAGGGTTAACACTGTTGTATATCTGGCTTAACTTGGCAAAGATAGAGATATAAGGGTAGATCATTGACCGCTTTCACCCAGTTACAAAAGAAATAACCCGTCCTGTTGTTAGTTTTTGTCTTCCCCTTACCACTATTAACATCTGGTGAAGAAACATCGACAACACTGGTGCGAGTGAGAGAGGTGAGCACAGCTGTCTCTTCCTACAAATTTCTTGCAAAGTTAAGCCAGGCGAACTATAGTCCTTAGCAGAAAGGTCACCTTGTTAACTGCATTGGGCAACCCGTATTCGGTCCCGGCTTGAAGATGGGTGATTTTCAATCACTCATTCATATCCAATCATTGGAAATGAGTACCGGGAACTTTCCTATGGGCTTTCCTCTCCATGGCGTGAAATTGGCTAAGAACATTGATTGTTTGCATTCAAGCCTGTTTTGGCCTACTAACGAAATCTTTACTTTTAGAGTGGTCATCTGTAATTATTAGTATAATTATAATATTAATGATGTATATCGTACTGTTATGAAATCATTATTTTTAAGAAACTGTATTTTCTCTATTTTTAAATCTAAAAAAAAAATCCCAGTCCATAGAATCTCCGTGAATTTATCCAATTTCACTATTCTATCCAAGAGTGAATTTATCTAAATTAGCTAAGCTATTATATCCAGGAGTGTACCTGTGAATGTTCCTGTGGAGAACAAGTGACTGCTAGCATCGTGTTAGCCAACGTGTTAATATACGTTTCCGCTATCAGAATGCCTGTTTTTATATATGTATTCACTCATTACTAAGTCTGTAATGTTCTGTATTCATTTTATTTCGTTAGATGAGAACATTGGCAAGTCAATGTACACTAGATTAATTTACAATTAATTGGATACCTGGCGCATCATAATGATAACTTGGCTATTCTGTTTTAATGTGACTATTGCGTTTTTCTATTGGAAATACAATATTACGTTAAAAATAGCTCAAATTGTTATTCAATTTGAAAGTATTTCTCGCATTATTTTTTAGAAAAATCAACATTTTCCTCAGGCAATTTTCACGTACTGCAGCAATAACTTGTAGGTTTTCAGTTTTTTTTATTTATTTATACAGGTATATTCCTGGCATAAAATCCTTCCCAAATATTCCAGTTATTAATTAAATAAAAATAAAACGTAGTTTTATTTGATTTTCATATTTATTATATAATTCAGTGACAGCTGTTTCGGTACACTGTACCTTCTTCAGACATGTTAACAAATTATGAATTGTGTTCCAACTGATCTAAGCAACAATACAACAATATTTATTTAATTTTTTAAATTTAACAAAGGGGGATTCATTCAAATCAAGTTGAGAATTTAACAGTTTTTTACTACTTTTAAATTTATTAATTTCTACAACCTCCAAAAGATCTAACTTCTTACCCTTATCACAAATATGTAAAATTTCAAAATTTGGATCGAAACAATGATTAAATTGGAATAGGTGGTTAGCATATTTTGAATTTTCTAAATTTCTGTTATATGCTCTCATGTGTTCCTTTATCTGAGAGATAAAAGGTCTACCAGTTTGTCCTATATAGACATTGTCACATGTGCCACACTTCAATTTATATACACCTGATAATTTTTCTTTTTTTGTTTTGGTTTTATTGTTTTTTATATTTTGTAGAGTTTTATTAGTTTTAAATGCCACATTAATATTCAACTTTTTTAAAGTGTTTAGATATTTTATTTGAAAGTGGGCCTATTTATGACATTACAACATATTTCTTTATGTTTTCTATATTAACAAAGTTTTTCCTTTACCTAAAGAAAACATAAAGAAATATGTTGTAATATCATACATAGGCCCACTTTCAAATAAAATATCTAAACACTTTAAAAAGTTGAACATTAATGTGGCATTTAAAACTAATAAAACTCTACAAAATATAATAAAAAACAACACAACCGAAACAAAAAAAGAAAAATTATCAGGTGTATATAAATTGAAGTGTGGCACATGCGACAATGTCTATATAGGACAAACTGGTAGACCTTTTATCTCTCGGATAAAGGAACACATGAGAGCATATAACAGAAATTTAGAAAATTCAAAATATGCTAACCACCTATTCCAATTTAATCATTGTTTCGATCCAAATTTTGAAATTTTACATATTTGTGATAAGGGTAAGAAGTTAGATCTTTTGGAGGTTGTAGAAATTAATAAATTTAAAAGTAGTAAAAAACTGTTAAATTCTCAACTTGATTTGAATGAATCCCCTTTGTTAAATTTAAAAATTTAAATAAATATTGTTGTATTGTTGCTTAGATCAGTTGGAACACAATTCATAATTTAACATGTCTGAAGAAGGTACAGTGTACCGAAACAGCTGTCACTGAATTATATAATAAATATGAAAATCAAATAAAACTACGTTTTATTTTTATTTAATTAATAGATATGGATTTTCATCAAGTAAACACCAACTCAATTGATTATTCCACAGTTGTTTTGATTTCAGCATCTAAAACATAATCTATGATTATGACATGGAGAAAAACTGCCGACCAGACTATCGATTCTGCATATTATATAGTAATCCATCCATAATAATTCTACCCGAGGCCTTTCACTGCAATCATAGCATTTTCATCCTTTACTAGGGAATTATAGGTGTGGTAGCTTCCCGTTGCTTTCCACACCGATGAAGGGCGATGATGATGATAATGATGATGGCCGGATGATTTTCGGGGACCGTTGGGCCCTAAGCTTCCTGACATTTGTCTTACAGGTGAGGAAAAACCCCGAAAAAATCCACCCAGGAGCCTGTCCTGACCGGGAATCGAACCCGAGCCCGCTGCGTGACAACGCAGCACGCTACCTCGAGACAACAGCGGTGGACATAGTAGAGTATAATTTACTATATATTTAGTAAAAGTGGTAATGGAACTTATTGATAACTAAAATTGGTTGCCGTTCTTAAATTATTTGTTACAGTTTTTACCTATATTTATATTCCCTTTAGCACAATATTGATCTCCAGATTTGAAAAACAGCTGTACTACGTCGTTCCAGTATATTACTGTTGAAATATATTATAACTCTTCTACTTCTTTAACCTCTCACCTTATAGGTAGTCAAATTTTACATCAGAAATAGAAAATTATATTAATAACATAAATAATACATTTATTTATATTATTGGTACTTTCTACTGCTACGCGCCAACCGGCTCTTAAAGTGTCACGACGTGTCGGGGACCACGCACATACTTTTTTGACCACACAAGGACATGGAGGGCCTCACTGAATGAATGATCAGCTCAATGTCATGGCCTCCTCCGAGACAGCACGAGGACCAAAATAAACAATTCGCACACACATTTATACTAAACATGGCGAATATGGTGATGATCATTACGATGGCCAGATGATGTTCGAGAATCAAAATGACCGCGGTATTTTGACCGTGCAAAGGTAGCATAATCATTAGTCTTTTAATTTGTTCAATTCATTAATTTATTTTAAGTAGAGGCCCTTTAAATATATCAATAATCTTTATTACTACTATAAGAATTATAAAAAGGTAAAAGGCTAATATTTGGACTTTAAAATTTTCTGATATTTGTCTCACAAGTGAGGAAAACCCCCGAAAAAAACATCGCCTAGGAAACTTGTCCCGAACGGAGATCGAGCCTGGGGCCGCTGTGTACGAGACAGCGATGCTACCCCGAGACCACAGCAATGAACAGTTATAACTATTAACAGATCTAAATTTTATAAAGTTTTAAATATGGATATCAGTTTAATATGTTTATGCTAAATTATTTACATGCGTTCAAACACGAATAAAATATTGTTTGCAGTATCAAAGAAATCTAATTAAGATGTAGCACTTTTTTTTTAATTCTAGTCAATATTGATAGAACTCTAGATGATGTGATCGCTAGTAATATCAACGAAAAAAATCGTAGAATAAACATCAAGAATAGCCCTTGAAAGATTTATTTTGAAGTAAAGTTTAATGTAAACAATTTACCATCAAATTAAAAAAATAATAATAACCCTATGTATTTAAGTACGAGTTACAGATACAGAATGTTACAAAATATGTACAGAAAATCAGATAATCATAAATAATAAAAACTTCAGACACGTAGGTCAGGCAAAAGAGACTGTTCTATATCTAGGTCTACTTTTATGTTTTGTGTAAACATAGGATCAAGCAGCAGGAAGGTGTGTATGTATGCATAACTCGTAATAATTTCGATGTGAATACCACATTCGGAGATGAAATCATCATTACTCAGTTCTAACAGGGGAATCCAACGCTTACATTCCATAGAATGTCTTACTGAAGATTGGTTCAAATAATTCAATTTTATTTCCTGTAGTTACAAGTCACTGAAATGATTGAACTGGACAGATAATATATACTATACTGTAAGTCAAATAAGTAAGTCCGTGGATCGACAGTTCTAAAGAATCAAGGCGGACAGAAGTGGTTAGTCACTGGCTACTAGATGTAGTTCAGTAATTTGTGTGGTTAGCGTGGCGCAGTTTCTCAATCTGTCCCTTTTCTTAACTACATTTTGCTACTTCTAACAAGGAAACTGTCAACCATTACATGCCAGAATCGACCTTGAAATTTCTCCCAGGGAAACATTGTGATGCACCAAGGCCGTGTTCAAAAAAGTATGTCGTTTTTAACTAGAAGGCACAGAAATTGAAACCAGAATCAGTAATGGCAACCCACTGTGCGAAGCAGATGGACTTCCTGCATGAGTAAAGCGGAATATAGTGCGATGGGAGGCGGCGTGCGGGCATGTTGACAGGTTTGGAATGCGACGGTAAGCGGCATGCGGTCAGGTTGTCAGGGTTATCCATTTCACCAATTCAGGAGTTGCATTACTTGCCTGTAGTTTAAATGAGAGCTTTTGCGCTGGATTTTGATGTCTTGCAGTTAAAGACGGCACATAACTTTTTGAACATGGCCTTGGTATATTACAACGCTTCTCTGGGAGAATTTTCAAGGTGGGTTTCCACAAGCAATGGTTGACAGTTTCCTTGTAAGTAGTTATGGAAGTAGTTAGTTACTCTATTGTAAACTCGAGATTGAGTTGACCCTGCTCTAAACTGTGTACCGAAAGATATATCGCTTGCGATTCGAGCATGGAACTCCTGAAATACAAGCCAGGCATGCTAACAGTTACAACATACAGGCGGTCATTGTGTAAGTTACTGAAAATCTACTGAAAGTGAACATGCTATAATGTTATATGTAATCTACATATATTTACTTTGTTGAAATTGTATAGTTTTTATTAGACTTTCAATTAGTATATCTCTATCGCATTGTAAGTCTGTCGATACCAGATGATTAGTGATTACCCTGATTACCATTATTCAATATAAAGTAAAGACAAGTAACCCCACGAAGATGGAAGCAGAGAGTGTGGACATAAACATCTTCGCCTGTCTTACAACAAATAAACTTCTGCATGAAAATAAATTGTTTCCAAGAAATTCACTTTGACATTTTGATTATGTCTACCTACAGGAATTCATACTTGAAATTTGCCCACTAATATTACTTAATTCTGTATTTTGTACCAGTTTGTTCATATATATATATATATATATATATATATATATATATATATATATATAAGAAAAATAAACGTTTGTGTTAGGATTACTGAGTAGCTCAGATGGTTAGAGCACTAAACGTACAAAGTTTAGAAACTCGGGTTCAAATCCCGCCACAGGCATTTATTTTTCTTTTCATGTCATGTTTTCTTTCATTGCTAAATGTCAAAAATATATAGTCATAACATCTAAATATACAAGCGTTACTGCTTTAAGTAAATATTCTCTTTAAATATGCTTACTTATTATAGTGGCCACTAGATGGCAGTTGGAACGTTATCCCGCTACCTCTCGTGTAAATTGAGAATAATATATATGTTTGCGTTAGGATTTCTTGAGTAGCTCAGATGGTTAGAGCGCTAAACGTACAGAGTTTAGAAACTGGGGTTTGAATCCGGATACAGGCATTTATTTTTCTTTTCATGATATATATATATATATATATAGGCCTAGATCAAGTTAATTTATTTACCTTATTTGTCAATAGATGTCATAAATGGCATGAGGTCAACATACGTACTCAATGAGACATCTTGCAAGTAACTAAGGTATTGTTAGGATGATGAGGTCGGTAGGCTAAATTTTGCTTAGGAGCCTTTTTATTCAGGCTTAAGGTATTTTATGAGCCTGAAAACATTCAGTTTCGTACCAATGGCTTGTAGTCCCTCCCGGAGGACTTGCTCCTTGGACTTTCTCCATCCTAAAAAAATCCACCAACCCCGACCGGGTTTGAGCCAGCAATCCTCGGGACCAGAGACAAACGTTTGTATATAAATGATGTTAATTTTCTGTAATATATATATAATCTTTATATCGCGTCCTTTGACTCGTAAATATATTGGTAACATATATAGGATAACTTTGCACATCCCTGTTGTTACTAGTTCGGATGTAATTTGATGTCCAGGTTCTCATAGCGGCGCATTCCAAAACATGACGCGATACAGCGTGCCCTCTCTGAATCCGTCTTATCGTCATAATGTAGCTTGCCTACGTTACAGGTCAGAGGTTTCAAACTTACATTCTCAAGAAGAGTGGTAATAATTTCAGAAAGTACGAGACCCGCCGAATGTATGTGAAATTGATTAAATTTGTAAAATTTTGGACTCATTCTGGCATTTATCTTATGATATTTAAGTAGACCTATACCCTGTATTTTATATTTATATAGTGGTGAGTCCCTTGTCGGAACGAAATTTAAACTCGGGCCTGAAATAAGTAATTGTAAAGTGATCCTGCTACAGGCCATAGGAGACTCTTGGAGTAATAGGAGGTTAAAGCTCCCATTTTTTCTAGATAATTGGCACTTTATGTGAGCGGGGTTGTCGGCCCTGCGTCACGACTTCCTTTACCCCCAGGAGGAGCGTTTGATACTTATTTCCATTAGAGTCTGAATCGACCCCAGGACCATGGTGCTACAAGAAGGTTTGGGTCGGTTTAAAAATCCTGCCCCACCGGAACTCGAACCTTCGACCTTCCGGTTTGTAGCGTATTGCCTTGACTAGGCTACAGCGTACCCCTCTAAAATAAGTATCTGAGCAAAATTTTCGACCCTTTTATGTTCGGCTTGACTAGTCACATGGGCTAGTGGTTAGCGTTTCTGACTATTGTTCATGAGGTCCTGGGTTCGATTCCCGGTCAAACCATAGTACTTTTTCCTTAAAGGGAATTATTCCTGTGGTTGCTCATGGTCTGGAATTTAGGTTAGGTTTAGGTTAAGAACTCTCCTGACGCTTCATTATCATTTATCATCCATCATATCATCGGGGTAACGTAACTCTGCCTTCTAGGCGCCACAACTTCAGAAGTGGGTTACAATTACGACATTGCCAGGAGAGAAGACCAGAAATGTTGATATGACAAAGTGGGGCATTGGGAGAAAAAGGAATGTTGAGCATTGAATCGCAACCCTAATGACTTGAGATATTAGAGCAGGGCCGTTAAACAATGCCTACCATTCAGTGCACTTCCAATAAAACACAATTGACAAGTGTCTTGTCAGCCTTTCTTACGTAGGGTTGAATAGGAGGGAGAAGTGCGTCTTATCACACCTAGTGAGTACTGTTTAATAGCTCTTGCATAGATTCTTGTGGTTTAAATTGTCTGCTTCTGTTCGTCCCTGGGTCTTTAGATAAAGTCCATGAGATCGAATTGCTTTAAATATCTGATCACTTTAGATGGTTATGTATACGTATCGTATGCCCTTTCGAGTGAGGTGTATGCATAATAGGATGCCAGTTGGTGAGGCCAGTCCTGCTTTGCATGTTTAGAATATTGTAATTTTTTAACATTAAAATTATTAATAGAAAAACAAAGATAATTCATTGTGGAAACTCGTCGCTTTTTTATATTTGGAAAAAACTTATGATAGAGTACATAGAAACAAACTGTTACTAGACCAGGTTCCACAACAAATGATACTATGTAACCTTTACAAATCTAATTTAATTGCAGTAAGAGGTGACAATAAACTATCAGAGTGGCTGTAAATTCATACAGGAGTGAGACAAGGATTGCCTCTATCGATACTTTTATGTATCATATATATTCCTCCTCCAAGCGCGATAGACCAAGAAGGCCCTTGGCTGACCAGCCGGCTGCTGGCCTCACATCCACATGTGTTAATCACAGAGGTAGACGATCATCTAGCCAGTGTAGAGGTGACATGTGGTCAGCATGTCGGATCCCCCCGTTATAGCTGGTATTCTCAACCTGGAGTCGCTACTTATTGTAGATAACCAAATGCCTCACGATGCTGGGTGGGCACCGGTCCCATACTGGCCGAAATTCCATGAGAATTTTTTTTTTTTCCCCATGGAGACTCGAACCAGCGCAAGCCCCGTAGCTCTGCGCCAAGCCTTCTTGCCTTAATAAATAAATAAATAAATATATATATATATATATATATATATATATATATATATTTTGCAGATGAGCAGCATTAGTGGCACCCTCAGAGAGCGAATTATTATATTCACTATATAATTAAAAAACATAGCCATCAAATATAATATGAAAATTAATACAGAGAAAACAAAAGTAATGGCTTTTCATGGAAAATACCCTGTACGTAGCAAAATTTGTACAGATTCAAACATACTGGAAAGAGTAAATTCATTTGCGTATCTTGGATATGCATTAACATATCTATAAATGAAGTAGACATATCAAATAATATTGTCAATTTTAATAAAACCCGAGAATAATAAATCAATAATCAACCTTCATTAGTCCAGACAGATACCAGAGTACGGTCAAACAAAACAATATCAAGACCTTCACTTTGCTACTTTCCTTTGAGGAATGTAATATATTCTTGTTTGATTCTGGTAAACACTAACTGCAGAAGTAAGACTAATAGTAACCTACTACGAACAGGAGGGCTGCAGTTGATTCAGTCAACCGTGCATAAGAAACAATTGCTGCTATAATGAAAACATTGAGGCAATGTTCTATTCCTTGCAAGATTTGTTGCAGAAAATTGCGGGGCGATACAGCTAGAAAGTAACGGGATGATTTGAAGGCAATTAAAAAAATGGCTCCTCTGATGACCCACATGTGTGTGCATGGCAAGTGCATTCCTTTGCGAACCTGCTACCGCTAGCTGTGTTACTGCTAAATTGTATCAACTTGTTTATAATCAAGGTCGATTTTATTTTTAATTACTGTCGCGATATTATGACGTAGTTTTGTTCAAGTCGCATTCTCCATCTTATTGTTATTACATTCTTCTTATGATTTTGTTTCCATTTACATATTTTTTGTCAGAAAGTAATGATATTAAAATCGTAAGAACAAAAGTAACGTTGCAAAATGATAACCAATTCACTTGCCCATAATGCCCATATGTCCATGGCCGCGCGGATATAAGCTCCCCATACATCCTTATCCCGAGCTAATGTTTTCCAATTATCCCCTGTATAATTTACCTCCCTCAAATCATGGTTAATGCTATTCTCCCAATTTATTCTTGGGCTACCGACTGGGCGTTTTCTCTCTCGTTTGCGTATGTCCCTCTTTAATTCCATATCCGTGCCACATCTGCCCATCGCAGTGTACAAGACTTTACAGTTCTTATTACACTTGATTTTCCATGAAGGCCTGATAGCTCACTTTTTTTTTAATATTCTCCATTTATCTGTCTGTTCGTCTCTCTTTGATCCATAGTTTTTCCTAAGAACTGTATTCTCAAATATTATAAATATTTCTCCTCATCCAAAAGAATAGTGCATATATGTCATTCATGTATCTTGGAGTTTACATATTTTCAGTTTAACATTTTGTAACACATATATATATATATATATATTATATATATATATATATCCCTAGTAAAGCTGCAAGCATAGCATGAAAATGCTGTGATTGCAGTGAAGGACCTGCCTTCGGGCAGAATTACTATGGATGGATATATATATATTGTTCAGTGCCACCTGTTTGTCATTCGACATTTCAGGTATTTTCTCCTGGCATTGGCGTATTGTAACCCACTTCTGAGGTTGGGGCGCCTGGAAGGCGGGGTTACGCTGCCCCAATGATATGATGGGTGATGACGATGGGTAATGATGCACCAGGAGAGGCATTAACCTAAACTTAATCTAATGAGGTGAATGTGATATTGATGGCCAGATGATGTTTGGGGATCGTTTGGGCCTTAAAGTATCCTGACATTTGTCTTACAGGTGAGAAAAAAACTCCGAAGAAACCTCACCCAGGAAATTTGTCCCTTGCCGGGATCGAACCCGGGCCCGCTGCGTGACAAGGCAGTACGCTACCTCGAGACCACAGCGGTGGACTTAACATTGATGTAATTATAAAAAAAATCGGAAGGCAATAAATAGGTCTATAGTTAGTATTACCACCTAACGATGCTCTTTAACATCTAAGATCATTACCGTCAAATTCAAATTTGAGCGTTTTTTGAGAGAAGTTGGGACGGCAAGAGTTTCTGTAACGAATAATAGCATGCATGTCATTCCTGTTAGTAATTATTGTTCATAGGTATTTGAATTCAGCCTTTTCTTCAAAATTGCCGTCATTTGTCATTAACGGTCCCTTTACATTATATAATGTATTTGTATGTGTGACCATATATTTAGTTTTATTAATGTTTATATCCAGTCCCAATTTCTTAGTGTTACTCAATAGTGTGTTCATGTTGACCTTTAGTATTTCTTCGGTATCGCCTAATAATACATAATCAGCATGAACTAACAGTTTATTAATACCATTGAGTTGTAGGCCTTCTTCATCCTATAAATATTTTACGGCCTGCTCTAGTACAAAATGGACTAGTAGAGGAGATAGTGCATCTCCTTGCTTTAACCCATTGTGAATTTCAAAAGTATCTTACACGCACCCTTCTCTTTGTATCGTTTAGAAGTATTCCAATAAGTCTAACTTTTCAGGAATTCCAAACTCCAATAGGATACTATACAACTTCTCCCTCTTAATCGAATCGTATGCCTTTTTTTAAGTCTACTTATAGTTGATGCACAGTGCCGTTATATTCCCATTTCTTTTCTAAAATCTCTCATACTAAAAACCTGACCTGTTGTAGGAAAATAATTTTAATTTTAAAATGCTCTTTAATTTTATTA